>JARHVA010000957.1:530000-727500 GCA_037957365.1 Torreya grandis | reverse complement strand
TGTGTATGAGTTCATATAATATTTTGAGAGTTCAAAGAATGTCAGGATTGAATATTATGTGTTTCATGAGAACTAATGACTTACTTGATCATATCTAGTTTCTTGAATATAAGCTTGTGTTTCCATGTAATTATGACTATCTTATTATCAATGTTTCTGGAAAACTAGTAGTTATGTCTTAGAATATTAGAATCTAGTAATATGGGTTACCATATTGTGTAGTATGTTGGAAACTAATTATCATAGTAAAAATCTGTAGTTGAATGTGTAATTACTTGGGTGGTATAAACTATAGTCATTATTTATAGTATGAGATATAAATTAATGTAAGATTCATTCATACGTTTGACATAATAAATATATGCTATGGTTACTCATATGTTTGGTATGTTACAAAATATGTTTGATAGTAGGATGTAAATTAAATGAATCTTGTTGTTCAATTGTATTTGACCAATCTACATTGATGATACAAAGTAAGGAGTGACATGGACTTCACTGGGTTTCTAGTGTCATAATGATAGATGAAGGTAGTCCCATCAAGTGGAGTATATGCATTTGATTGATGTAGATCGTTATTATTTATTATGTATAAAATTTTGGGCCAAAGTATGTTTAATGAGACATTATCATTTCATGAGTATAATTTACATATTTATTTGATATCTTGTAATAAAATGGTTTTCTATGATACACTACATGTTTAGTTTGGAAATCATACAACATACAGGTACTTACTTATCTCTTTGGATTCCCATGCCATCACTATCTACTCATCCATAAAGGGAGTGCAATCTCCTAATAGGATTAGTGTAGGGGATATTCGTTCCATGGTTAGTGTGGAAAATATCTCAGATGATGCTCTCTCTCCCTACATCAATACTACTTATCAAGAAGACACTTGAGATTGTCATAGATATTTGAGTTCAAGAACTATGCTCTAGGAGAGCCATGTATCTTATATGTAAATTGTATTATATTATACTTGAGCTGTAATTACTTCTTGTTATGTACTGATAGTGGTGGATGTAAACTTATATCAGCTATGGTTGAGTTAATATAGTTACTTTCTATACATGTGTTATGATGTGCTCTCATGATATTAGAGATCCGTGGTATGTGATGTATTATGCTTGTGGCTATTATCACACTTTAAATTTTACTTATGGTCTATGTATATTATCATGGTGTAATCTATTTATGGTATATATGTTTAAATTAAAAAAAAACAACATTTTTATAATTGACCCTAGTAGGGTTATTATAGTTTTGATAGTAGTTTGAATAGGATCATTATAGAACAAAGAGTCCTACTTTGAAGTGGAAGCTTCCTCTAATTCAAGTGATTAGTTTTCTATCCCTTCAGATTTATTAGAGGAATTTTTAAGTGGAATAAACATGGTAGTGGAAGAGGATATAGTGAAACCTATTAGAGTTTAGCCTAGAGCCATCTTCTCTAAAGGAAAAGATGAAGCGCTTTATGAAATTAGCTTGTTATAAGTTTTTTTAACCTTTCATTCAAACTTGGGGGTAGATGACAAGGAGGATTGAATGGCGATGGGAAAAAAAAATGGACATACTAGGAAGGGCCTTGAACTAACCAACATGACCTTATGATCTCATAAAGGAGTGACAAATGGAGTTTTTTAGGAAAGGATCCGAGTTAGTGGCATGTTTTTTCTTGGTTTTTGGGCTACATGTTGGGTTTGGTGATTCTTTTTTGATTGGAAGTGAAATCCATTATTGAGTAGTGGAAGAAGTTTTTCATATTATTGGGTGTCACATGTCAAGGAATATTTTGTGTAACTATTGTAGAATATTTGAGGTTTAATTATTGTGTGAAGTTTGAATTAATTTTAGCTTGTAGTTAGTTTATTTTACTTGATTTTGATTTATTTTATTTGGTTGTTTATAAATTTTGTACAAACTTATAGGGACCTTTTAAAACCCTATTATTTACCCACATATAATAAATAATACTTTAAGTTAACATCAAACCTTTATAATGATTTTTTATATTTATCTCATTCAAATAAAATAATTGACATTGGTACAAAAACTCTTAGATTTAATTTTCCTAGCCAATGCAAATTAAAAAAAATCAAGAGAAAAACACTACTGTTTCTCCATTTTTCCATTACCCTTAATTAGATTCCATAATTATTTATTCATTCTCTTATCACATGTTCATATAACTAAAAGGGTTATCTATTTTATTTTGGGCTCAAATCATAACTTTTAATTGTTTCTAAGCAATTGAAATAGGCTTAGGTACCTATTGACAAATTTGACCCTAGGTCAAATTAGGTCAACTCCTTTATAGTAAAACTTCCTAGAAGGTTTTACCAAGGTAATAAATATGTTTAGTCATGTTTAGTGGGGTCACTTAATGTGTTTCACTTTAGTCATATGTGTATTTGTCCTATTTTTCATTTATGTCACCTTTTGGTCACTTTAGAGCAACTATAAGTAGTATTCATAAAAGTAAAAATGTTAAAATGTTTTCCAACATCCAAGAGGTCAGTTGAGTGTTAGATGGTATTTTGGTAATTGACAAATGCATGTTCAACATGTAAAGGAATAAATAACAACAATTTCAAGTAGTTTAAAGGTAGTTATATGATCAAGTACAAACACTTGGCATGTGGTAAGGATTATTAGTGTCCATTAAATTTTTCTCAATCCATTTCCATTCATAAGAGTCTTTGACAACTCTAAAAATGGAAAAACCCAGTTCATATTCTCCATCACTCTCCTAAACAAGTTAATAAAGGTTAACCAATTTGCTTTTAGTAGGACAATAGGGGAAGAATTGAAATGAATACTCTTGATGGGTGATATTAGAATTCATTTACTTCTTTTTCATGATATGAGTTGCAGGTTTGGTGCACTATGACTTATGAGTAATCACTATGAAGGTTGATGACTCAAAACTGCCTGCACATCCCCAAAATCTTTAAGTTTTTCATCTTTTTGTAGTTGTCTACAATTTCCCAAATTTATATGTGTTTTGTCAAACATATTTTGTCCTTTTCATTCTGCTTCTAACCTAGTTTTCATGTGTAAAGGTCAAGAAGTGAGCACGACCATCTCTCATTCTTCTAGTAGAGACTCCATTGAAGTCTATAGACTGTGTCTCATAAAATTTTAGAACTTATCTTCCTTTTTTTTTTCATATCAAAGGGTGACTTATTGTTTCTAAAAATCTTAGGGTATGATGGTTAGTTATCCTATGAAAGATTATTCCTAAGTACCATTGATGGAGTAAACTATCAAAATATACACATAGTTAATAAATCCTATAACTGTCACCTACATTCAAGTGAGAGTGAGCCTTGACCAATCATGTTGATGTAAATAAGAAGATTTCAAGGTGTTTGAGGATAATCAAAGTGGAAATAATGAGACTAAGCCATTTAAGAGGTTAGATATTCATTTTTAAGACTAATTCAAAATACATAATCATATATGATAGCACTTATAGGTAGTATTCAATAATAGTATGATGCAATAAAAATGGGATAAAGGAATGTATGATGGATTAAACATGTTTAAGACATTTAACCAAGACTAAGAGCATTGAGGAGGCCATGGTGATAGGAGTGAGGCCATTGCATGCAAACAAATCTCAAACCTTTTTCCCAGATTGAGAAAGTTGTTTAGAGAGATATGTTACCTTAAGCTCTCTAAATAAGGTTTTGATCACATATTGATCCATCTCGTGGTAAGTGTCTATGAAGCCTCTGTAGGACCAATCACTTCAGTCTTGCAACCTAGATGAGAATATCACTCCTAAACATAAAAATAAAGTTGCTAAGCCATGGAAGATGATATTTGAGTAGTTTTTAACCTAGGTAAATATTCATTTAAATTATTCATTAGATACAATTCTCTTAAGACCAAAATGAATATGTAGCTCATAAAAAAAATTCATAAGAGAGGCAATTTGAATGTTGTCATGGACCTAAGGCAGGAGTGAGTTCAAACAACTATTAAGGGGTCTTAGTGAATTCAATATAGAAATAATGGATAATATAATAGTACTCAAGCACTAAATAACACCTACAAGAATCCTAACTGAAACATTCATAGTATGATTGTAGACCTACAATATATTGATGGGAGCATCATGCATGGTTACAAGTTATGAGAATGTTTAGATACATGTGAATATTACCTAATGAGATAAGGATAAATTAAAAGAGTTAATATAAAATTATGTGACAATGGGTCATCACCTACTTTAGTTCTTGTTTCTCCCAAAACTACCACCTACAATTTACACTCAATCTCTAAACTAGCTTAGGCCAGTGAAGTGAGACAGTTGGGAGGTAAGAAGAGGTATATAATGGATAGACCATGTTGAAGACCAAATTCACATTATTAACATAAAATTAAAATGAAACTTATGATTCAAGGATAAATTATAACTTGTCACTCATCTTGAGGTGGCAGCCTCTATAGACAGTCAAGACCTAGTGTGCCAATTTTGAAGAATTGAAGTTTTAAAGGGTCAATGAATGTGATATTAATTTGAAAATTGGTAAAAATAATATTCATTATTTGGTAAAGGCCTCCATAGTATCATTTTGGAAAGTAAAATAGGGGATATTCCCTCTGTTTTATCTTAGATAGAGGGAACTCCCTATCAAGACCAAACTAAAGGATTGATATGTGAATGAAAAAGGGGTTCAAGGGGAGAGTTTTGAAAAATTGTGTAAGGTGTATAAGATTTAAATAAATGTGAAAATAGATATCAAGGGTGTTAAAACCATTGGAAACCCTCATAATGGTAAAAAAAAGTCAACACAATTTAGGCCTATTAGGTCTAGAACTAGGCCTAAACCCTATACATGCCTAATATTGAATCACATGACATGAGAACCTTCCAATCACCTTGAGGAAATTAAAGGGAAATTGGAATACTATTGTGAGGCATTATTTTATATGGGAATAACACAAGTTGGACATTTTGATCCAATTCCATGAGATTCCTACTTAGAATGTGTGATAGAGATTGAGAGGCCAAGTTTAGCTACTCAAAACTATACAAACACCAAGCATGAGACCTAAAGCACTTGGGCAGGGTTTAATGGGGTATTTTATCCCAAATTTATGGATTTATTTCAAAGGTTTGACATCAATGTTTTATGAATAATCCTTAATAGTCCAAACTTCTTAAAACCCTCCTAAAACCTTATCTAAGACTTGATGGAGAAAATATGGTGGGAAATGCATATAAAAGTGATCAAGAGGCCATGAAATTTATTTAGACATTTATGTAACTCTCCTAGGATACATGACATGCACCTTCGTTGTATTGTCATCTGTATGAAATAGCCTAATATTGTGTTTTTTGCAGGAATTAGGATGTTTTGTAGGTAAAAAGGAGGATGTTCAAATAATAACCATTGAGGGAGGTATTTAGGGACTTGTTTCAACTTATAAAACTCAATATTTAAGACAATGAATCATGAAAACATATCTGTGAGACCATTCATGGTAGATAGTCAGAATATAGCATAATGAGGTCAATGTGACTGCCTAGTAAGGAAGTAAGAAGTGTTTTCAGAATTTCATTATGGTCTATTTGATAGACCATAGGAAAAATTAGATTCATTTGAGTCTATTATAATCTCTTCAATGCATTTATTTGAGAAATTACAAGCCATTTGGATGACAAGTGTGAGGACAAACCTAGAAGACTAGTGATAAATGACTGCAAGTAGTGAATGATAGATGATAAAGATGAATCCATCAGTTAGGGGTGAGATTATGACATGGAATGACCAATTATATACCTTCTCAAAAGATACCACATGTTTCAATGCTTCCTATGGTAGTTTTGGACACTCAAGTGCACTCTTCACGATCATGACGGTAGTTTCAAGGAAGACAATGAAGGGTCTATGCCAACTTGAGGAAGATGCTTTGTTTAAGATTAACATCTATTAATATCAATTTCCTAAACTATTTTCCACCTAATTTCATGGATTTTTAACTAGTTATAAAATATTGACACCTTTTCTTGTGACCTTTGATCTTCACTTCTTCTCTCTCTTCTATTAAGTTCTATAAATTCAAGCCTTTTTGACTTTGGATTGGATCCACAATTAGTATGGCAAAGCCCTGATAGTTTTAACACCTCATTTGAATTTAAATAAAGTTTATAAGTTGATATAATTCTCTATAATATCTTATTTGACTGTGCTAAGTGGTTTGTATTTTGACAAGTGATGAAAATGTTCTCCTTATTTCCTTATCTACTCTTGCATGTTTGTGTGAATAAGATCTCTTTTAGCAAGTTTCATAAAATTTACTATTTTTTAAGTGTGCCTTAAATTTTTAGAGGGATTAGTAGTGTCTTATATCAAATATTATATTCACCCACCTCTAGATAGGCATGGAAATCTATCTCTATGAAAAATATTATGCTAGAAAGACACAGGGTTAAATTCAGTTTGAGTTGTTTTTTTTCTCAAGTGTAGATACAAGTGTGTTATGTGGAGTTGTATTGGTGTATCACCTCATTATCATAGGTTTATTTTATGTCTCATTTTTAGTATAGTGTGAGCCTAAAAGACAAATCAAGGGAGCTAGCATTTTCAAATCTAGAGATATATCACTTGTAGTGGCTTATCTATGAATGGAGATAGTTCTATTTTGTCATAAAATTGATAAGGTATACTCAAATTATATAGGGTGAAATTTTAGGCTATAATAATTTTGGCAACTCCAAAGTTTCAATTTTAGTTGTAGACTAGTGCACCCTTTCATGCCTATGGTAAACACAAGGTCTCTCACCAAAGACATGAATTCTCTAGGGTGAAATTTTAGGCTACAATAATTTTGGCATACCTGACGGGACATAAAGTCCATGAAGGTTTTTCAATGCAGATGTTGGTCTTAATAACAAGGAGCCATAATGGTACACTTCTTGTAGCATTTGGAAACTCCAAAGTTCTAATCTTGGTTGTAAACTAGTACACCCTTTAATGCCTAAGGTAAACATAAGGTCTCTCACCAAAGACATACCTTTTGAATTTCAAGATATTCTTCCTTATTTATACAAGGCAAATATATTTTAGCAAACCCATCCTTATCCAAAGGGGTCCTATATTTCTCACAAGCCAATAATAAAGTTCTTGATCAATCCATTCTTGTAGATTCCTAAGGTCACCATGGAAAGGAACCATGTGTTTGTTATGTCCAATGGCCATAGCCCTCTAAATCTTGCTCACTATCATGAAATCCCCATATCTGCCTTCAAAAATATTCCATCATACACTGGTGAGTATTTCATTACACCAATTGATCATATATGGAATATTGCTAACTTCTACAATATCCGTCATATCATAGAAGAGAACACTGTAATTAGGTTTTTGGCTATCTTCTTTAGAGGAAAAGATCTTAAATGGTATGGAACATTGACACCTAGATAAATCACAACTTGGGATGAGTTAGGAGATTCATTGAGAAGAAGATTTGAGGACAAGAGTGATAAGTCATCACTAATAGAGCAATTGACCACCATTAGAAGAGAACCTCAAGAAATCATTCAAGACTTCAATGCAATATTTCAAAATACATGGGGTAAAATTCCAATATTGGTAAGGCTAATATCTCACCATGCCTTTATTTATTTCTTTAAAGCATTTGATAGTTCCATTTTAATGATGATATAATCCATGGGAGGTAACACTCTACCCAATGCCTACGAGGTGGCCATTAGAGTAGAGAATTGTTTGATTCAAAATGGGAATATTATCCCAAGAGCCCCCATGCCTATTTTTATTGACTTAAAAAATATTACACTTACTATTTCTTCCATTCTTGCACCTAAAAACAAGTCTATTTCCCTTAGCCAACCAAACAAACCTAATGAGGTAAAAAGGATGGGAGTTATGGAGCAAGAGATACTAGGACTAAATAAAATCATTCAATAGTAGAAATTCAGGCCCTTTCAAAATTAATATCAACCTAATAAATCCTATCCAAATGATAAAGGTAATAGATCTCATTTCCAAGGTCATATTCAAGGTCAAGGATAACTAGTCTAATCAAATCCATATGGTGGTTACAATCCCAATACTCCTTCCACCTCAAGGACACTAGTGCCTACTCAAAATAACCTTGCCCAAGATCATAATAATCAACGTTCATTGGATCAAACTTATTATCCATATACCTATGTCAATGAAGCCTTCATGGAAAACTTGGGTACTATGGTATCTATGACACAATATGAAGTTTCAAATGGAGGAGTGAGTTATGGGAAGGGTGCTCAAATGTGGTATGTACTGGGAAATTGGTAGTAAGATGATTTATGTACAGTCAATCATCAAGGACATTAAATTATAGATATAAATTCCATAGCTATAAACACATTATTAAAATGAAGGTTGTTGAAGAAGTCCAAGGGGATGCTAATGGTTCTCTAACGAATGTTCAAACAAGTAGAAGACTAGGTATGTCTAATGTAATTTTGAGTGTAGAATTACATCGAAGAGATTAGACTCTTAGGAATGCTTTCATACCTCCAAGTTCTCAAGGTGTAGGTAACATGATTGCTTCTAGTGGACAAAAAAGAGTTAGTGGTCCTTTCACTAACATTTTGGAGCAAATAAAAAGGTCTCAAGTGAATATTTTAATGTGGGATACATTGGATATACATGGAAAAACATACCTACTACAAGAGGAGCTGTCCAAGCTCAGTTTGAAATACAAATAGCCTATCTAAAGAGAGGTAGCCTTGACAAACACCATAAAGCAAACTGAAGGATAGTCAAGCAAAGTTGAAAAGGTAGATAAACCTACTACATTCTATCTATCCATCATTATTGGAGATTATTTGGTGCATAATTAACTCATTTATAGTGGAGATGTTACTTATGTTATTCCAAAGATGGTAGCTGAAAAACTAAACTTGAAACATGAAACCCATACCAAAAAAAATGCTCCAATTAGATGGGTCCCCTACCAATATTATTGGTATAATCAAAGGTTTGAAAATCATTCTCCGTGCTTGTCCTACCTTCACCATTTCTCAGGATGTTATAGTGGTAGACGTGCATCCCCATTTTTATCTTTGTTTATCTAGAGAGTTCACTTCTGAAATTGGATGCTATCTGACTTTAGACTAGGCTTACATGGGTTTTAGGACTAGATATGGTTCAAAAGTGACAATTAAGTTAGAAACACTCTCTAGTTTTCATATTGAACCCTATTTGACTTACACTTCTAATATGAATTGGAATGTGATTGAAGAAGATGATCACACTAATGATAAAAAAAATATAACTCTCCTTGATGGAATATTGATTTCTATCATGATGAGTGGGGAGCTAAACAAGGTGGCTTTGAAGATATTGGTCTTGGAACCTACATACTTCATGAGAATATTGATGGAGTCCTTGAGACAGATCATGATGATATTCTAGATCAAGTTTTATTAGGAAACTACCTTATACATGTGGATGGTGATGTAAACATCCCAAATTTGTCAGGATATGATAGTCCTAATGAGCAGTCCATTTTGCGTGCAAAATAAGAAAACATTCTTGAACCTGAACCTAAAGATGAAATGGATGACATGTGGAAGCAATATTATGCCATTATTTAGGAATTTGAGGAAGTTAGTGTACATTCAATCCTTCAATATGAGTTCAAACCTAATTCTAAGGTTAATCACATTCTCAATGAACAAAAGGAGGAGCTTGAGATTTCCATTAAGTATACCTTTTAGTTGGTTTATATTTTCCCTGTGTTCCTAAAAACACAATTGCATTTGTTTTGGTGTCTTATCTTGTGTGTTGATTTATAATTGTTTGGTGTGGTTTGGTGTTCCTTAAAATTAATTTTAGTGTTAATAATAGTGCATAGGTGACTGCATATCCCAATGGATAGGAGAAGGATAATGGTCTTTGGCATAATAGGTTTGCCACTCCTAGGAAATTACCAAAATGTTGACCAAATTTGACCCTAGATCAGATTAGGTCAACCCATATATAATAAAACTTACTATAGGGTTATTCTAAGTTCATAAATATGTTTAGTCATGTTTATTAGGGTTACTTAATGTGTTTCACTTTAGTCATATGTGTCATTTATCCTACTTTACTTTTATGTCCCCTTTTGGTCACTTTAGAGATGTTGTGCATAATATCCATGAAAGGAATAATGTCAAACTTTTTTACAACATATAAGAGGTTAGTTGAGTGTTATATGGTAGTTTTATAATTGACAAATGCAAGTTCAATGTGGAAAGGAGGAGATAGTAGTATTTTTAAGCAGTTTGAAGGTAGTTGTATGGTCAAGTACAACCACTTGGCACATGGAAAGGATAAAGAGTGTCATTTTAGGTTCCATCAGTCCATTTACATGATTAAGAATATTTAAAAGGTCTAAAAATGGTAAAAACTAGTTCATATTCTCCATTGTTATCCTCGACAAGTCAAAATAGGTCAACCAGTTTTCTTTTAGTATAGATAGTAGGGGAGGAGTTGAACTAAATACTCTTGGTGTGTGATAGTAGACTTCATTCACTTCCTTTTCATGGTAGGATTTATAGGTTTGGTGCACTATGTCATGTGAATCATCACTAAGAAGGTTGATGACTCAAAATTTCCTACTCATCCCTAAGGTCTTCAAGGTTTTCATCTTTTTGTAGTTTCCTAATGTTTCCAAAAGTTGTATATGATTTCTTAGAGATGGTTTCTCCTTTTAATGTTGCTTATAATCTAGTTTACATGTGTGGAGGTCAAGGAGTGATTAATACCATCTCTCATTCTGCTAGTAGAGACTCTATTGAAGTCTTGAGATTATGTCTTATCAAATTTTAGAACTTATCTTCCTATTTTGGTTTTAGATCAAAGGGTGATATTTCTTTTCAACCTCTCAGGGTATGATGGTTAGTTTTCTTGTGAAATCTTAGTCCCAAGTATCATTGATGGAGTAAACTATTAAAATATACACATAATCAAGAAATCCTATAACTATCACCTACAGGCAAGTGAGAGTGATCCTTGACCAGTCACATTGATGTAAACAAGAAAATTTCAAGGTTCTGGAGGATTATTAAAGTGTAAATAATGATACTAAGCCATTAAAGAGGTTAGAGATTGGTTTTGAAGACTAATTCAAAATACACAGTCATATATGATAGCACCTATAGGCAGTATTCAATAGTAGTTTGAGGCAATCCAAATGAGATATAAGAGTGTATGACGGATTATAAATGTTTGATAAATTCAACTAGGACTAGGATAATTGAGGAGGACATGGTGATAGGAGTGAGGAAATTTCATGCAAACATACATAGAACCTTGTTCCTAGATTGAGAATTTTTTTTAGAGAGATATGTTACCTTAAACTCACTAAATATGGTTTTGATCACAGAATGATCTATCTTGTGGTAAGTGTCTATGAAGCATATGTAGGACCAATCACTTTAGTCTTGCAAACTAGGTGGCGATATTATTCCTCAACATAGAAATAAATCTAATAAATCATGGAGGATTATATTTGAGTAGTTTTCAACCTAGGAAAATATTCATTGAAAGTGTTCAATAGCTACAGTGCTCTTAAGACTTAAATGAACCTGTAGCTCATAATCAAAACTCATAAGAGAGGTATATTGAATGATAGCATGGCCCTAAGGTAGGTGTGAGTTAAATAAATAAATAAAGGGGTATTATTTACTTAAATATAGAAACAATAGAGAATATAAAAATACTTAGCCACTAAGTAACACTTATAGGAATCCTAAATGAAACATTCACAGTATGACTATAAACCTACAATATATTGATGATGGGATAATTATGCATAGTTCTAAGGTATGAGAATGTTTAGATAGGGGTAAATATGAAATAATGAGATAAGGATCAATCAAAAGAGTTAAGATAAAGTGATGTGATAGGGGTCATCACTTATAGTAGTTCTTGTTTCTCCCAAAACTACCACCTACAGTTTACACTCAGTCTGCAAACTAGCTTAGGCTAGTGAAGAGAGACAATTTGGAGGTAAGCATAGGTATATAATGGACATACCATGTTGAAGACCACCTTCACAATATTAACATTAAATTAATATGACCTTCATGATGCAAGGATAGATCAAGGACAAATTTTGACTTGTCACTTAGCATGAGGTGCCAGCCCCTGTAGACAACCAAGACTTAGTGATCCAATTTTGAAGAATTAAAGGTTTGAGGAGTCTATGAATGTGATATAACTCTAAAAATTGGTAAAAAACCATATAAATGAGTTATTAAATTCCTTCATAGTCTCATTTTGGCAAGGCAAATCGGGGAGATTCCCTCTATTTTATCTCAGATAGAGGGCACTCCCTCTCAAGACCAAATTGTAGGATTGATACATGAATGGAAAAGGGGTAGAATGAGATAGTTTTGAAATTTTTTAGAAGATGTATAAGCATGAAATAATTGTGAACAAAGATATTAAGGGTCTTAAAACCATTGGAAACCCTTATAAGGATAAAAAACATAGTCAACATAGTCTAGGCCTAAACCCTTTACATGCCTAAGATTGATTCACATGACATGAGAATATTAAAATAACCTTAAGGAACTTATAGGGAAATTTTAAAACTAGTGAGAGCCATCAGTTTGTAGGGGAATAATACAAGTTGGTCATTTTGACCTAATTCCATCACATACCTACTCATAATGCATGAGATAGCTCGAGAGATCAAATTTAACTACTCAAAACTATACGGACACCGAGCATGAGACCTAAATAAATTGGGGAGGGTTGAATGGGGTATTTTATCCCAACCTTGTGGAATATTTTTGAAGGTTGGACATTAGGATTTTATGAACAATCCTTAATAGTCCAAACTTTTTAAAACCCTCCTAAAACCCTATCTAGGACCCGATGGAGAAAATATGGTAGAAATTGAATATAAAAGTGATAAAGTGGCCATGAAATTTCATTATAAATATATAGAAATATTCTAGGATCCATGACATGAACCTTGGTTGTATTGTCATCTATATAGAATAGACTAATGCTTTGTTTTTTGTAGGAATTAGGACGTTTTGTATGTACAGAGGAGGATGTTCAATCAAGAACCATTGAGGGAGGTCTTAAGAAACTTTTTGGAACCTCTCAAACTCAATTATTACCAAAATGAATCATAGAAACATATTTGTGAGACCATTAATGGTAGATAGTCAGAATATAGCACAATAAGGATAATGTGACTTCCTAGTGAGGAAGTGAAGTGTTTTAAGAATTTGACTAAGGTTTATTTGATAGACCCTAGGACAAAAGATATTTATTTTATTTTCCTAGCATCTCTTCCATGTATTTATTTGAGTAAATGTAAGTTATTTGGATAATAAATGTGAGGATATACCTATAAGACTAATGACAAATGACTACAAGCAGTGAATGACAAATGACAAAGATGAATCCATCAGTTAGGGATGAGTTTATGACATGTGCACTGATATATTATCTAACTTATCATAACATAATATATGTGTGAAGTCTCCCTATGGCAGTTTTGGACACTCAAGTGCACTCTTCACCATCATGAAGGTAGTTTCAAGCAAGAGAATGAAGGGTCTGCACCAACTTGAGGACGATGCTTTATTTGAGATTGACACATGTTCATATTAGATTCCTAAATTATTTTCCACTTCATTTCATGGATTTGTAACTGGTTCTTAGATATTGAGATCTGACCTTGTAACCTTTGATCTTCACTTCTTCTCTCTCTTCTTTTAAGTTATATAAATTCAAGCCTTTTTAGCTTTGTATTGGATCCATAATTGGTATGGAAAATACCTGCTAGTTTTGACACCTCATTTTCCTTTCAATAATGTTTCTAAGTTGGTTTCATTTTCTGCAATCTGTTACTTGAATGTGTTAAGTAGTTTGTGTGTTGACAAGTGATAAAAATGCTCTCCTTGTTTCCATGTCTACTCTTGCATGTTTGTGTGAATGAGATCTCTTATAACAAGTTTCATAAAGGTAATATTTTTCAAGTGTGCCTTGAAGTGTGAGAGGGATTAATAGTGTCTTATATCAGACCTTCTCTTCACCCACCTCTAAATAGGCATGCCAATCTACCTCTATGATAACTAGAAGGAGATAGGGTTAAATTTAGTTTTTCTTGCCTTCTTTCTCAAGTGTAGATGCAAGTGTGTTGTGTGGAGTTGTCTTGATGTACCACCTTATTACCATATGTTTATTTTATGTCTCCTTCTTCCCATTTCACTCTCAATAATGATTAGCTTAGTGTAATGTGAGCCTAAAAAAACAAATCAAGGGAGCTAGACCTTTCAAATCTAGGTATTTATCTCTTGTAGTGGCTTGTCTATGAACGGAGATAGTTTCATTTTATCCTAAAATTGAGAAGGCCTACTTGACTTCTCTCAGGTGAAACTTTAGGCTACAATAGTACCTTTACCATGCTACTCGTAATGTCCATCAATAATCTATGAAACATCATGGAATTTGGTTGTGGTAAATTAGTAAAAATGTAATTAGAATACACAATAGGTACAAAATATTTTAGGTTTTTTAAAAGGTAGGTGTACAAGAATCAATTCCCATAACTAACCAATTAAATGTCCCCTGTAAAAATGAAAGGACATGAGATACAAAGGTATTATGGTAGTTTCCAACAAGGATATTTAGAACCCAATGTGACTGTGAATTCAAAATTTATGCATCTAAAATATATTTATAATGAGATTCTCTTCATATTTTATAGAATAATACTAAACTTCCAAACAAAACATTAAAAATTATTCAGAGGACAACATGACTATAATAGAATGGCGAGTTATGCACTGATTGATGCTCAACATGCTCCAACATATTTCCTTTTGTCAGGACCCAAGTCAAATAATGCACTTAGCTATGAAAACTTTCATCAATCTTTCATAGGTATTGCTTGGCACAATACTTGACCCTTTTATATCTTATTATTTCAGAAACACAAATAAAATAAGCAATTAGATGCCTATATTTTTAAGGAAAAAGGGAGATGAATTTTTCTCAACAAAATCCATCCTGACTTCTTTGGATGACATAGCCCAAGGATTGAATGAAGCAATATAGGTTTGTAAGTTAGATTTCCAAGGAACAACAAATCATAGCATACTAAATAAGATTTTACAACTTATTCTATTTCTCAAATAGATCTGTTTGTTACAGTTCCCCCCTGACTGCACCCTCACCCCTCAAACTAGTAGAATTGAATGAGGCTCATTAAACATTAAATCATCATTGAGTGACGTCAAAGAGGGGTTGGATATAAATGAATATCAAAATCTAATTTCCCACTAGCCCTTATAAAACTTATACCATATCATAATCTAGGTGACAACACATTTCCTAAATTATAAATTCACTTTTAATATTCCCTCAATTATATTTTTAATTACTGCTTAATATTTATTGGGAATCTTAATTTATGTTGGATTCAATTACCAACTTAGAATGTTTATGAAAACTCACTATTAAACATAAAATTCCTAGCCACTCTTTAAAAATGGCTATGCATAATTCACTTTGGATAGCTCATGTCCACTCTCAAGTCAATGGATATATTGACTCGTTGGATTATCCAAGCCTGAGCTTAACCTATATTATAGATTATAATGATCACAATATATCACAATTTCAATCAATTTAAGGCATAATAAAAAATAAAATGGTATGTAACTTTTTAAATTATGTTTTATGTAATATTTCATTGTTAAACCCACAAATTAATCTAGACTTATTCATGGAGCTTTTCATGAGTTAGCATGTCAATAATTGCTTTGCGTATTTTAACATTAAGTTATCCTCCTTTTCTTATCCATTTATCCTTCACCACATTATTAACTATATATTTGGACTAAGGTTTTGAATTATTATCATAATCCATAATACATCTCATATACAAATGGTAAGGAGCATGCCTAAGCTCGCAACTAAACAAAAGCATCCAATGTGTTATAACTTATAATGCTTCACATCTAGATATTATAATTTTATTTACAACCAAGTATGATTCAATCAAAATCAATATGCATACTAATTTACTACACATTCTACTCTAGATATTGCTTACAATCCATAAAAGTCATCACATGCCACTGACAAGCATGCATACCTAGCTCTAGACTGAGATTACATCCTTATTTCTAAATGTCATAATTTTCATGTTGAAAGAGTTGTCAGCAAGCATTAATTTATATATATTAACAATAATACAATCCATCAAATGAATAAATGACTCAATGGATGATTACTACATTTCCCAGATGCACATCATAATCCAATTCAAAAAGGACAAATATTAGCTCAACATTTATTAACAAATTCATTGTGACAGTCATAAGAATATATGAGATAGGTAGTCACAACCATTATGATTTGTATTACATGCGTGAATTTAAATGAACATAAATAAAGGTAAAACCTCTTTATCTAATTATGTATAATAAAAGGGGCATTACATCCCCCTTCACTTATAAAATCATCATACTCAATGTAAATAACATAGACAATGTACTTCTAAATCGAATGGCACATAATTGTTTCCTACTTGACAAAGTAAAATTTCTATTTTTCATTTTAACTTACATAGCAAAGTCATATTTTTCTTATTCGTGTCAAATGAATCTTAAAGAAGGCAAAATTTTATAATGCCCTGTCAATATCATGTGAATTTCGTAATAATTTTGGTTATATTTTTTGAACCAAATCAAATATTTTCATTGTGAAACACATGTGATAGAGAGGATATTAACTGATTTTAACATAAGCAATATCTTTAACAAGAATTTTTGTCATAATAATCATTTTTGTTTCATAAAATTAACTTTTTAAATATGGAAATTAATATAAATACTTGTAAAAAAAATCTTTCAAAGACTATACTTAATATAGTATATTCGATGAAACCCATAACATAAAATAATATAATATAATATAAAATAAAATCAACCATTTAAAATTAAATAAAAGATTTTAGCAAATTCACATCATAAATTTTAATGATATTTAATATATATAAAAAATATTAAAAGTTCAGTCATCATATCACATGATTACAAAATTAAATATCAACACAAATTACAAAGTATAAAAAGTAAGAGATTCAGACCATATCTTAGAGAAAGGTTATAAAATTTTCCACGAATCCTATAATAAAAACAAAAATCATGTTCAAGTATTATTATACTCATACATAACAATACGTGTTCAAACACACTAAACATATACAAAATACAATTCTAATTATTATTGATTATTGTTGGATGCATGTATTCATCAACGAACCATTTAATAATTTATTTTTTTTAAACATATAGCGATACCCTCCCTTATTATTTTCCATTTTAATTCGACAACTTGTAGACTACTCGGTCAAAAAAATGCATACTGGATTACAGATGTCATCATAATGACAAAAACATTTGTCGTCCTATGTCCACTAATATTTCTAAACTTCCACATGTCCACAAGAAATTAAAAAGGGTCGAGTTGAAGGATTACAGGGCTTATCTCCATATTGCATCTGTGCCTGCATATGTTTTCCTTTCGTCTAGCAATATTTTTTTATTCAAGCTATTATTTGGGTATGTAATAAAAAGGCGCTCTCTATTTCTCGACTCACAGTTAATTTACATTTTTTTTATTGAGCTTGGCAAAGCACGATAGGGCAGCATCCAACATATATCATGCAACATAATTAATAGAATAGACAAATGAGAATCAAAATAGGTTGTCATCAAACCTATATAATGGTTCTCTTACTTTTATCTTGTTCAGACACAGCGATAAACAGCCATAAAGAAAATTACAGGATTTAATTTGCCCAACGAATGCACACTTTTAAAAAAAAATAATGAGAAAACTTAACATTTCATTTTGAGGTTAGTTGTTATGACAAGCGGGAAAGGGAGCGGGCATGAAAATTTGAATCTGGATACAGGGGAGGAGTGAGATGACGTGGAGATGGAGGATTTTGTGGTCTCTTCTATTATGGACTTCGTGCAAGGCGGCCATTCGTGCTTGTAGTTCTTTTCTTTCCAATACCGACTGGTCTGGGTGGTCACTAGGAAGATTGGACCTATTGAAGGGACACCTATTATCCTTCAAGTTTTATAAGTTTTGGGTGGACTTTGTAGTATCGTACTCAGTAGAATTCATTCAGACGAGACAAAGAATGGTTCTCGGTCCTCTACGAGAATTTTATGCTTGTGTTTTGGTGACCAGTCTTGCAAGAGCAAAGAGGTAAAGGGCCCTGTTGTTTCATTTTCCTTTGGCTCCGACACCGGGGAGAAACATGCTGGTTGTGGAGTGGCTTGTTGCTGGGATGGTGCTTGGACCCCTTTTCTCTGGGCCGGTAGAGTTGCCATCAGGAATGAACACTCGGATCTATTCGGATCTAACTGTCTTTTTCTTCGGTTGAGGACGTTGGGTTCGGACTCTCAGTTGAAACACATATGGATAGTGCTGGGAGATCTTTTAATGATGCTAAGACAGTCCAGCCTTTGGCCAAGATCAGGTGTGGGTTTGTTGAGGGAGATCTTTATCCTTGTGAATGTTAAGTTCGGGTTATTCGTTAAGCGTCGCAATTATATTCCGCTCCTCTGCCTGGAAGATGGAGCCATCTCAAGTTGGAGGCTAAGAGCTCGCCGGAAGGCTCAAGCCATTAAGGCATTTTGTCCATTTTTCTTGCTGCAAAGGTTGCCCTTGTTGGTGTTCTTTACTTGTATTTTGCTTTAATGGGGATTTCCTATATATCACAGGTTGTTCTCAAAGGCTTACGTCTGCTTGTTGAGTTTTGCTAAGGTACGGCTTAACCAAAACAAATACATTGAAATAATTGTATCGGAAACATTACAGAAATCCAGATTCACAACTAGATGAATTTGTAGAAACTAAAAGAGCAGAAAAAACAATAATTGAAACAAGAAAACAAAAACAGAACCCAATTGCTACTACAATTTCTTGAAAATAAGAATTTTATTGATCTTCAATTTTACCTTGCTTACAATGCTGCGCCCAAGGCATCTTTAAATAGATTTTGAATCGAAAAATAACTGAAAATAGACTGCATAACTAACTAAAATTAACTCCATGCTAATTGAGACTAAATTGCTTCTCCAACAGTTAAACTAACTGTTTGTTAACTACTTAAACTAACTGATCTCTAACTATCAGTTAACTAACTAATTCCTAACTAGTAGTTAATTGCTTGCATGTGTAGAAATTATCTTGAGTTTCTAACACACCCCCTTAATTTCTACCATTAACAACTTCAGCATTTACAATGCCTAAATTTTGTCTTAAATAATCAAAGGTCTCCTTTGCTAATGCCTTTGTAAATATATCTGCAAAAATATTGAAATTGATTAGACATATATTCACCTCCTCTATCTGATCTAAGTGCCTTGATGTAACGACCACTCTGCTTTTCAACCATTGCCTTGAATTCTTTAAACTTTCCAAAGGCTTCAGACTTATTTTTGAGAAAATATATCCACGTCATTCTGCTAAAGTCATCAATGAAGGTTAGAAAATAAGTACTACCTCCAAGTGATGTAGTTTGCATTGGTCCACATAAATCACTATGGACTAACTCCAATATTACCTTTGCTCTATATGAGACTCCTATTGAAAAGCTCTCTCTATGCTGTTTTGCCAGAATACAACTGTCACATGAACTTCCTGGCTTTTCTATTGGTGGTAAACCCTTCACCATATTTTTCTTCTGTAACAAATTCAAACCTCCAAAATGTAAATGTCCATACCTTAAGTGCCATAGCCATGATTGGTCTAGCTGCATGGATTTGTAGTGGGCTTCCTCTTCTCCTTGGATGCACTGAATTCGAAGAGGGAACATCTGATTCTTCGTCATCTCCACTTTTCCTATCAACCTGTCACTTGGAAACTTGTCCAGTATTGTGCAAACATTATCCATAAAGGATACTTTGTAACCTTTCTGTACTAACTGTCCAATACTCATAAGATTATGCTTTAGTCTAGGTAAAAAATAAACATCAGGTATAAACCTTCTTTCACCATTCTTTGCCAAAATATTTATTACACCTTTGCCCATTACATCCACCTTGATATCATTTCCTAATTTCACTTCAGATCTTACAAAATCATCAAGAATAGCAAAAAATTCTTTATTCCCTGTCATATGATTACTGCATCCACTATCTAAGAACCAAATATCTCTAGTCTTTTCTTGAGTAACATGACAAGTGAGAAATAAACTAGTTTCACCTAGATTAGAACTAGATTCATCTGTGTAATTAGCATTCTGCTTGTCCACATATCCTTGTTTCCTTCTGCAGTCACTTGCATATTGTCCATATTTATTGCAATAATAACATTGAATATTAGATTTATCAAACCTCTGTGAACTTTGCTGGAAGTGATTGTTGCCACATCCTCTACTGCTATAGTTTTGATTACTATTTTCACCTTGATCTAGATTGTTCCTTCCAGTTCTGCCTCTGCCTCTTCCTCTGAATTTTGACCTTGCTCTTCCTCTTCCTCTGCCAAATAATACCTGTGACTCAAAAGCATTCTCAAGAGAAGTGTTATTCATATTCATTCTGGATTCATGAGTTAACAAAGAACCCATTAATTCATCTACAGATAACTGTTTCAAATCCTTGGTTTCCTCAGTAGCTACAATTATTACATCAAATTTACTGGGCAAACTCACGAGTATTTTTTCTATAATATTCTAATCCCTGATAGTTTCTCCATTAGATCTAATTTGATCCACTATATTCAACACTTGACCCATAAACTGGTCTATAGATTCTGATTCATTCATTTGCAAATTTTCAAAGCTTCACCTAAAAGATTGCAATTTAACAATTTTTACCTTTGTATTACCTTTATAGGTAGTCTCCAAGATTTTCCATGCCTCTCTGGATCTCGTTGCTGCTACTACTCTGGAAAAAATTGATTCATCCAATGCCTGTTGGATTAGAAATAAGGATTTTGCATCTTTTTTCCTGTTTTCTTTAAACTCTTCCTTTTGTGCTCGAGTTAATGCCAGATGGGCTACCTTATCCTGCGGTTCTACAAAACTACTTTCTACCAAATCCCAAACTTCTTGTGAGAAAAACAATGTTTTCATCTTAATTACCCAAAAATCATAATTCTTACCATTAAAAATGGGAATTTGAGGCTGAGAGGTACTATTATTCACTGCCATGTCAATTGTTGAAGTGACTAAATTCTCTTTTCTGGTTTGTTGTTTCTAAACACAGTCACCGACGTTGGTTAATCTATCAAGGTTGATTAGGAAAATGGTGCTGATGTTAGTTATCTCTACCGAGGTCAGTCAAGTTGTCAATCAATGTCAGTTGGTTTGCTGATGTCAATCGCTACGCTCCCTACTGGCTCTTCCTTCACGTGTTGGACTGCGACTGTTGCGCGCTTCACTGTTAAGGTGTGGAGCGTAAAAGCTTCACCAAGGAGCGCATTTGATAAGTTGCAGGTTTACACAGTCACCGGTGTCAGTCAGGAGTGACCGACGTCAGTCAGGAGTAGTTGAAGAGATGTCGACATCGGCAGGGATCGACCGACGTTAGTCACAGGCAAGCAGACAGGAACCGATGTCAGTTACCTGTGCGTCTAGAGAGCTATTTTTGAGGACAAAATTGAGTGTTTGCATGATGAGATTAAGTTGTAGTCTTAAGTCCGCGTCTCTATTATTAGCAAGACTATTTTTAGAGCCCTTGTTCAAGAGGTTTAACTATTGGTTGTAATTGCATGCTCAAGTTTCCTAATTCTATATGTAGAATTAGATCTTCTTAGCTTATCGTAGTTGTAGTAGTTCATTGTATGTGAATGTTGAAGAATAGTACAGAGTTGTATAGGTGAATCAATCCAGGTTGTTGGAGTTGATTGTACTTGAGAGAGAGAGCTCTTGAGGGAAAGAGATCTAGAGAGAGATCTTGTACATCTGAGAGAGGTGTGGAAAAAAGAAGTTTCTTCAATTGTATTCCTTTTGTAAAGAGTTTAATACAAGTTTTTAAGATAGTTTCTTGTATCTCTTATTCTTTGCTATTTATCATTCTAGTTACTTATCTATCTGATTTAATTTCACAGTTTATTGCTTTCATAAGTGTAATCATATTGTTGGTTGATCCCCAACAAGTGGTATCAGAGCTTGGTTACAGGTTTAGAGAGCTTGATATCCACAAGTGGTATCAGAGCTTAGGTTCACTAACAGGTGGTTCAGATCTGTGTAGTGTGTATTGATTACAGGTTGCTCACAGGGGTTTTTGCAAGGATTTCTGTTTGAGTGGGAGAAGCAATGGTAGAAGAAAGTAAATTGAGAATGGAGAAGTTTAATGGCAAGAACTATCAACATTGGAGAATGCAGATAGAGGACTATCTATATCAAAAATATCTATACTTACCGTTAGTTGGGATTGTAAAGAAGCCCAAAGACATGGATGATGAAGAAGGGGAAGTTCTTGATAGAAAGGCTCTAGGGTCTATAAGACTGAGTCTGTTATCCACTGTGATATCTAATTTATCACAAGTAAAGACAACGATAGAGTTGATGACTACTTTAGCAAATTTATATGAAAAACCCTCAGCTTCAAATAAGGTATATCTTATGAAGCAGTTATTTAATTTGCACATGCATGAAGGTGGATCTGTATCTAATCACTTGAATGATTTCCATGGAATTGTTAATCAATTAAGTTCAGTCAAAATTGTGTTTGATGATGAAATAAAAACTCTTTTAATATTATTTTCTTTGCCTAAAAGCTGGCATAGCTTGGTAATGACAGTTTCTAATACTGCATCTGCTTCGAATGTTTTAAAAGTAGAGGATGTTGTTAGTGTTATCTTGAATGAAGAAATTCACAGGAAAAACATAGAGGAAACATCAGGAAATGCTTTAAGTTTTGAGAGCAGGGGAAGGAAAAAATAGAGGAGCAAGAGGAGATCAAGATCTAAGTCTAAGGTGAGAGGTAGATCCAAATCCAGAAATGGCAGGAAGCCACAATGCTGGAATTGTGGAAAGATGGGGCACATAAGCAGAGATTGCTGCTCAAAGCCTAAGGAGGACAATCAGCACGAAGGAAAGGAAGAAGCAAAGGTTGCAGGTATTGCACAAGATGCTTTAATATTCTCTTTGCATAATAATATAGAATCTTGGGTATTAGATTCTGGTGCATCTTTTCATGCTATCCCTAATAGAGAATATTTTAGTGACTGATCCATGGAAATTTTGGAATAGTGTATTTAGGGGATGACGAGCCTTGTAAAATTATTGGCAAAAGTAAAGTGCAGCTGAAAATGCAGAATGGCAACACATGGGTGTTGAGAGATGTGATGCATGTTCCTAGCTTGAAGAGAAATTTGATTTCTGTAGGAAAGTTAGGGGATGAGGGTTGTACAGTAACTCTCACAGCAGAATCTTGGAAGGTGACCAAAGATGCACTTGTTATGGCCAGAGGTAAGAGAGTAGGTACTCTCTATTTATGTAATTGTGTTACTAACAGTTCTCTTTCTGTATTATCTACTTTAGATGTGGATGCTAAATTGTGGCACTTAAGGCTTGGCCACATGAGTGAGAAGGGGATGTCAATTCTTTAGTCTAAAGGTAAGTTTTTAGATTTGAAAAACATAGATCTAAAATTTTGTGAGCATTATGTGTTTGGAAAATAGAAGAGGGTGAGTTTTCTTAAGACTGGGTCAACAAAGAAGAGGCATAAGTTGCAGCTTGTTCACACAGATGTGTGGGGACCGGCGCAAATTGCTTCTATTGGAGGATCACAGTACTATGTCTCGTTCATAGATGATGCTACAAAAAAGGTATGGATCTATTGTATTAAGAAGAAATCTGATGTATTTAAGACTTTTAATATTTGGAAGGCTATGGTTGAGAATGAAATAGGCAGAAGATTGAAGTGCCTGAGATCTGACAATGGTGGTGAGTTCTACAGCTTTAAGGTCAGAGATTATTTTTATATGCATGGAATCCATAGGCAAAGGATAGTTCCAAGGACACCTCAGTAGAATAGAATTGCTGAAAGGATGAACAAAACAATAATGGAGTGTGCAAGGTGTATGAGATTGCATGCCGAGTTGCCCTTAGAGTTTTGGGCAGAAGCTATTGACACTGTAGTGTACCTGATTAATAGAGGACCCTCTACAGCTCTGGATAGTGGAATTCCAGAAGAGGCATGGACAGGTAAAAAGGTAGATCTCTCATATCTCAAAGTTTTTGGTTGTGAAGCCTTTGTGCACGTAGATAAGGAAAATAGAAAGAAGCTAGATGCTATGTCTATGAGGTGCACATTTATTGGCTATGGCTCAGATGATTTTGGTTTCAGATTTTGGAATCTAGGAACTAACAAGGTAATTAAGAGCCGTGATGTTGTTTTGAATGAAAAAGTGATGTATAGTGATCAGATGAGGAAGCTGAATCAATCTAGGCAGAGCAATGGAGAATTAGATGAGGTGATGGTCCAAAATGAGCTCACAGGAAAAAGAAATAATCACTTGTAGGAAAACACAGAGATCGACGTCGGCAGGTTAGGAACCAACGTTGGCAGAATAGAAACGGATGTCGATCATACAGAGACTGAGGTCGGTAGGACAAACACCGATGTCGGTCAGGAAGAACCAGCGTCGGCTAGTAATAGGTCTGCAGGTGACTGAGGTCGATCACTGTCAGAGAATTTGGGTGGACATCATGTTGTGAACGAGTCTCAAACGTCCATCAGGAGGTTAGAAAGGATAAGTAAGCCTCTTATTAGATATTCCCCTTCATTATTCTATTTATTGCTAACTGATGGTGGAGAACCAGAGAGTTTTGAAGAAGCATTACAGGTGGAGTCCAAGAGTCAGTGGGAGCGTGGCATGGTTGAGGAGATGGAGTCCTTAATAGAGAACCAAACATGGGATTTGGTTGAGTTGCCAGCTGATAAGAGAACACTGAAGAACAGATGGACCTACAGGTTGAAGAAAGGCAAGAATGGACAGATGAGATATAAGGCCAGATTGGTAGTGAAAAGATTTACACAAAATCCAGGTATTGATTTTGGTGAGATTTTTTCTCCTGTTGTTAAAATGACTTCTATACAGATTGTACTGTCTTTGGTTGCTGTTGAGGATTTGCATCTTGAGCAGCTAGATGTTAAGACATCATTTCTTCATGGAGATCTGGATGAGGAAATTTATATGGAACATCCGGAAGGATTTGAGGTCAAAGATAAGGAAAAGTTAGTGTGCATATTGAAGAAAAGCTTGTATGGCCTCAAGCAAGCTCCAAGACAGTGGTATTTGAGATTTGACAGGTTTATGACTGAGCATGGCTATAGTAGGTGTCAATCTGACCATTGTGTGTATTTTAAGAGATTGGATAATGGTAGATATATTATTCTATTGTTGTATATAGATGATATGTTGGTTGCAGGATCACACATGTAGGATATCTCTGAGCTTAACGTGAAATTAGCTCAAACGTTTGCCATGAAGGATTTGGGAGCAACAAAGAAAATCCTTGGCATGAGCATTAAGAGGGACAGGAAAAATCACGGGTTGATTTTGTCTCAAGAGGATTATGTGAACAAGGTGTTGAAATGGTTCAATATGCAGGATGCTAAACCGGTAAGCACACCTTTGGTTGGACATTTTAAGTTGAGTAAAGAACAATGTCCTAATTCACATGATGAGGTAGAGTACATGAGTAAAGGTCCATATTTTTCTGCAGTAGGGAGTTTAATGTATGCAATGGTGTGTACTAGACCGGATATTGCCCAAGCAGTGGGAGTTGTAAGTAAGTATATGGCCAATCCAGGAAAGGAACACTGGAAAGCAGTTCAGTGGATCCTTAGATATCTGAGAGGAATCAGTAGTAGGCACTTATGCTATGGAGGTTCAGATACTTCTCTACATGGTTATGTAGATTCAGATATGGTAGGTGATTTGGATGGCAAGAGGAGCACCATAGGTTATGTTTTCACTGTAGGTGGAACGGTGGTTAGCTAGATATCAAAGTTGCAGAAGGTTGTTGCCTTGTCAACTACAGAAGCAGAGTATATTGCAGCCACAGAGGCTAGCAAAGAGATGATATGGATGACACGGTTCATGGAAGAGCTTGGAAAGGAGCAAGAGAGTTGCAGACTATACAGTGATAGTCAGAGTGCCATTCATTTGGCTAAGAATTCGAATTTTCATTCAAGAACAAAGCATATATAGCTTAGGTACCACTTCATAAGACAGGTATTGGAGGATGGTGAGTTGAAGCTGGAGAAGATCCATACATATAGGAATCCTGCTGATATGTTAACCAAGCCAGTTACAAAGGAGAAGTTGAATCTTCATTCAACTTCTGTTGGTCTTCATGATTGAGTTGAAGATGGAGGAGCTAGAAGATGTTGCTGTATAGGTACTGGTGCAACTGTTTATCTCCAAGTGGGAGATTGTTAAGGTCTGGAGCCTAAAAGCTTCACCAAGGAGTGCATTTGATAAGTTGCAAGTTTACACAGTCATCAGCGTCGGTCAGGAGTGACTGACGTCGGTCAGGAGTAGTTGAAGAGACACCGGCATTGGTAGGGATCGGTCGATGTCGATCACATGCAAGCAGGTAGGAACTGATGTCGATTACCTGTGCGTCTAGAGAGCTATTTCTGAGGATAGAACTGAGTGTTTGCATGATGAGATTAAGTTGTAGTCTTAAGTCCACATATCTATTATTAACAATACTATTTTTAGAGCCCTTGTTCAAGAGGCTTAACTGTTGGTTGTAATTGCATGCTCAAGTTTCCCAATTCTATATGTAGAATTAGATCTTCTTAGCTTATCATAGTTGTAGTAGTTCATTGTATGTGAATGTTGAAGAACAATACAGAGTTGTATAGGTGAATCAATCCAGGTTGTTGGAGTTGATTGTACTTGAGAGAGAGAGCTCTTGAGGGAAAGAGATCTAGAGAGAGATCTTGTACATCTGAGAGAGGTGTGGAAGAAAGAAGTTTCTTCAACTGTATTCCTTCTGTAAAGAGTTTAATACAAGTTTTCAGGGTGGTTTCTTGTATCTCTTGTTCTTTGCTATTTATCATTCTAGTTACTTATCTATCTGATTTAATTTCAAGGTTTATTGCTTTCATAAGTGTAATCATATTGTTGGTTGATCCCCAACATTCACCTCTTCACGGCTTATGTTGATGCTCCCAACCATGGGCTTCTCCTTATCTGCTCTCTTCCTTAACAGGCTCTGATATCAATTTGTAGAAACTAAAAGAGCAAAAAAAACAATAAATGAAACAAGAAAAAAAAAATAGAACCCAATTGCTACTGCAATTTCTTGAAAATAACAATTTTATTGATCTTCAATTTTTCCTTGCTTACAATGCTACACCTAAGGCATCTTTAAATATATTTTGAATCCAAAAATAACTAAAAATAGACTGCATAACTAGCTAAAATTAACTCTATGCTAACTGAGACTAAATTGCTTCTCCAATAGTTTAACTAACTGTTTGTTAACTACTTAAACTAACTAATCTCTAACTATCAGTTAGCTAACTGATTCCTAACTGGTAGTTAACTGCTTGTATGTGTAGAAATTATCTTGAGTTTCTAACATAATCGGATAATGTTAAATGACATTTATTTTACTGTAATAATAGATCCAATTACTTGTACATGTTATTATAGACATCATATAAATTCATTAAATCAAATGCTATGCAATGATGAATAGTGTTTTGGTAAAATCAAAGATTATTTTTGTGATAAAATTCTAGATCATTGGTTAGTATGGATCAGAGATGCACCAACATATGGAAATAATCAAAATATAGAAATTATGAATTTTATAAACACAGACATAATTTGTAATATTGATATTCTAAAAAGTGATTTAGGAAAATTGTAAATACACCATTATATTAGAAATTATTAAAAAAAAACAAAAAAACTTAAAAAAATGCAGATATAATTTCTTGCAACTATCAATGAAACCAACAACAATACTTGAACTGTGTGAAACAAAAAATGAACTTGCAATTTCTATATCAAATTAAATTTATTTATTGCTAAGCACAAAATAATATAATGCTTCTTATGACTGACAATTTTTTCTTTATCTACAAATAGATGAAATTCAATACATAACATCAATACAAAATACAATTAAACAACACAACTTTTATCATGCCCAAGACATCATAGGTACCAAGCATTACTTTCATAAAAAACATGTCATACTTATGGCAAGCCAACATAGATACATGATTTATTGTAAATACATATTATGTTTCAATAATGTATTGTAGTTCATATATGACAAAAGGAAATCCCTAAACCACGCTTGATTTTTTAAAACTATGAAAATTGCATGCAAAAACAAACATAGATGCCATTCAAATGATTCATAGAATAGGAAATGCAATGCTAAACTATCAACATATGTTTGTGCAACAAGTTGTTCACTTGATATTATCATTGCCATTGAATCATTGTTCAATAACATATACAGTCATAAATACATTCTTGTTTTCATGAACGTACATTTATTATAGAACCTCTGCTTCTTTTGAGGCAAGAACAAGATGAATCTGAAGATATTAAGTGCCGATATATTGTAGATTATTACATTGCATGACTAGCAACTATTGATCATGTTTGTTTAGATGAATTTGTTTCTCTATACCAAAAAATAGAAATTCATTGGAAAAAGAATATATGTTATACATTTTATTAGTTATATTAAACATGTTGATCTTGAAAACTATTAATGTGAATGGTTATTGTTATATTTTATATTTGAAAACAATGTAAACACTTTGATAATTAAAAAAAACAAAAACAAAAAACAAAAAACAACATTAATCATCAAAAGATGCATATAATTTGTAGAGAAAGACCATAAAACTAAATGAGGCCAAGTTCAACTACGACAACAATACTATGTGGGAAGACATGAAGCATTCCATTTACTAGGTTGAACTTGATGTTGAAAACATTAGAAATGTTGGATTTTGTTCTAGAGTAACTAGCTCCATGCTAGAGGAATATTCGTTAAAAATGGACTTGCCATCAATAGAATTTGAACTAAAAAACAAAATTTTACCATATTTGAAATCGGAAATCACCCATTTATTTATGACAATATTGAGTACTATAAACCAAGATGAATGTAAATGATGAACAAGAAGCAATTGTTAAAGACATTGCTTTAAAAAAAGGTATAACAAGAAGGATGCATTGTATTTATTATTGATAGGTGGTGTAGGGTCTAGAAATAAATTTAAAGTTAAATTTACATAGGAAAGAGTAGTCCATATTTATGCATAATCAATTAACAATGATTTAAAGAAGCCAAGAGGAGTTATTCTTACATACATAGTTAGTGTTGCATAGAATGTAGGTGGAATAATATTTCATTTTAACAAGTCAAAACATATTCCTTTAGGTGGTGAAAAACTTTATTGATTGTGAAAATAATATAATCTCACTTGTAGAGGTGAGAATGTTATACTATATTGAAAGGCATTTATGTGACATAATGCAATTATCAACTATGAACTTTGGAAATATTGACAAGATATTTTATGTAGACTTTTATAAGGCTCAATCTATAAAATTTTGCTTCAAATTTGAACATCCAAAAATTAATGAGGAAATAGTTCCATATGCTTTTTAGGAAAAAAATGTTAAATGTTATCAATTACATCAAACTATGCACAAATAAGATAAAATGTTTGTAGGAATATTGAACAAAATACGTACATGTTTACATACAAAAAATGATATAACATATTTTAATCATAATGTTTTGCATCCAAAACCAAATGACACTTAGTTTCCTTTTATTTTTTACTTAAACAATGATGTTGGTGCACATAGCAAGAATGTTAATGCTTGTTTTGGATAAAGAAATTGTTATCTCTGTAATAGACAAGAAATATAACTCTAATAGTGAAGGACATGGATATGCTAAAGTTTTAGGCTTACCACATAAAATTATTTTAAAACCTAACATGTTAGTTGAAATCTTTGTTAAGAATTATGATATGCAAGATGAACTTGTTAATGGTTCATATAGTATCTTCAAAATGTACACCAAAGAAGACAACAATGACATTACCTAGGTGGAATGTAATACAAATAATGTTGGAAATTATCAAAGAAAACATATTCATTAGTACAATATCCATTTTGAATCAAATTAGAACCCTATTTTACATATTTCAAGATCAATTACAAATCATGTTTACAAAAAAACACTAATAATATGATGCCAATTTCCAATACAGTTAGCTTGTGCATGCACAATACATAGATCCCAAGGTTTAACCATGGAAGGTGTTGTATTCAAGCCATTAGGTGTGCATAGACATTAATTTCTATACACAACACTTTATCATGTAAATACCATGGAATCATTATACTTGCTAAGCCCACTCTGTCATGCCCTACCTTGTGATAAAAGGATTTTATGCAATTTCATTCTTGCCCTAGCTTTGGGATCCTTAACACGTGTGTGAAAATTGATGAAAATTCTTTATGGTGTTAGCTACGGTGTAGCAAAAGTCTAGTGTGGTGGTGGTCATGGTAACATGGTTAGTTATTTGTGGTTTGCATATTATTTTATAATGAACTAAGAGTTGGCATGATTGAAAGGAATTTGTGATGATGGTTCACATCTTTCTCATAATTTCTTATTTCTTTCCATTATTATCGATTGATCTAATGATCAATATAAGAAATGTGCATAACAAATACCTCATACAAGAACTCCTTATTAATAATGTTTGAAAGGACTTATCAATGTTGAACCTATTATTATTTGTTTACATGTATATCAACCTCTCTTCTATATTGTTCTACTTAATGGTGAACCACCCTCATTGTTCAAATAATTATTGGCTTGATATAGAAGAGATATTATACCTTCCTTAGTTAGATGTTTTCTTTATTATATGGAGGGAATAAAAAATGGTTTAAATCACTACTACTCAAATCCATTAATGGATTGTAATTATCATATTAAATATATGGAAAATTAAAACTATCTTACTACTACTCAAATCCATTAATGGATTGTAATTATCATATTACTATTGCGCATTCTTTGAGGAAAGAGAGAAAATTTTTGGTAAGGCATAAGTTTTAGTTTATTTTAAAACTTTTTCTTGCACATGGAAAGGAAGTTGCAATGCATGCTTTGACGAATTCTTTTAATTAAGAATATTTTATTCCTTATTGGAGAATGTGTGAATACTTAAGAGTGTGTGAACACACTGTCCTTTTAATGATTTTTTTGGGAACTCAATGCATTGGTGAAGTGGGAGGAGAATTTTGATCTTAGAAACTATAATTATGAACTTGGAAAGTGCCATATTCCCTAGATTCTCCATAGGATAGGTGATAAGGATAGAGGGGAAAATTGGCATAAATGCATAGTAAATATTACCTTGAGGAATTATTTATTGAAAGGTGAAGAGCATGGGGAGGCCCAATGCCTTGGGCAGTGGAGGAAGGAAGATTCTGTGTGATCCTTAGTTAATGCAAAGGGATAAAGTTAAACGAACATCATTACTACCTTATAAAGAACCATCATGAGGGTAGCAGGTTAGGTAGACACCCTAAAAGGAAGGGAATGTCAGATTTGGGATTTTTTATGCCATGTGAGATTCAATTGTGCAAGCAAAGTAGAAACATGGAAAGGACGCGGGGGAGCAGGAAGAGGATTGTTGCTGTCAATAATGGCTATCATGTCGTTAAGAAGCAAGTGTTTTCTGAGCACCTACATTAGTTCATCTCTGTCTTGTTCTATCTATAAATTTTATAACACTTCCCTCTGAGGATTTTATAGCCTGCTATGGAGTTTTGAACTTCTATTAGTTGTTACACATCTCATTCTCTTAAGCAAGTTTCCTCTGAGAATTCTTGTTGTTATAATTTGAGATTTACCTAGAATAATTTATTTCTCTATTCTTAGATGTATACATGGTGTGTATCGTATGTGTGCATTCAGTATTCAAATCATGGTATTGCAAAATATGTGTGTTTTCTAAATCTGGATTAATGATTTGATTATATTTGTAATGCCTAGTATTTTATCTCTTAGGTCGTAAAATTTGTGTAGCCTTTGTTAAATAACATGGATATGGAATAATAATAGTTTGGGGTGGCATAGAGCGTGATGAAGAGCTTTACTGTATGAGGCATATTTTTGCCCAGATTGACTTATTGAGCTGACCATGACTGAGTCTTAAAGTCTAGTACAACCATGAACATGTTCCCAAAATTCTGTTCTTACCTTGTGTCCTTCCATCACTTTTTTGCATACCAAATAGTTCATCTTAAATTGGCTAACACTGGTCTTACTGAAAAGGGTTCAAGGAATTTTTGTTGTCTTTCTAATTGAGTGTTAATGTCCCTAAGCATTTTCAACATGGGCATCTGTACCATTAACGACTAATGGACTATATTTATTCTTCTCAGGTTGGGCCAGTAATGGTGATTATACTCCCTGTTCAATTTGTATTGATGTCATTAGATATGGGCTGTAGCGAAAATACTTGTTAACATAATGATTTGATTGATTCCATCATAAAATGATAAAATAGTTTTAAATGACCAACATAGAAACTCTGCCTTTGGAGAAGCACATTCCCCATCCAATTGTGCGAAGGTAGCATACGTGTAGCTTCGTTGTGAACAAATGTGGTGGAGTGGGGAAGGAGCACATAAAGTTCCTCTATAAATACGGTAAAAATAGAATGATTATTTTAGAACTAATAATGGCAGCACTAAATCCTCCCTTTTATTCTATTTTTATATTATCCAAATCCATTATCCCTTTCACCCTTGCCACATGGACTTATAGCTTAAGTTTCAGAAAAAAAAAGATGGTTTCGGTATCTTTTTGGTGTGTTGCCTTCTGTAGGGAATATTGTAAAGTTAAGAAACAAATCATTATTGAAACCTCTTAACGCGAATAATTTATCTACCATTGTGTGATGAAATGCCATATTATCTTGTTTGCTATTTATTTTCTTATTCATATAATCAAAAGAAAATTTGTTTTATTATATTGATGTCATAAGATAATTCCTTACTAATTCATGATTTCTTTGTTAATGTTTTAATTTTCCAAGGTATGTATTACTTTAAATAGAAATATTATTTATTGTATAATCAAATGATCTTAAGAGGATTTCATAATTAGAAGTAAATATGTTGGATCACCCCTTCCTAAAGATTTGTAAAGATGGATTGATGAGGTAATTAATTTATCCTCTTTTGGATTCCATCCATATCTTAGCCATCATATACATTGCATTAAATTTTTGATTTAGGAAGGTCATAAATTATCATAACTTTGGTTAAATTTAGTTAGTTTGATTAGGACTTTGATTTTTTGGATACTCTTTGGTTTTAATCAGTTGTATTAGACGTATATCAATCAATAATTTTGATTTCTGTCAATTAAATTTTTAATATCTATACATATTAACTAACTCATAATTTTGAAGAGGATGAGACTAATAATATTAATCTTTTAACTTTTGAAAACTTTTCTTCAAGTTCGAGACATTGATAATATATTATTACTAATTAAAGATTCTTTATTTTTAAATCCAAGGCTTGACAACCCCTTATGTTATGCTTGTGCAAATTTAAAAGAGGTATCCATATTATTTTTATGCAAGTATTGATTAATTATCTGCATATTTTAATTATTGATGAATGAAGAACTAATGCGATAGGGAAATCACTACCAACATAGTGCTAACATGATCATTTTTTGATTTAGTAAAAGTCATGGATCAATCAAAGATGGGAAAGATTTAATAAATAAATCCCTTTTAGGATGTCAATATTCTATTGAATGAGTTGGACCTTGTAAATAAAGATGACCATAATGCCTTCTCCCTTATCTATGTTATGGAATAAATGTTGTATTATCTTTCACAATTATATGATTGTCTTCAGTCACTTTTGTCATAGATTTTTGTCATAGATTTTTGGATGAGAAATGACATATTAATTATTTGGTTGGATGATTCAATATGATTTATAATTGATTTTTTATTTATAACCTATGTACACATTTTTGGAAAAGAAGTATTATATATTTTTATAATATTATTGGTTGGAATTGTTGCATCATGGAAGGAAATTGTTTAAAAACAACACTAACTAGGGATTGCAATTCCTTGCTCTTCATATGAATTTTTGAATCGATCATCTCAAGGAACCTATTTATTAGAACCTTATCTTCTCATCTTTGAAATATTCCTTAAAACACTTTTGCTTGAGAATGCAAATGTTTCTTCATATTTTCTAACATTGCTTAGGAAGTAGGAATATTTTATTTGAAAATTTTGATTGTCTATAAAAGTAAAATTGATACCTTATAAAATAAGAAAATTCAAGTTGAAATAAGACCAAGATGGGCACGTATTCCATGGTAACTTTGATAGTAGGAAGAATAATAAAAAAACCCTTCACCTAAGAATTAGAAATTTTGACATAACTATCAATCATAACATGTAAAACTGATAAGGTTTTGGAGGGCATTACATGAATAGAATTTTTTAAACACCTAGTTATGTCTTCTAGGATAATGGCATTTATAACCTAATCTATGCTAGTGAACCACATATATTGATAATTCAAATCAAGAATGAATAGTGAATATTACTATACATACCAACCTAGTAGTATCATTGTAGATGCTAAGATATATGGATCAAGACAATGCATATGTCTGTGATAGGTATGAGTCAAGCATGTTTATAACATAATAGCTACAATAAAATAGATTCACATACATGAGAATATTGCATAAACAAGATCAGAGCCAAAACCAATCTTTCATTGAACAATAGCTCATGAAGAAAGATGTATAAATATGAGTGCATGAGCAACTCCCATAAGAAATATGGTTAGAGATCCAATAATATAAGAATAGCTTCCATGTTTGAAATAGCTGGTCAAAAGACTTACTTCCTATTCATTCGATCAAAGTAAAACTAAGCAATCTTATCTTAAAAATTAGGAAAAATCCAAGTGAAGAAAAAATCCCATAATAAATAGACATGGAAAAAAATAAAACCCCTACTCTATCACCCCCTCCCCATAAACACAACTTATATGTGTAGTGTCAAAAAATGGGTCTCGATAACTAGCCCTGATAAAGTACCCAATACAAAAAAATATTCAATAAAGTAGAAAAATGAGAAAACCCATAGAAAAAACTTCCCCCCAAAAGAGATACATAGAAGTGAAGAAGATGGAATCCCCCTTGAAGAGGATTTTGTTGCTGATGTATACTTCACCACAAGAAGAGATCATAGATGAATGAACTCACTCTTAGTGAAGGGTTTTATAAAGATATCTACAACCTACTCTAAGAACTATCAACATTTCAAGTTGATGACCTGACCATGAATAAGCTTCTGAATCAAATTCATGTGAATATCAACGTGTTTGGTCTGTTGGTTCTGAACTAGATTCCTACGTATCTGAGTGGTACTATAGTTATCAAAATAGATGATGGTAGGCTACCTATAAGGAATACCAAACTTAGATAGAATCCGTTGAAGCTAAATATCCTCAATAGTTGTTGTTAAAAACTCTCATATACTCTACCTTTGTGGATGAAATGATAATAACATTTTTCTTCTTGATATACCAACTAATAATACCAAAACTCAAAGAAAAGAAGTAACCTAAAGTGTAATTCTGATTATGAGTATCGCTATCCCAATATAGATATATAAAACTAGCCAAATCAAGCTATGTGCCAAATTTGTACTGAATCATGAATTTATAAGAGCCCTCAATATAATGGAGTATCTACTTGGATATTTTGTAGTGCAACTCATGGGGCTCTTGCATGAGTCATGAAACAATGCTTACTACATATGAAATATTGGGCATGGTATCACTAAGATAAATGAGACTTTTAACAATATTTAAATAATGAGTGGCATCAACCAATGGTGTAGAAAAATCAGCCTCAAGTTTGACTCACAATAGAAATGGAGTCAGAGGTGGCTTACAATCAACCATGTGAAACCAAGCCAAAATATCAAGAGCATTCTAGCGCTGTGCAAGTGAAATCCCTGAACCAGCCTATGAAATCTCAATGCCAAGAAAGTAATTTATAAGATCCAATTATATCATGTTAAATATATCCTATAGATTTGTCTTCACTACTGTAATAGATGATAAGGAATTCTTGGTAATCAAGAGATCATCAACATAAAGAACTAGTATCAATAAATAATCATCCCATTGCAAAAAGTATACATTAGGGTCTGAATGACACCTATTGAAACCTAAAGTAAGGATGAAGAAATACATCATGGCATACCAAGATCGAGGAGCCTATTTGAGGCCACAAATAGATTTATTAAGTCTAAAAACTAAGGATGAATCTTGAACAAACCTAGGTGGCTTCTCCATATATATGTCCTACTCAAAGTCTCCACAAATAAAGGAAATCTTCACATCCATATGGTGCACATCCCAACCATGTGTTGTATCTATATCTAGTGCGAGTCAAATTGAATTTATCTTTGTAACAAGTGCAAAGTTCTCTAATTAGTCAATGTCAACCACCTATGAAAAACCCTTAACAACTAATCATACCTTATAATTATCGACTGACCCATCTATTCTAAACTTGGTCCAATATATCCTCCTACATAAAGCCATATTCCTTTCCTTAGGAAGTGATGTCAAATCCCAAGTGTGATGATTTATCAAAGAAGAATATTCTTATTGCATAACATTATCCCACTCAGGTATACCTGAAACCTCTTGGAATGATTGTGCATCCCAAACTGAAGTAAATAAAGCATTTCAACCACACTAATAATTTACCTGAGTATGTTTGTCATTTATTGGATCCCCTACCCAAGTGAATGCACTCGAATTGTTTTCCTGGCCCAAAGGGGATTCGATTTGGGTGAGTCATGTGTTGACTCCTTATCCTAATAAACATGACTAGAAGTGGATGCATATGAATCTTTATCACTACACTCATTGTATGAACACGAAGAAGAATAAAAAGACCCTAGCTCAGGATCCTAGTTTGGATGATCCAATTCAAAAGAAGAATCATCAAGTCTATGTGAATACAATGAAAGAGTACAAGTGTGAAGTGTTGAGTCTTTAGGAATCTCTTGAAAGTGAACACTTCTATATATAAATAAATGATATGTGGTTGGATGTAGAAGATGGTACACCTTGACGCCATCTGGATAACCTGAAAAGAAGAAAGGCTTACATGAAGGTTCCAAAGCTTTGCGTATCTTATTCAATATACATGCGATAATTGAAGATATGAAAACCCTAAGGTTATCAACATCATGTTTCCTTGTTTTCTAAGTTTCCAAGGTTGTTATGCATTTCAAAACTTTGTGAGGAACTCTATTCTAAATATAACAAGCACAATTAATGGCTTCAGCCCAATATTGAGGTGCCAAGGACTTATACTGAATAATATAAGTATCCATCTCTTTGAAGGACCTATTCTTGTATTTTAGAACTTTTTTCTATGAAGAATTTTAACTATCCACTACAAAGCAATCTCTTCTGTGGTGCAAAACTACTCAAATCTATTGCTGAAATATTTAGCTCCATTGTTAGTTCAAATAACCTTGATGGATTTCTCATATTAATTATCAACAAGTGCCTTCAGGTCTTTAAAATGTTAAAACACTTTAGAATTTTTCTTAAGAAAGTAGACCTATGTATTTATCTATAAATAATCAATGAAAGTGATAATGTACTTAGCCCTTGTAAAATATAGAAAGGGAAAAGGATCAGATACATCAATGTGTACTAATTTCAATGTTTGTGAAGCCCTTTTAGCTTTACCTTTGACAAATTTCACTTTAGGATGATTTACAATAGATCAAAACTCAAAAATTCCATTAGAGATTTGGACTTGAGGCAAGCCTATGACCATGTAATTTTTGATATGTTGTTCAAGGTAGTGGTAGTTAAGGTGGTGAAACCACTCATACCATAATTTGGTAACTCCATTTGAATGAGTCATGAATTATATTAGATAAGAATTAAGTGAAAAATATGAGATGGTGTATAATCTATCTTGCCGATCTTCCCTACCCATTGCCACTGAAGAATCACTTTGTAACTCCCTAGTGATAACTGAATCTGGTAAAATCTCAACCCTCATGCATTTGTTGATATGAGTGATTTGATAAACTGATAGGAGATTGGTTGCAAGAGAACATTATTTAATGTTCATCTTTCCATCTCAACAGACCCTCTCCCTACAATGGGTACAAAAGTGTCATCACCCAAACTTATAAAAGACATGATACAAGTGTCTAAAGAAGAGAACACAACTAGTCAAGAACCCATGTGGCGAGAAGCACCCAAGTCAATAACCCATGAGTATGTTGATGCTACAAATACATAAATAGCCTTGCCTTTTTATTTGTCTTTACACTTGACCTTTGCCTTAGTATAATCTTAGGTAGATCAATTATTCTTGATGGAATTAAGAACACCTATGTTGTCGTTCACTAGGATGTGAGTTAGGTGATATATTTGCTTTTTCATGCACTTTTTTTCAACATGCCCATTTTTATTACATTAGGCACACTTCACCTTATTTTTATTAGGTTACCATTAGAAGAAGAGGCTTCAATTTTGGTTTTGGTAGAGGTTGATTATTTATTCTTATTATTCTTTTTCTTCTATTTTTTTTGAAGTCTTTACTTTCCCATTCCCAAAAAATAGGGCTTAAAGTTTTGTGGACTTCAATGTGCCCATCTGAACTTGTCTTGCTTTCTAATTAAGTTGGCAATGAAAGAATCTACAGAGGGCATAGTATATGTAGTGCCAAAGGCACATTTAGTGGAATGGAAATTAGACACAAAGACTCAATAGTCAAGACCTAGTTTAGAGAGTATAGAAAGAAAAAATTGGTCCTCTTATTTATTTATCCCACATTTTTTCAATTGAAATCTCAAGGTCTTGAGCTTAGTGAATAAATTTGGAAGGGTGTCAAAGTTTCATGGACTTAGGCTATTATATTTATTCTCAATCTCATGACTTATCATCAGATATTTCTATGCAAATAGTTTACCCAGAATAGTCCATACATCATGAGGTGATTTGGTAGGCTCTAAGTGTTACAACTTGATTTTTTGCTAAGAAAATTTGACTCATTATCCATTGATTTTCTATAATTGGTACTTTTATTTGATTATTATTTGATTAACCTATAGGTTTTATGTAGTTATGGGACAATTATATGATGATTTGATTCATGATGACATTGTTATGAGTTAGTTGTAGTGTATATATTTTATATTATGATCATCTTGATTTGTCATTTCAACATTATTTTATGATATATATATATATATATATATATATATATATATATATATATATATATATATATATATATATATATATATCATGATGTATGGACTAGTTACTTACTTGTTGTGAGTTAGATGCATGAAAGATTCATTCTTTAGAGCATGACAAAAGGAGAGCATCATTAGATAGCGTGACATAGATGGAATTACTAGAGGATTAAAAAGGAACTAATAGAATGATTCACACACCATGTTAAATAACACTCATTATATGCATTGTTTAAATGGTTAATGTTAGTATATTTTGATGATTGTTTGTATTTAGATAATTGTTGATGCACACTAGTTGTGTGTAAGTTCATTTTAATTCTTATCTGTAATTAATATTATGTGATTATGTTTATGTTGTGATAATGCATTCATGATTTCAAAAATGTAAAATTGCATGAACATGTATGTAAACCAACCATCATGACTTTGGGGTGTTTTGGAACATAAGCTAGCTTTCTTTATATTACTTTAGGAATGCCAATTACTATTGAAAAGATATATATAGTCTACATAATGTGATTTACCATTTTTGGATAAAATAATATTATTGACCTTTTGTTAGCCATATTTCTAAGCAGATTATTATTATTATTATTATTATTATTATTATTATTATTATTATTATTATTATTATTATTATTATTATTATTATTATTATTCTTATTATTATCTTTTTTAATTTAATATTATGTTATTCTAAGTTAATCCCAGTGGGGATGTTGCATGTGGTATTAGAGTTGTGTCTCGAACTATACGACCTAAAGAGTCCATTACCATTTTTGTATCCTTTTGTTTTTCAAAAAGGAGAATGGTGAAAAGATATAGTACTCAGAGAGTGTCACTTAAATTTTAATGACAACCTTCCATCTGATCTTAATAAATTTGCCTTAAATCAAGTAGTAAAGTTAGATCAGATTATCATAGCCATGAATGAAACTAAGGATTGAAATTTAGACCTAAAATAGGAAGTTCATGCCTATAAAGATGAAAAACATCATGATGTACCTCAAAATCATCCTACTAAGTAGTAAAACTCTCAGGATGTGAGAGATCGCATAGCTATGGAGTTGTCTAGAGATATGAAAAAGGTGAATCCACCTAAGTTCAATAGAACTATTTTGGGGAAAGTAGTGACATGTAGTATTGTACTAGTTAAATAAAGTATATTCTAGACTTGTAGTGCCTTAGTGTAGAATCATGCTACACCATGATTGGAATGGTGAGATTTAGTAGATCCTCATGTTTGGCTTGATGACTATTTTATAAAATACACATCCATTATTATTGAAAATTATGTTTACATATATTGATGAATTATACATTTGATAAAATAACTTAATCTCTTAGGAGTGTGTGCCCATAGGTTTAATCATACCCTCTTAGAGTTGTTAAATGGTTTGTTTATCAAGTGTATCGATAGTGATGGTTGTCTATTATGTTTGGGTATGTAAGTGCATAACATAGTTCATGAGTCATGAACAAGAGATTCCTATAATATTTTTGATCACGTAGATCAAACATCTCGAGAATGACTACATCCTTACTTGGTAATCGAGTCACCTCTGTCACTTTTGTTTGTATTGTGAGTGTTCAAAAAGCATGGGATGCTTCCCACTTAAGAATATGTGCATTTTAGATATATTTTCATGTCTTATATACATTAATCCTAGGGGAGAGAATCTTAAAAGATAGCTTATGGATTGGCACCACCTAGTGCAGTGGGAATTCTCTTTGTAGTGAAGTGTAGTTATATTTGTTGGGGATTCCTATGTCCTAATAATTTACTCATGTATTGGCATCCCATATGTTTATGTGGATTGAGAAGAGGTATCATATTTCATAGTTATCATAGATGTGAGTTGTTACTCTCTCCCCCTCTTTTGTAATCATTATAATCCCACTATATGGATTCATATTTTCATGATGTTCGTTAAGTGTTCCCTTAATCAAAAACTTGTTTCTAAAATGTTTTTTTTGAAAATATTCCCTTGTGATCATGGGATAGTGTATTATACTTCTTGTTGATATAGAAGTTGTAGGAATGGAATGGATTGATGCATCTATATGGTTAACGTTTTCCTTTTGGATGTGGAAATGGGTTATAATACTACACTCATAGGTTTGGTAAGTGTGTAGTGATTTTGGCAACTTGGGTTGCAGTGTTTTTTTCATACCATGTGAGGGTATTTAAGAGTTTCATTTTTTAGATGTTAATTCATGAATTTTCTCTTGTGGATTTTTAGAGTCATACTTTCTAGTGCTACTTTATCTAACTTGTGAAATTTGACCACGTGGAGTGGCAAACCTTACATTTATATTTGGTTTAGATCAAGATTTATAAGTTGATTATAATAATTTTGTTATGATTTATCCTTGATTGATTGTTATTATTCTCATTTTTTTAAAAATGTTGTTTTGATGAGACATTTATGTATCTTTCATCTAGAACGAGTATGAAGTAAGATGCGTAGAACATCTTGTTAGTCTAAGGGGTTGACACAAACTTATATCTTGTTGTGTAATTAGTCGAGCAAATAGGGAAGCATTGTATCACTTTTTCAATTTATAAGGTTGTAAGGATGATGTGATCCTTAGCCTTTGTTTGTTATGTTAATTTTAACATTATTCCCTCTTGGCTATGAATATAATAGATATGGGTTAATCTATGAAATTTGATACTAGTTATGTTTAGCTAATGGTAATTTAATGCAATTATGGAATGTTTGTATGATTTTTATTATGATGGATATTGATACATATTGAATTATTTAGTGTATATCATTGTACTCTAGGTTTTATTAGTATGGATTTGTTATTCATTTAATCATGTACACATTTTAGAGATCATTAAATTATGGAGACCTAAATGATGAGTGATGAATTAGGAACATGAATAATAAGATATGGGGGTGGATCTTGGTTAGTCTTATATTGACTCTATAGTTACTGAGTTTGGAGCCAAAAAGGGGATCTTGTTGAATCCAGTATTTGGCAAGGAGGACTTGTAAAAATTTGGTCATATAGACATATGCATGTCTACTAAGGAATGCTTATTCATCAAATTTGTATGCATTTGAAATTTATTGTCTCTAATTACTATTCATCATCATAATTGTTAGGATCTATGCAAAGTAGTGATGGTATTGACTTATACATATCATTCTTGCCAGGTTATCTAAACACTTTCTCAAGAATGAGAAAAATACTATCTAAATTATAGAGGAGTGAAAATGGGCCAAGAGGCTTTATAAGACTCTCCTTGGCCATTTGATTTTGGATTTAATGATTATTTCATGTGGATTTGGTTAAATGTTAAATTTGAGAAATCATTGAAATTGTCATTCCAACGGTTCAAATGGTGAGTCAATTGGAGATATGGTGCAAAAGTTATGACTCCCAGAAGTTCCATCATCAATTGGGGTGAAACTGTCACCCAAATTATCACCTGAATTGTTGCCTAGATCATTCCTCCCTCCTTGACAAGTAATGGTCCCCATTGCATCAATGTTATTCATCAGGTGTTGTAGTTTTGTCTTTATTTGATTCTCTGTGAGCCACTCACCTTGGTGGCTAAGTTGGCCCCTTTCGACCACTTGATAAAGTGGAATAGAGCAACCTATTATTGTCTTTATCTAGGTGTCCACAATCTAATCCTCTTTCACTAGAGCAAAACTGTATGGATCAATTTCATCAATGTCTTGTTTGTTTGGTAAACTGAAATGTCTAATAGAGGTAAATGATATGGTTTGAGAATCTCCACATTGAATATTGGATGTAGACCAAGGTATGCCGGTAGGTTCAACTTAAAAGCATTTTCTCCAAATTTTATGGTGATGGTGTATGGACCATATCACAGAGGTCAATTTTTTTGTGTGGCCCTATAAGTCATTCCTTCTGAAGCTGTAACCAAACCTTGTCACCCACATTAAAATGGAATGCAATCTTATGTTTGTCATGGCATTGATTATACTTCTAATTAATTTTATCTAGAATGTCATGAACTTGTTTTTTGATGTGTTGCATTTGTTCAATAAACCTTGTTGCTATTGCTTCTTGAGATCTTTCATGAGGTGTGTAATCCATGGTGGAAAATGGAACAACTATATCAATTGTTACCATGGGTTGGAACCCAAAACATACTTAGAATGGACTTTTCTTTGCCGAGTTCTGTAGTGCCCAATTGCATCCATGTTGTATGAAAAGAAGTTCCTCATCCCATGGGTATGGATGTTTGGAGTGATACATCTGAATCATGTGAACAATCAAGTGGTTTACCACCTCTTTCTGACCATCAATCTATGGATGGAATGCTGTGGACTTCATCAACTTGGTATCCATCATCTTCCATAGAGTGGACCAGAAGATGCTTAGGAACCTGCTATCTTGATATGAGACAATGGACTTGGGGAGACCAAAATGAAGCCATACATGACTAAAATATAGTTGAGCAGTTTCCTCAGCAGATATATTTTTATTACAAACAATCATGATAGACATTTTTGAAAAATGATCAACTACAACAAAAATACATTCCTTACCATGTTTTGAAGTGGGTAAACCTGAGATAAAATCCATTGAGACAGATTCCCAAGGCCTAATTGGTTCTAGCAATGGCATGTACAATCCTTGCTTCTTATTTCTTGGCTTGGCTATCACAGATGGGGTGCAAGATTTGAGATATCTTTCCACATCCTTTCGCATATGGGGATAGTAAAAGTGTTTTTGAAGAACTACCAATGTCTTTTCTATATCAAAGTGTCCATCTATCCTACTGAAGTGTTCTTCCCATATCATCTTTTATTGCTCTATAGCTAGAACATAGATGTGCCCCATATGACAGAGGACATTATCTTGTAAATAGAAATCAGAAACATGTTTACCTTTTTGAAGCACTTGACATGTATCAACAAAGGTAGAATCTGATTCATATAGAGCACCCCAAGTGGTAGTCTCATATCCGCATAGGTTAAGAACTGTTATCAGTACCGTAATTGGTGGGTAGCTTAAATAATTTACAGCTATATTTGAGCTCCCCTTTTTAAGTTTGATTATCAGGTGGAATTGCTAAAGATATGTAGCCCACTTTTGGTTCTTCTCATTTTTTAGCTTGCTCTATGTCTAGATGAATTCCAATGGTCTGTGGTCAATGTGGATGATCATCTCTTTACCGAAGATGTAGTGTTTCTATTATTTGTAGGCCTCCACAATAGAATAGATCTCCTTATCATATGTTGGATATTTCCTGACTGTATCAATGAAAGTTTCAATTTGATATGCAATAGGATGGCCATGTTACATGATGATAGCTCCCATGGCATATTCAAATGCATCTATCATCAACTCAAAAGGTTGATGCAAATCTGGCAAGGCAAGAATAGGGGCTGAGGAAAGTCTATTCTTCAAATTCTCAAATTCCCTTTGTTTTATTTCATCCCACTAAAATGTATCTTTAGCTCCTCCATTAGTCACTTGGGTTAGTGACCAAGCAACATGTTAAACTCCAAGAACAAACATGTGGTAGAAATTTGCAAGACCTTGTGAAGCTCTGTGAGGATCCTTGGTGTGGACCATTCTGGAATAACCCAAATATTTTTTAGATCAACATGGACCCCTTCCTCATTCACAATGTACTTGAGGTACTGAATTGCTATCATCCTAAATTTGCATTTGTCAATATTTGCATACAACTTGTCCTCTCGAAGAGTTTAAATCACCTTACAAACATGTTGTAAATGTTCTTCATATGTTCTACTATAGATGAGTATGTCATCTAAGTAGACAACCATGAAAGAGTTGATTAAGGGTCTTAGGATGTCAACTATCATCCTCATGAAGGTTGCCGGTGTGTTAGTTAAGTTGAAAGGCATAACCAACCATTCAAATATCCCCTCCTTAGATTTGAATGCAATCTTCCAGACATTAGTGGGATCGATGGGAATCTGGTGATAACTAGATTTGAGATCAATTTTGGTGAAGAGCTTCACAACATGGAGTTGGTCCAGTAGGTCATCAATCTGGGGGAGAGGGTAATGATTCTTCACAAAAAAATTATTTAGGGCTTGATAGTCAATGCAAAGTCTCCATGTTCCATCTCTTTGGTGCTAAGACAATTGGGATACCATAGGGTGAAGATCTTGGGCTGATGTGACCCCTTGGGAATATATTTTTTTATCTCATCATTCTTCAAAACTGATCTATAATACACATGACTATTAGGGAAAGGTGATCTTGGGATCAAATCGATTGAATGTTTTACCTGGCAGTGTATTGGAACTCCTATGGGTGACTTGAATAAGTCATCATACTCTCTTATGATTCATCATATCTACTTTTGTTGTTGTGTTGATTGTGTAGTCAGGACTGTAACATCAACCTTCTTGGATTTTTGTGGTTTGACCACCATGAGAAAAAATTACTTTGTCTTCTCCACCAATCTCTTGCATTTATTAACACTAATCAGGGATATAGATGTGGGAGGTGGTACCTCTGGTACACTATAACACCATGTTCCAAGAGTACGGGTCATTATTTGAGTTCATGATTCATAGATTCCATGTTGCTCATACATGAATGATTGACCAAGGAGTGCATCACAAACATCTAGATTGATCACATCACACAAGACTTCATCTTGGAATGGTTTTATTGCATATGAAAGAAGACACTGATGGGTGACACGGAGGTCTCTCCTTCAGCTCAACCATCCAATACTATAGGGATTTAGATGAGGATTCATGGATAGATTTAAAATTTTCACAACTTTAGAAGAGATTAAATTCTTTTGGCTCCCACTATCAAGAATTAAATGTAGAGGCTTACCTTTTACCCATAATTTGGAGTCAAACAATCTTTCCTTGTCACCAGGTATTTCCTCACATGTCTGTGATGAAGTGATGATGGTGTCAAGCTCAACATATATAATTTATTCTTCATCCTCTTTGACCGTGGGTTGTGTATGAGGTAGAGTAGTAGATGTCGAGTATTGTGACTCAGAAAGTAGTGACTTGATGGCTTGACATTCTTCTTTGGAGTGAGTTCCAATTTTGTGGTAATCACACCATTTTCCAACCTTCACCTTTCAGGGTTTATTATCTTGAACTCTTTTCGATTATAATTTTGGCCTCATGTTTGACCTTCCTTGTCACCTTGCCATTTTGAGGGTTGACTCTTCATATTCTTTCTGTGATATTTCTGCTCAATCTTCACTATAAATTTGTATGCCTCACTGAGGGTTTCAAAATAGAATAGTTCCATTTCCCCCCGTATGTACCATTGTAGTCCACCATGATATTTGAGAGTCTTATGTTTATCACTTTCTTGGATGCCCAATCTTGTAGACAAAGAATGAAAAATGTCTATGTAATATTGAACAGATTGGTCCTTACCTTGGTGAAGTTGTTGCCACTATATGTACAGTTCATCATATGCTCTGATGGGATATTATTCTTCTTTCACCACTTCCACAAAATCATCCCAGGTAGGTTCCACCTTAAGGCCAATGTCATCTGTACTAAACCTATTTTTGTACACTTCCCACCAATTTTTCACAGGCAATGATGCTTTCAAAAGAGCAAAAGTGATCTTTTCTCCATCGGTGAACTTATTTATATAGAAGTAGGAAGACAGTTGATGCAACCAATTTTCTACTACATCAGCATTGATTTTGCCTTAAAATGTAGGAATATGAAAATTTACCTAAAATTTGAAGGGTGTTGGGGCACTGAAAGGACGTTCCCTAGATGAGGAGCCAAGAAGTGCAGTTGTAGAGCTAGAATTTCCTATCGAGAGTGTTTAGAGAATTTGGGTAAATTTTTGCAACATATATGATCATTTCCATTGGAGGGCTTCATTCACCATTTCCTTGAAATTATCATATGTCTTAGTGTCATCTTCCATTTAAAGTCATTTAGAGTGAACAGGTGGAATGTTTGGAAGCTCTATTGTTGCCCACCCAAGCTTCTTGTATCCTGAGTTCATCCTTGGGATCATACACTCTCAAGACAAATCGCTCTGATACCACTGATCTAAAACTCAAAATTTTTGGTTGATAAATATTTCAAGAACATAGCAATAACATAGTAATTAATGAATTCTATGAGAAGAGATGTAGTAATAGTTAAGATCATAATACAATTATATACTTATCTTTGGGAAGAGATGTCTATCTTCACATTTCAGGTTACCTCTTCATTTATACACATTTTGAAAGCATGGGGAGTATGTGGAAGGTCACCAATATTGAGGGAGATTAAGTGGTTTGACTTTCAAGATTTAAAACAATACATAATTCAAGGAATTACTATTTTTAGAAACTTACTATTTTTAGACTACACTACTAAAATTGATATTTATGGCATTTCTATTATGTTTTCTAGGGTCAGAATTCATGGATCAGAGATCCATGCCATCTCATGATTTTCTTCTCATTCTTATATTTCTAATGATTGAAATGGTGAATCAATTGGAGCTACAGTGTAAAATTTATGGCTCCCGAAAGTTCTATCATCAATTGGAGTGGAACTGTCACCTAAATTATCACCCAAATTTTTTCCTGGATCACACCATTGATTTTATTTAATAGATTATAATTGGTTTGGGACTTGTGTGGTGATCTCAGTGTCAGTATGGAAGGACGCAACCTACATGGAGATGAAGTTGCAGTCTAAGGGCATCAATGCAAGACTGAGTCATTATCTATGTCAATGCTTGATGTTATTGAATCTAAAGCTAAAAAATAACACTGTTGTGATAAATATGTCCTCCAATAGTTAAAAAATGGCATCGTTTAACCCCTTGAAAAACTCATAGTCCTAGATGAAGATACCCTTTGCATAAAAACACTTCAAGTATCAAATGATCAAGGTGGTTAGTGCATCAAACTAGGTTGGAAATCACTTCTACAAATACAAAATGTTCAAAAGGATTATATGTAAGCTATGTAGGGTCTGAGAAGGGCCATACATGGTAAATATAAGAAATAAAAAAGAGGAATGCTTTCATCATGGGAAGGTCATGCCATCGGTTTAGATTTGTATGGTGGAGGATGCCAAATAGATCTGAGCATAGTTGCATTAGGATGTTATCCACATGCACGTCTAGTAAAAATAATTAGATGATAATTATTTCAAATCTACTATGATGTTTTAGACCATCACTAGATCATTCAAACTCAATGCTAGAATATCCATGCATTCCATGTTAAAAACATAACAAAATGTCTTATCCCTTTGAGAATTCTCCTAAATTTCATAGGATTGCCTAGAAATATTTTTCAAAATGCCACTAAGGTAGAGGATGCAGGGCAGTGGTAAATGGATAGAAAATAGGGTGAGAGGCATTTCCACTCAATAAAGATTTTCAAATATGCATTATAACCTTACATGCAAATATAAATATAGACAATATGCATATTTTTCTTCAATAATTTAAGGAATAAAAATTAGAAGTCAACAGATAACTTTGATGTTTATTACCATAACCTTGAGCTTTGACACCATGTCAAAATAGACCAGTAGGTGATGTTCTGGTAGAGGGAACACATAATTATTCTCCAAATCAATGACTTTGATTGTATTCAGAAATGAAAAAAAAAAGCGCAACAAATTCATAATGTATTGAATTATCTTGCTTATAAACTATCTGTTGTGCACTACTTTTCTCTGATTGATTACAATATCATAATGAAGAGGAATATAAAGAAGGATTAGAGGGAGTTAACTCACTAGAGAACTCATGGTGGAACTGAGTGTAACTCATTATGGAACTCATAGCAGAGCTCACAGTGGTACTCAGTATAACTCTAGATGGAACTCACCCTCTCACCCATTTAACATCTTATCACAATAAAATAAGCTAAAGATACAAGTGTAGGAATTATCCATTTAATAGGTAAATGAAATAATTAATATCCTATACCAACAATGAAAACTCTCTCAACCAAGAGAAAAGGGGTCCAAGCACCATCCCATGAATAAGCCACTCTACCACCAACATGTTTCTCTTGGGTATTAGACCCAAAGGAAAATGAAATAACATGACCTTTTACCTCTTTGGTTTTTCAAGAATAGTCACTAAAACACAATCATAAAATTCTCGTAGATGACCCAAAACCATTTTTAACTCTTCTAAATGAATCTTACTGAGTATAATACTAAAAATTCACCCCCAAAAAGTTGTGAAACTTGAAAGACAATAGGTGACCCTTCAATAGGTCCAATCTACTCAATGACCACGTAGACCAGTCAACATTGGAAAGAAAAGAACTAAAAGTATGAATGACTGCCTTGCACAAAGTCCATAATAGAAGAGACCACAAAATCGTCAATCTCCACATCATCTCCCTCCTCTGCTATATCTAGATTAAAATTTCAATGCCTGCTCCCTTTCTTACTCGTTATAATAACTAACCTCAAAATGAAGATGTTAAGTTTTCTCATTCTTATTTGGTTAAAATGTGCATTCATTGGGAAAACTAAATCCTGTAATTTTATTTAGTAGTATTTCTATGTTTGAAAAATATAAAAGTAAAAGAACCATTATGAAGGTTTGATGACAACCTATTTTAGTTCTCATTCATCTATTCTATGAATTCTATTTCATGATATATGTTGGATGCTTCCCTATCTTTCTTTACTAAGCTCAATAAAAAAAATTTAATTAATTAACTGTGAGTGGAGAAATATAAAGCACCTTTTTATTACATAACCAAATAATAGATTGAATAACAAATATTGATATACCAAAGGAAAACATATGCAAACACAGATGCAATATGGAGATAATCACTCTAATCCTTCAACTCAACCCCTTTTTATTTCCTATGCCCATATGAAAGCTATATAAATATTAGTGGAATTAGGAGGACAATTTTTTTTGTCATTACAGATGACATCTATAATTCAGTATGCATGTTTTGTTGACCCTGAGTAGTCTACAAGTCGTTGAATTAAAATGGAATTTAATAAGGGAGGCTATATATATATATATATATATATATATATATATATATATATATGTTTACAAAAATATTATTATTAAATGGTTCGTTGATGAATACATATATAGATATTTTCATTCTAAATATTAATTATGCATCCAACAATGATAAATAATAATTAGAATTGTATTTTGTATGTGTTTAATGTGTTTGATAATGTATTGTTATGTATGATTATAATAATATTTTACCATGATTTTTGTTTTTATTATAGTATTCATGGAAAATTTATAACCTTTATTTAATATATGGTGTGAATCTCTTACTTTTTGTTGATACTTTGTAATTTGTGTTGATATTTAACTTTGTAATGGTGCGACATGATGACTAAACCTTTAATATCTTATCTATATGCTAAATATCATTAAAACTTATCATATCACCTTGCTGAAATATCTTATCTTTAAATGATTTATTTTATTATATATTATATTATTATATTGTGATAGTATTCCTCTATCCAGATAGAATTTAATTTAGCATATAGTTTTCATCGAACATACTACATTAAGTATAGCCTTTGAAAGACTTGTACAAATATTTATATTAATTTCAGTATTTACAAAGTTAATTTTATGAAACAAAAATGATTATTATGAGAAAAAATCTTGTTAAATATACCTCTTATTTTAAAATTAGTTAATATCCTCTCCATCACATGTGTTTCATAATGAAAATCTTTGGTTTGGTTCAAAAAATATAACCAAAATTATTGCAAAATTCACATGATATTGAAAAGCCATTAGAAAAATTTTCCTTCCTTAAGATTCATTTTACATGAATAATAAAAATACGACTTTTCTATGTAACTTGAAATTAAAAATAGAAATTTTACTTTATCAAGTAGGAAACAATTGTGTGCCATTAGATTTAGAAGTACAATGTCTCTACTATTTGCATTGAGGATGATGATTTTATAAGTGAAGGGGGACCTAATGCCCCTTTTGTTATAAATAATTAGATGAAGAGGTTTTACCTTTAATTATGTTAATTTAAATTCATGCATGTGATACAAATCATAATGGTTGTGATTGCCTATGTCATATATGCTTGTGAGTGTCATAATGAATTCATTAATAAATGCTGAGCTAATATTTACCCTTATCGAATTTGTGAAATGTAGTAATCATCCATTGATTCCTCTACTCATTTTATAGATTGTATTGTTATTAATATATATAAATTTATGCTTGCCGATAACTCTTTCAACATGAAAATTATGACAATCAGAAATAAAGATGTAATCTTAGTCTAGATCTAGGTTTGCATTATTGTTAGTGGCATGTGATGAATCTTATATATTGTAGGGAATATCTAGAGTATAATTGAGTAGTGAATTAACATGAATATTTATATTTATTCAATCATACCTATTTGTAAACAAAATTATAATATCTAGATGTGAAGAACTATAGGTTATAACACATTGGATGCTTTTTTTTAGTTGCAAGCTTAGGCATGCTCCTTACCATTCGCATATGAGATATATTATGAATCATGATAACAATTCAAAAATTTAGTCCAAATATATATTTTATAATGTGGTTAAGGATAAATGGATAATAAGAGGAGGATAACTTAGTGTCAAAACACACAAACCAATTATCGACATGCTAATTCATAACAACTCCATGGATAAGTCTAGATAAATTAGTGGGTTTAATGGTGAGAGATTACATGAAAGATAATTTAAAAAGTTACATAACATTTTATTTTTTATTATTCTTTTAATTGATTTAAAATTTTATATATTGTGATCATTATATTCTATAAAATAGGTTAAGTGCAGGCTTGGATAATCCAAGGAGTTAATAAGTCTAGTGACTTAAGAGTGGACATGAGCTGTCTAAAGTGAATTATGCATATACATTTTTAAAGAGTGGCTATGAATTTTATGTTTAATAGTGATTTTTCATTAACATTTTATGTTGGTAATCAATTCCAACTTAAATTAATATTCCCAATAAATATTAATTGGTAATTAAAAATATAATTGAGGGAATATTAAAAGTGAATTTATAATTTAGGAATGCATTGGCACCTAGATTATGATCTGGTATAAGTTTTATAAAGGTTAGTGGGAAATTATATTTTTATATTACTTTTTTATCAAACCCCTCTTTGACATCACCCAATGATGATTTAATGTTTAATGAGCCTCATTCAACTCTACTACCTTGAGGAATGAGGGGGGAGTCAGGGAGGGGAATTGCAAAAAATTGATCTATTCGAGAAATAGAATAAGTTTTAAAATATTATTTATTATTCTATTATATTTTGTTCCTTTAAAATCTATATTATGAACCTATAGTGCTTTAGTCAATCTTTGGGTTATATAATCCATGGAAATCAGGATGAATTTTGGTGAGAAATTTCATCTCCCTTATTCCTTAAAAATATAAACATCTAATTGCTTGTTTTATTGGTGTTTATAAAATAATAAGATATAAAAGGGTCAAGTATTGTACCAATAAATACATGTACAATATTGATGAAAATTCTCACATTTGAGTGCATTATTTGACTTGGATCCTGAAAGAAGGGAATATGCTGGATCATGTTGAGCATCAAGCATTACATAACTCACGATTCTATTATAGTCATGTTATCCTTTGAAAAAATTGTAATTTTTTTATTGCATTTTTGGTATTATTCTATAAAATATGAAGAGAATATAAATATCAATTTATTTTTTATGCACACATTTTGAATTTATAGTCACATTAGATTCTAAATACCCTTGTTGGAAACTACCATAGCACCATTGTACTTCATGTCCTTTAATTATATTAGGGTAAATTTAATTGGTTAGTTGTGGGAATCGATTCTTGTACACCTAATTTTTAGAAAAAACTTAAAAGATTTTGCACTTATTATATATTCTAACTACATTGTTACTAATTTACCACAACCAAAATTTATGATGTTTCATAGATTCTTGATGGACATTAAGAGTATCATGGTAAAGGTACTATTTTATCCTAAAATTTCACCCTATATAAGTCAACTACACCTTCTCAATTTTAAGATAACATGGAACTATCTCGGCTCATAAACAAGCCACTACAAGAGATAGATCTCTAGATTTGAAAGGGCTAGCTCGCTTGATTTTTTTTTAGCCTAACATTAAACTAAGCTAATAAATATTGGGGGTGAAACGGAAAGAATGAGACATAAAATAAACCTATGCTAATAAGGTGATACAACAATACAACTCCACACAACACACTTGAATCTATACTTGAGAAAGAAGACAACCCAAACTGAATTCAAACCTATCTCCTTTTAGCATAAGTATTTCTCATAGAGGTAAATTTTCATGCCTAATAGAGGTGGGAGAAGAGAAGGTCTGATATATTAAACTTTTAATCCTTCTCACACTTCAAGGAACACTTGAAAATTAGTAAACTTTATGAAATCTATTAGAAAACACACAAACATGCAAGAGTAGACATGGAAACAAAGAGAGCATTTTCATCACTTGTCAACACATGAACCACTCAACACATTAAATTAAGAGATTTTATAGAATTAAAATCAACTTAAAAACATTATTTAAAGGCAAATGAGGTGTCAAAACTAGTAGGACTTTGCCATACCAATTTTGGATCCAATACAAAGCCAAAAAAGGCTCAAATTTATAGAACTTATAAGAAGAGAGAGAAGAAGTGAAGATCAAATGTCGCAAGATCAGGTGTCAATCTATAATAAAAATTTAAAAATACATGAAATTAAGTGTAAAATAATTAAGTAAACTAATATTAACATGTGTTAATCTCAAACAAAGCATCTTCCTTAGGTTGGCATAGACCCTTCATTATCTTGTTTGAAATTACCTTCATGATGGTGAAGAGTGGACTTGAGTGTATAAAAATACCATAGGAAGACTTCAAACATATGGTATATTATGATAAGGTAGATAATAAATTAGTTTATATGTCATAAACTCATCCCTAACTGATGGATTTCTCTTTGTCATCCTTTATTCACTACTTACAGTCATTTATCACTAGTCTTCTAGGTATGTCCTCACACTTGTCATCCAAATGAATTGAATTATCTCAAATAAATGTATTGAAGAGATGATATGAAAATAAAATAATTTTTTTTGTCCTAGAGTCTATCAAATATAGCTTATTTAAAATCCTAAAACACTTCACTCGATCATTAGCTAGTCACATTTTCCTCATTATGTTATATTATGACTGTCTTCCATGAATGGTCGCATAGAGATGTTTTCTTGATTCTATATGGTAATAATTGAGATTTAGAAATTGAAACAAGTATCTTAATACCTCCCTCAATTGTTATTGATTGATCATCCTCCTATGTACCGACAAAACATCTTAATTCTTGTGAAAAACATAATATTAGTCTATTCTGTACATATGATAATACAACCAAGGTTCATATCATGGATCCTAGAAGATTTATATACATTTTTAAATTAATTTCATGGCCACTTTATCACTTTTATATGAAATTACCACCATATTTTCTCCATTAGGTCCTAGGTAGGGTTTTAGGAGGGTTTTTAAATGTTTGGACTATTAAAGATTTCATTCATAAAATTTTGTCATCCAACCTTTGAACAAGTTCTATAAATTTGGGGTATAGGAACCCATTCAACCATCTCAAAGTGATTTATGTCTCATGCCTAGTGTCCCTACAATTTTGAGTAGTTAAATTTGTCATCTCAAGATCTCTCACGTATTTTGAGTAGGTTTGTGATGGAATTGGGTCAAAATGACCAACTTGTATTATTCCCCTAAAAACTGAGGCTCCCAATAGTATTTTAATTTACCCTAAATTTCCTTAAGTTGACTATAATGTTCTCATGTCATGTGAATCAATCTTAGGCATGTATAGGGTTTAGGCCTAGTTTTAGGCAAAATAGGCCTAGACTATGTTTTTGACCCTTATGAGGGTTTTCAATGGTCTTAATACCATTAATATATTTTTTAAAATTTATTTAAATATTATAAACCTTCAAAAATTTATCATAACTCTCTCATTTAACCCCTTTTCCATTAATGTGTCAGTCCTATAGTTTGGTCTTGATAAGGAGTGCCCTCTATTTGAGATAAAATAGAAGTCATCTCCCCTATTTGCCTTTCCAAAATGAGACTATGGAGGAATTTCCTAAGTCATGTATATGATTTTTACTAGTTTTTAGAGTTATATCACATTCATATACCCCTCAAATCTTCAATTCTTCAAAATTGGATCACTAAGTATGGATTGTATGTAAAGGCTAACACCTTAGGCTATGTCACAATTCATAATTTGTCCTTGCTTTATCCTTAAATCATGAAGGTCATATTAATTTTATGTTAATAATATTAATTTGGTATTAAAAATTGTATATCCATTATATACCTCTTCTTACCTCCCAACTATTTCTCTTCACTAGCCTAAGCTAGTTTGTAGACTGAGTATAAATTGTAGGTGGTAGCTTTGGGAGAAACAAGAAATATTGTAAATGATGACCCCTATAACATCAATTTATCTTAACTCTTTTGATTTATCCTTATATCATTAGGTCATATTAACCCTTTTCTAAACATTGTCATACCTTATAACCATGCATAATTCTCCCATCATGAATATATTGTAGGTGTATAGTCATACTGGGAATGTTTCATTTAGGATTCCTATAGGTATTAATCAGTGCCTCAGTATTGTTATCTTCTATATTGTTTATATATTTAAATCACTAAGACCCATTTATTATTTTTTTAACTCACTCCTACCTTAGGTCCATGCTACCATTCAAATTTCCTCTCTCATGAGATTTGCTTATGAGTTATAGGTTCATTTTGGTCTTAAGAGCACTATAACTACTGAACACTTTCAATGAATATTTTCCTAGGTTCAAAACTATTCAAATATAATCTTCCATGTCTTATAATATTTATTTTTATGTTAAGGAGTGATATCCCCACCTAGGCTGTAAGACTGAAGTGATTGGTCTTGCATAGGCTTCATAGACACTTACCACAAGATAGATCATTGTGAGGTTAAAACCTTATTCAGAGAGTTTAAGGTAACATATCTCTCTAAAAAAAATTCTCAATATAGGAACAAGGTTATAGGTATTTTTTCATGTAATTGACTCACTCTAATCACCTTGGCCTCCTCAATGATCCTAGTGCTGGTTGAATGTCTCAAACATTTTTAATCCATTATACAATCCTATGTCTCATTTAGACTGCCTTAGATTACTATTGAATATCGCCTATAGGTGCTATCATATATGAGTTTGTATTTTTAGTTAGTATTAAAAATGGATCTCTAACCTCTTTAATAGATCAATATCATTATTTCCACTTTGATAATACTCCAAAACCTTGAAAACTTCCTTTTTTGCATTAGTGTGATTGGTCAAGGATCACTCTCATTCGACTGTAGGTGATAGTTATAGGATTTCTTGATTGTGTGTATATTTTGGTAGTTTAATCCATAAATTATACTTGGGAATAATATTTCATAGGATAGCTATCCATCATACCTTGAGAGGTTGAAAAAAAAACATATCACCCTTTGATCTAAAACCAAAATAAGAAGACAAGTTTTGAAATTTGATGAGACATAGTCTACAGACTTCAATGGAGTCTCTACTATCAGAAAGAGAGATGGTATTTATCACTAATTTACCTCTAAATGTGCAAAATATATTATAATAAACATTAAAAAGACAAACCATCTTTGAAAAAACACATAACTTTTGGAAACATCAAAAAACTACACAAATATGAAGACCTTCAGGACCTTAGGGATGAACATGCAGTTTTGAGTCATCAACCTTCTTAGTGATGATTCATAGGTAATAGTGAACAAAACCAAAAAATATTTCCATGAAAATAAATTAAATGAATTCTACTATCACCCACCAAGAGTATTTAGTTCAACTCCTTCCCCACTATGTGTACTAAAAGCAAACTAGTTGACCTATTTTGACTTGACTAGGAGAGCAATAGAAAATATGAAGTTTTTTCCATTTTCATACCTATAAAATCTTATTCAGCATGTAAATATACAAATGGAACCTAAAGGGATACTCTTGATCCTTACCATGTGCCAAGTGGTTGTACTTGATTGTATAATTACCTTCAAACTCCTTAAAACTATTGCTATCTCATCCTTTTCACATTGAACTTGCATTTTTTAGTTACCAAACTACCATCTAACACTCATGTAACATATTGGATGTTGGAATTTTTTTTGGCATTTTTCCTTTCATGGATATTATGTACAACTTCTCTAAAGTGACCAGAAGGTGACATAAAGGCAAAATAGGACATATGACACATATGAATAAAGTGAAACACATTAAGTGACCTTACTAAACATGATTAAATATATTTATGACCTTGGAAAAACCTATAGGAATTTTTAATATATATCAATTGACCTAATTTGACCTAGGGTCAAATTTGGTCAACATTTTGGCAATTTCGTAGAGGTAGCAAGCTTGTTATGCCAAAGACCAACTGCCTTATCCTATCCATTGGGATATGGTGTCACCTATGCACTATTATTAACACTAAAATTAATTTGAAGAAATACCAAACCATAGAAAAAAATAAGACCAACAAACAAGAAAAGACACACAAATAAACACACTTGTATTTTCAAGAACACATGGGGAAAACACAAACCAACTAAAAGAAAACACATATATCCTAGTATGTAGAATACCTCAAGCCACTTGAAGTGAAAATCATATTTTGCATTACTTAAAGTTGGCTCCAAGATAATGATCCTTGCATCACTGATGTTCTAAGAGAACCATTCATCATATGATTCATGTGTGTCTATGATTACTTGTTTATGGAGGTAATCTAGAGGCTTACCATGTTTTTAGCTTAAGTTGACTACAAGTATGTCACTTTGAGATCTTATGGAAATTATATCCAATTTACTTGGAGGATTTTTTGAACTAGAAACTTGCCTAAATTTTGACATGCTCATTTAGTAGTCCTCAATATGATCATTAGAGATTATCAAGACTTCAACAATCTCAGATGCACTTCAGTCTCCAACTTTGCTTCATGCTCATCAAATATCTCATATTATGCCAAGAGTGTTTCTTTCTTGATGGATATCTTAAGATCTTCTTTGTGCTCATTGAGAATGTGATTGACCTTAGCATCAGGTTTGCACTCATATTGAAGGATTGAAGGTATACTAACTTCTTCAAATTCCTAAACAATGGAATAGTATTACTTCCACACGTCATTTATTTCTTCTTGAGGTTCAGGTTCAAGAATGTTTTCTTCTTTTGTAGGCAAATGGACTGCTCATTAGGACTATCATATCTTGAAAATTTTTGGATTTTCACATCACCATACAAATTTACAAAGTAGTTGCCCAATGCAACTTTCTCTATAATATCATCATGATCTACCTCAAGGACTCCATCAATAACCTCATAAGTATGTAGGTTCCAACACCAATTTTTTCAAATCCACCTTATTCAGCTCCTCACTCATCAAAATACAAATCAAATATGCCATCAAGGAAAGTTATATTTTATTGATCATTAGGGTGACATATTCTTCAATCACATTCCAATACATATTAGAAGTGTAAAGAACATTGTGTTCAACATGAAAACTAGAGAGTGGTTTTGACTTAATTGTCACTTTTACACCATATCTTGTCCTAAAACCCATGTAAGATTAGTCTAAATTTATATATCCTATAGCTTTAGTAGTGAACTCTCTATAAAAATAAAGAAAAAAATGGGGATGCACATCTATCACTTTAACATCCTGATAAATGGTGAAGGTAGGACAAGTATGGAGAACTATTTTCAAACCTCTAATTATACCAATAGTCTTGGTAGTAGACACATCTAATTGGAGCACTCATTTTCTATGGGTTTCATACTTTAAGTTCAATTTATCAACTACCATCTTGAGAATAACATAGGTACCAGTTCCACTATAAATCAAATAATTATGCACCAAAGAATATCCAATAATGATGGATAGATAGAATGCAATAGGTTTATCTACCTTTTAGACATTGCCTGACTATCCTTCACTTGGATTTATACTATTTTTCAAGGCTTCCTCTCTTTGTCTAGGATATTTGGATATCAAACTGAGCTTGAATAGTGCCTCTTATAGTATGTCTACTTGTCCAAATATATCCAATGTATTCCACATTGAAATATTCACTGGAGACCTTTTCATTTGCTCCAAAATTTTAGTGAAATGACCACTAACTCTTATTTGTCCACTAGAAGAAATCATGCTACCAACACCTTGAGAATTTGGAGGTATGAAAGCATTCCTAACATTATGATCTCTTTGACTTAATTTTTCACTTCAAATAATATTAGACATACCTAGTCTTGTAATTATTTGAACATTTACTAGAGAACCGTTAGCATCCCATTGGACTTGTTCAACACCCTTTCTTTTACTCATGTTTTTAGCTATTAAAATTATATATATACTTTATTGACCTTGATGATTGACTATATATAAGTCATCTTACTCCAAATTTCCCAAAACATACCCCATTTGATCACCTTTCTCATCAGTCACTCCTCCATTTGATACTTCATATTGCATCATAGTTGTTATAGTACTCAAGTTTGCCATGAAGACTTAGTTGAAGGCTTAATTGACATAGGGATATAGATCATAAGGTTGATCCAATGAAGGTTGATTGTTATGATCTTGGGCAAGGTTATTTTGAGTAAGTACTAGTGTCCTTCAATTGGAAGGACTATTGGGATTGTCACCAACATATGGATTTGATTGGACCATTTGTCCTTTACCTTGAGTATGAATTTTGAAAGGAGGTCTATTAGCTTTATGGTTGGGATAAGATTTATTGGGCTAGTAGTAATTTTTAAATGGCTTGACGTGATACTATTGAATGATTCTCTTTAGTATTAAGATCTCATATTCCATAAACCTCATCCTTTTTACCTCATTATGTTTGTTTGGTTGACTAGGGGAAGCATACTTGTTTTTAGGTGAATGAATTGGATAAAAAATTGGTTTGATAGTTTGTAAGTCATGAAAAATAGGCATGGGGTGTCTTGGGGAAATCTTCCCATCTTGAATCAAACAATTCTCTTCCCTAATGGATACCTCATAGGTATTGGGCAGAGTGGCACTTCCCATGGATTGTATCATCATTAAAATGTCACTATAAAATTCTTTAAGGAAATAAAATAAGTCATGGTGACCTATTGGCCTTACCAATATTAGAATTTTATCTCATGTCTTCTGAAATATTGTATTGAAGTATTGAATAACTTCTAGAGCTTCTCTTCTAATGGTGGTCAATTACTCTATTAGTGATGAGTTATCACTCTTGTCCTCAAATCTTCTTCTCAATGCATCTCCTAGATCATCCCAAGTTATGATTGATCTAGGTTCCAATGTTCCATCCCATTCAATATATTTTCATTTAAATAAGATAGCCAACAACTTGATTATAATGCTCTCTTTTATTATATGATGGATATTGTAAAAGTTATCAATATTCCTTAAATGATCATTGGTTATGATGAAAGACTCACTGTTTTATTATGGAATAATTTTGAAGGTAGATATGCGGTTTTCATTGTAGTGATCAATATTTAGAGGGATATGAACATTGGATGAAACAAATGGATCATTCCTTTCCATGGTGTGTTCAAATTTACTTACGTTAAATAAATAAGGAGGAATATCTTGAAATTCAAAAGGTATGCCTTTGGTAAAATACATTTTTTTTACCTTAGGTATGAAAATGTGCACTAGTTTGCAACCAAGATTGAAACTATGGAATCACCAAATGCTACAAGAAGTGGACTATTACAACTCCTTGTTCTCAAAGCCAACATATGCATTGAACAATCTTCATGGACTTCATGTCCCATTAGGTGTGCAAAAAATTTTGTAGCCTAAAATTTCACACTAAATAAGTCAAGTAGACCTTCTCAATTTTATGACAACATAAAAATATCTCCATTTATATATAATCCACTACAAGTGATATATCTCTAGATTTGAAAATGCTAACTCCCTTGATTTGTCTCTTAGGATCATACTAAAGTAAGATAATCACTATTAGGGGTGAAAAGAGAAGAAGGAGACATAAAATAAACCTATGATAATGAGGTGATACACCAATAGAACTCCAAAAAACACATTTTCATCTATGCTTGAGAATAAAGATAACTCAAATTGAATTTAACCCTGTGTCTTTCTAGCATAGTATTTTCCATAGAGGTAGATTTCCATGCTTATATAGAGGTGGGTTAAGAGAAGATCTGATATAATAAACTACTAATCCCTCTCAAAATTCAAGACACATTTAACAAACAATACACTTTATGAAACCTATTAGAAGAGATATCATTCACACAAACATGCAAGAGTAGACATGGAAATAAGGAGAACATTTTCATCACTTGTCAACACAAAAACCTCTCAAAATAGTCAAGTAAGAGGTTTTGGAGAATAAAATAAAACTATAAAATTTATTCAAAGTCAAATGAGGTGTCAAAAATTATAGTTCTTTACCATACCAATTGTGGATTCATTCCAAAGCCAAAAAGGCTTGAATTTATAAAACTTAAAAGAAAGAGAAGAAGTGATGATCAAAGGTCACAAGAAAAGGTGTTAATCTCTGAGAACCAGTTATAAAGGCATGAAATTAAGTGGAAAATAAGTTAGGAAAATTATATGATCACATGTCAATGTAAAACAAATCATCTTCCTAACGTTGGAATAGACCCTTCATTGTCTTCCTTGATACTGCCTCCATGATGGTGAAGAGTGAACTTGAGCATCCAAAACTTCCATAGGAAACCTTGAAACATATGGTATCTCATGAGAAGGTAAAAAATAGGTTAGTTCATCTCATAAAATGATTCATAACTTATGAAATCATCTTTATCATCTATTATTTACTATTTTTAGTCATTTTAAACTAGTGTTCTAGGTCTATACTAACATTTGTCATCCAAATGGATTGCATTTTATTAAATAAATGCATCAAAGAGATTATAGGAAATTCAAATGAATATTATTTATCCTATGGTATATCAAATATACCATATTGAAATTCTAAAAACACTTTTCACTTCCTCCCTAAGCAGTCACATTGTCCTCACTATGAAATTTTATAACTATTGGCCATGAATGGTCTTATAGTGATGTTTTCATGCTTCAATATAATAAGAATTGAATTTTTAAATATGAATCAAGTCCCTAAAGATATCCCTCAATGGTTATTATTTGTACATCCTCCATTGTACCTAAAAAAACATCTTACTTCCTATAAAAAACATAATATTAGGCTATTCCATATAATTGATAATACAACCAAATTACATGTCATGCATCCTAAGAGAGTTGAAGACATGTCTAAGGTAATTTTATGGCCACTAAATCATTTTTAGATGTTGTTACCACCATCTTTTCTCTATCAGGTCCTAGAAAGGTTTTTAAGAGGCTTTAAAGAAGTTTGGACTATTAAGGATTGTTCATAAAATATTAACGTCAAAACTTTGAAAAAACTCCAAAAATTTGTGGAATAATACCCACTTCAACCATTCCCATGTGTTTGAGGTATCATGCTTTGTGATTGTATAGTTGTGAGTAGTTAAACTGGGCCTCTTGATCTCTCTCACACATTTTGAGTAGGAATGTGATGGAATTGGATCAAAATGACCAACTTGTGTTATTACCATAAAAATTTATGCCTACCACTAGTATTCCACTTTCACTTGAAGTTAATAAAGGTGATTGGAAGGTTATCTTGTCATGTGATTCAAGATTACGCATGTATAGGGTTTAGGCCTAGTTTTAGGCCTAAACTGTGCTGACTATTGTCTAACCCTTCAGAGGGTTTCCAATAGTTGTAAGACCCTTGATATCTATGTTAAAATTTAATTAAATCTTATAAACCTTCCATAATTATTAAAAACTCCTCAATTCAACTCCTTTTCCATTCACGTATTAGTCATGTAGTTTGGTCTTGATAGAGACTGCCCTCTGTCTGAGATAAAATAGAGGGTATTTCCCCTATGTTAATTAATAAAATTAGACTATGGAGGTCATTACCAGTTCATTAATATTAATTTTACCAATTTTTAGTGTTAGATCACACTCATTGACCCCTTAAACCTTCAATTCTTCATAACTAGCACACTAGGTCTTGATTGTCTATAGGGGCAGCACCTCAAGCTGAGTGACAAGTCAAAATTTGTCCTTGATATATCCTTGAATAATAAGGTTAATATTAATTTTATTTTAGTACTTTTAAGGTGTTATTCAACATGGTATATCTATTATATACCTCTACTTACCTCCCAACATCCTCTCTTCACTAGACTAAGGTAGTTTACAGATTAAGTGTAAACTGTAGGTGGTAGTTTTGGGAGAAACAAGAACCACTGTAGGTGATGACCCCATATCACATCACTATATATTAACTCTTTTTATTTATCCTTATCTCATTATGTAATATTTAACCCTATATAAACATTGTCATAACTTGTAACCATGCATGGTTCTCCCATCAATATATTGTAGGTCTACAATCATATTATGAATGTTTCATTTAGGATTCCTATAGGTGTTACTTAGTGCCTGAGTACTATTATCTTAGTGATTAGTTCTATATTGAAGTCACTAATAATCCTTTATAGTTTTTTGAACTCACTCCTTCCTTAAGGCCATGCTAACATTCAAATTGCCTCTCTTATGAAAATTTTCTTATGAGCTATAGGTTCATTTTAATCTTAAGAGCACTATAGTTCAATGAATATTTGACTAGGTTTAAAACTACTCAACTATCATCTTCCATTACTTAATGACTTTCTTTCTATGTTTAGGAGTGATATTCCCACATAAGCTACAAAATTGAAGTGATTGGTCCTATTGAGGCTTCATAAACACTTAAAACAAGATGGATCATTATTTGATCAAAGCCTTATTTAGAGAGTTTAAGGTAACATATCTACCTAAATAACTTTCTGAATTTAGGAACAAGGATCTAGGTTTATTTTCATGCCATGGCCTCACTTCTATCCCCATGGTCTCCTCAATGATCCTCATTCTAGTTGAATGTCTCAAACATGTTTAATCCATCATGCACTCCTCTATCTCATTTCAATTGCCTCAGACTACTATTGAGTACTGCCTAATAGATGATATCATATATGACTATGCATTTTGAATTGCTCTTAAAAACTAATATTTGACCTCTTGAATGACTCAGTGTCATTATTTCCATTTTGAAAATCCTTCAAAACCTTGAAATCTTCTTGTTTACATCAACATAACTAGTCAAGGCTCACTCTCACTTGATTGTAGGTTACAACTATAAGATATCTTGAGTGTGTGTATATTTTTATAGTTTACTCCATAAATGCTACTTGGGACTAATATTTCATATGAAAACTAACCATCATACCCTGAGAGGTTGAAAAACAATAAGTCACCCTTTGATATGAAACCAAAATAGGAAGATAAGTTTTGAAATTTGATGAGACACAGTCTATAGACTTCAATGGAGTCTCTACTATCACAATGAAATATGGTATTGATTAGTCCTCTACCTCTACATGTGAAAACTAGGTTAGAAGCAACATGAATAGTGTAAACCATGTTTGAAAAAACACATGCAAATTTTGAAAATGATAAACAATTGTAATAATATGAAAAAACTAAGTACTTTGAGGATGAGTAGGCATTTTTGAGTCATTAACCTTATTATATATTATTAATAGGGAATAGTGTACCAAAACTACAACTCTTATCATGATATGGAAGTGACTGAAGTCTAATATCATTCACCAAGAGTATTCAGTTCAACTCTTCCCATATTATCTGTACTGAAATCAAACCAATTGACCTATTTTGACTTGTTTAAGAGATAGATGGAGAATGTGAACCATTTTTTTTTTCATTTCTAGACTTGTGAAGGAGTCTTAAGAATGGAAATAGACTCAGGGAACTTGAAGGGACACTAATAGACCTTACCAAATGCTAAGTGGTTCTACTTGATCATATAACTACATTCAAACTGCTTGAAACTACTACTATCTCCTCTTTCCCACATTGAACCTACATTTTTCAATTACCAAACTACCATCTCACATTCAACTGACCTCTTGGATGTTGGAAAACGTTTTGACATTTTTCCTTTTATTTATATTACGTAAAACTTCTCTAAACTAACCAAAAGGTGGAATAAGTGCAAAATAGGAAAAATACACATATGACTAAATTGAAACACATTAAGTGACCCTACTAAACATGACTAGAGATATTATGACCTTGTCAAAACCCTATAGAAAGCTTTACTATAAACAGGTTGACCTAATTTGACTTGGGGTCAAATTTGGTCAATAGGTACCTAATCCTATTTCAATTGCTTATAAACAATTAAAAGTTATGATTTGAGCCTTAAATAAAATAAATAACCCTTTTATGTTTATGAATGGGTAAGAAGAGAATGAATAATGAATTGTGGAATCCAATTGAAGGTAATGGGAAAATGGAGAAATAGTAGTGTTTTTCTCATGAATTTTTTAATTTACATTGGCTAGGAAAATTAAATCTAGGAGTTTATGTAGCAATGTCAACTATTTTATTTGAATGAGATAAATATAAAAAGTCATTATATAGGTTTGAAGTTAGCTTTAATTATTTTTTATTAGATGTTGGTAAATAATAAGGTTTTGAAAGGTCCCTAAATTCTTATACAAAATATATAGATATCCAAATAAAATAAATCAAAATCAAGTAAAATAAACTAACTACAAGCTAAAACTAATGCAAACATCGCACAATAATTAAACATCAAACATTCTACAATAGTTACCCAAAATATTCCTTGACATGTGACACCTAATAATATGAAAAACTTCTTCTACTATTCATCAATCAATTTCACTTCCAATTAAAAAAGAATCACGATACCCAATGTGCAACCCAAAAAAAAAGTATGCCACTAACTCATGTCTTTTCCTAAGAAGCTTCCTTTGACATTCTTTTATGAAAGCATAAGGTCATGTTGATTAATTCAAGGGCCTTCTTAACATGTCCATTTTCTTATTTCCCATCACCATTCAATCCTCCTTATCATCTGGCCCCAATTTTAAATTAAAGGTTTAAAAAAATTATAATGATATAATTTCTTGAAACACTTCATCTTTTCCTTTAGGGAAAATGGCTCTAGGCTAAACTCATATACGTTTCACCATATCCTGTTCCACCACCATGTTTATTCCACTTAGAAATTCCTCTAATAAATATGAAGGGATATAAAGTTATTCACTTGAATTATAGGAATCTTCCACTTCAAAGTATGACTCTTTGTTCTATAGTGATCTTATTCAAAATACTATCAAAACTGTAACAACCCCGCTAAGGTCAATTAAAAAAAGTTATTTTGTTAAAAGTTAAACATATATACCATTAGTTGATTACACCATGATAATCTACATATATCATAATTAAAAATCATAGTGTGATAATATCCATAAGCATAATACATCACATACTATTGATCTCTAATATCATGAGAGCACATCATAACACATATATAGAAAGTAACTATCTTAACTCAACTATGAGTGATACAAGTTTATAGCCACCACTATCAATATATAACAAGTAGTAATTAAAACTAAATTAAAATAAAATATAATGTACATATAATATACATGGCTCTCCTAGATAATACTTCCTAAACTCAAATATTTATGACAATCTCAAGTGTCATCTAGATAAGTAGTATTGCTATAGGAAGAGAGAATCATCTGAGTGCTTTTTCACACCAACCATGGACCAAAGATCTTTTGTAATTATTTCATAAAAAAACCACCCTCCCTTCATGGATGAGTATATAGTGATGGTATAGGAATTTAGCGAGATAAGAAAGTACCTATGTGTCATATGATTTCTAAACTAAATATGTAGTGTATCACATAAAATCATTTTATCACAATATATGACACAAAAATGTAAATCGTACTCATGAAATTATAATGTATCACTAAACATACTTTGTCCCAAATTTTTATAAATAATAAATAATAATGATCTAGATCAATCAAATTCATACACACCAGTTGATGGGACTACCTTCATCTGTCATTGTGACACTAGTAAGCTAGTGAAGTCCATCTCAATCCTTACTATATATTAGTAATAAATATTGGTCAAATATAATTCAACCACAAGATTCATTTAATTTACATCCAACTATCAAACACATTATGTAACATGTCAAACATTAGAGTAACCAAAGCATATATTTATTCTATCAAATGTATGAATGAATCTTACATTAATTTCTATCCCATACTATAAATAATGACTATAATTTATACCACCCAGGTAAATAAACATTTAACTATAGATTTTTACTATGAAAATTAGTTTCCAACATACTACACCCTAAGGTATCCCATATTACTACATTCTAATATTCTAATACGTAACTTCTAGTTTTCTATAAAAATTCGTAATAAGATAGTGATAACTACATGGAAACACAAGCTTATATTCAAACAACCATATAAGATCAAGAAAGTCATTAGTTCCCATGAAGCACATAATATTCAATCTTGGCATTTGTTAATCTCTCAAATGTTATATTCATGCATATACAAAGTCTTAAAATTATTACAAAACATGCTAATCACAACAATAACCAACATGCATACATTAAATCATTCAAACATAGATGTAAGTTTAGAAATAACAATTATACTATGTACCATTTGGGTTCAACATACATTTACATTGTAGTACCATATGATATCACATACTATCATAGTTCCCAACTACGTAAATACACCAAACTAAACTTATATTTCTGATAATTCAAATGACCCACATACATAATAATAATTAAGTATAGGATAATACCACCTGGGTATGCCCTAATTTAAAACTTCCTACTAAAATTTAAAACTATAAAACAAATAAGTATGCATTAGGATTCACTATTATATACTAGATATAGTTAATAATTTATACATATTATCAATCTCATAACTTGTACTACTCTCAAGTATTCAATGCAAAATTTATATATTAAATAGTCAATCACTCATGTGTAGAGAAACAGAAGACACATAAAACTATTATAACATTCATTTAAGCATCTCATTTTGTTTTCTTGGAATATTGTTTTAATATGGTTATAGTTATAGTCAATGTCACCTTTGATTAATTCTAGCCATCTAATAATTATAGGTTTAATCTATATTTATTAGTACTTGTACATCATCATATGCACTATATGTAATTACTCTAATGACATGTAACCACTATACCAATGATTGCTTATATGTCCTAATTAAAAATGCCCTCAACGCTTCAACAATCCTTAAAACTTTCATGTTCATATTATATATATATATATATATATATATATATATATATATATATATATATATATATATATAATCTTTAAGGGGTTTGAAACGTAAAACCCATACACAGTTATTTATGACCAAAGCATGCATATCTTTGTACTTAAGTTCACAAGACCACATAGTTTTACATTCAAGATTTGCACACTAGAATTTGATAATATCCAAATTACTCTTATATGATACACAAAATTTTCAATAAGTATATTGATAAATTTACCTTTCAAGCCATGATAATCTACTAGTCAAACTTATGCAATAAACTTCACATTTCAACACATTTATAGTATTATGCTATCCATGCATAAGCTTATATATATGGCCCATAAATATAGTACTATTAATGGAATGAGCACATCATTCCCATAAAACAATAATATAACAACAATATAACATGGGGACTTTATTTAAAAATCTTCACATGATGGTTATTTTACACACATGCTAACAACATTTACTAGTAGAGATATAATGAAGTATATATATGTATATTGTCATAACATAAAATAGCATGTTTTATATGTTCTCTCAGTGTACATCTAGTCATGCATGGTGTATATCATATTTATTTTAGACCCATGCTTAATAAATATCTATAACAATACTTAAATCACTTAAACCATGTATTCTTGCCAAATGAGTCTGTAAAAAAAATCACTATAAGCATGAAAATTAAGATTTATTGACAATAGGTATATGGTCAAGTATATGTGGTCAATAATAGTATTATCATACAATGTATTTTAATATTCATTCATATGCTTATACCACCCATACTAAAAATAATAATTTCATCATAAAGCGTATATTAGATAAACAAATCATATTTTAATATTTTATGCATGTTTAATATTCCATCAATCTAGAGATGTCAAACACATACAACAATTTAACATTACATAGTTATATTATTCCTTATTCAAAAAAGTGATGTAGTTTTCTCAACATAAACAAATATACAATGGATTATAGATCTCTTGTTTGAAGATAACTATAATACAATAATTTAGCTTAGTCAAATATAGTGATTCAATAATAACAATAAATATATTTATGTTTTCTAAAAAATTAATAATATGATAACTAGGCGCTTTCTCCTCTAAGCAATTTTCAGTGATTCAAGGAGGTGATTGCAGGATTTTAGTTAACAATGACTTAACCACACTTCTAAATGAGGCTAACATTAGTCAAATTATTAATGTGACTCAATTTAAATTCCATAGAGTCTCTTAATACGTGCATATATTAGAACTAATTATCATATTATATACAATAATGTATAGCGTTGCATAAGGGATGCATGAGATTTATACAGTTATCTGAGATTTACAATATAAACATTCATATGTATTATCAGAACTTACATAATTAAGTATATGATTCATATTATTCATTAATTTCCTATGCCATCAAACCATGATAATTAATGTTCAAGGTTTAAATTTGAGTCAATTAGTTTTACTCAAATAACTCACATATATAACTAGGGAAACTTGGATAATTAGTATATATATATATATATATATATATATATATATATATATATATATATATATATATATATATATATATATATATATATATATATAACTATTCAAACTGAGTATTGAGGGAATCAGATCAATCAAATTCAAAACTGATATTCCAATGAGCATATATGATTTCAAATATAGACTCATTTAAAATGATAAACCATGAGTTCCTATAATATATAATATTTTAATAGAATACTATATAACCGATGTCGTATAAATAATTATCATAGTCTCTGATACTATAAACCATGAGTCTCATAATGGAAAATTTTATGAGTATAATCAGATGAGTTCACTTAAGTTTGTTTTAGAATATAATCAGATGAGATCATAAATATTGTTTTATCTTAAATCCATAGTTATATTCTCTCTCTCTCTCTCTCTCTCTCTCTCTCTCTCTCTCTCTCTCTCTCTCTCTCTCTCTCTCTCTCTCTCTCTCTCTCTCTCTCTCTCTCTCTCTCTCTCTCTCTCTCTCTCTCTCTCTCTCTCTCTCTCTCTCTCTCTGAATGAGTCCAAAATTTCTATATAAGATGAAATCCAACTATATAAATATTCATATATATTTAATGATCTAGGTATAAACTAAATTATCCAAATAATATTATATGTTTTTTGCATAATCTTATAATCAAATTTTTTTATATTGACTACTTGCAAACTAAGTTTGACTAAAAAATATCCTTCCATGCTTCTTTTTCCTTCTATGTGCAACACCTTTGTCTTGTTTGCATGTTCTCTCATCTTCTAGATAATACTTTTAATATATATGTCCTCCTTATTCATTTTTTACCCACTAACATAGCCGTAGTCACTATTTTAAAGTTATATTTTTGTAAATAAAACTATGTTTTTTTCCTTTTTGAAGATCCTTTTGTTTCTATTAAATTTATCACTTTTTTTTTAATTCACTTTTGTGAGTTCTTCTCTAATTTTTTTCTTTAACTTTTTTTTCTAAATGAGAAATTCTATTTTATTTATTTTAACATTAAATACTTAAATTCCAAAATTTTATTAAATAAATTAGCATCTCAGATGTCATGAGGGTTTAAGAATATCTCTATTAACTAATAATCTCAAATTTTCACAAATCACTTTCTAAAGTCATTAATGATGACATGCAAAACACACTAGAATAAATCCACAAAATCATTAAATTTATGCTAAAATATATATAAAGTGACAAAACAACATGATATATATATATATATATATATATATATATATATATATATATATATATATATATATATATATATATATGACAAATCAACATGATCATAAATTAAACATTTACTTATATCTAACTCATAACATGATGATAATGTAATCTAGGTGATATCCTACTACCCCATAGCAACATATATCTCACAACTTAGATAAAAATAGTCAAATCTAAATTTGTCAACTATAAATATCCACATATATTCTAGCAAGTTTTTGTGGTAAGGAATCAGGATGTAACATTCTCCCCCTCAAAGTTAATCATCATTCATGATGACTCTTATTCAAATATAAATTTTGAATTAAAACATTAATTAATAGAGTATTAACATGGTATACAATAGCAAATTGAGTAAATGAATGGGAAATGAACGATTATCAAAGTAGTAATCCTATAAGACCCTACTCTTTGACATATTTCAATTATACAAACATGGGTTTTGAGTATTAATTACTCTAATTGATTATGTCATGACCACCTTGAGGTCTAGAACTATCATGGTAAGTCTATATACTATAGGAATGCTCACTTATGTTACCTTAAAGGGTACCACATAGATTAATGAAATTTTCACCACCTTTCTGTGAATACAGAAGATCAACATACAAGTCAAAATAAATGATTAGGGAGAGTTCCATAAAATCTTCCATCCCTTTACACATATCTCTAAACTAGAGAGTGTTTTTCACATTCTAGAGAAAAGTATTTAGGGATCCTACATAGAATGATGTGTGAAAGTTAATAATATTGCTACCTTTCATAGATCCTGATAAGTATAACATTCTAATACTATCACTAATTCATGGAGACCCTAACAAGTATGATAATGAATAGGAACTACAAATACTACATTTTCAATGAATATAAAATCTTGAAAGAAACATTCTTTTGTATACATGTGTATGACCATATGACTAAATTTGATAATTCTATCTATCAATCCTAGGTTTAACAAGTCTATCTATAAGATCTAAACTCAAAAACTACTAAGTCAATGTGATAGTAAGTAAGATCCACTCCTATTACTTAATACTCATGTTCCTAATTCACCACTATTCCCATAGGTCTCCATGACCTAGTGATCTTCAAACTTTGTAGAAGGTTCAATTCACCAAAAATACACACTAATATATCATATAAAGCAATAATATATTTTAAATAATGTTAGGTGTATCAACATACATACAATAAAAATCATAAAAATTAGTCTTTAATATTATTAAGTGACCACAAGCCCATCATAATTAGTATCATATTTCGAAGCTTAATCTATAGTGTTATTTTCATATTTAAGAGGAGATAATGTTGAAATTAACATTACAAATGCCAAGGATCACACTATCTGTATAACATTACAAAGGAACAAGTAGGACAATATCTCTCTACTTGCTTGGCTAGAATGCAACAAATTAAATGTTTATCTTAACCCTTACATTGATAAGATGTTCCAAACATCCTATACTCTACTCATTTCTGATGACTGGTATAAAAATAACTCTTCAAATAACATTATTTTAAGGAAAATAGAACAATACAAATCTAATCAAGGTTAAATAATAATATAATAGTTATAATCAACTTATAGTTGCTGATCTAGAATCTAATATATAATTCAAATATTTCCATTCCATGCATTATAAAATCATAAGTTAGATAAATTAGTGACCTTAAAAATTCACAAGTGAAAAGTAGAGAACTATCATCTCAAAAATAGAACTCATAGATACTCTCAAAAGGTAAAATGACAACACCACAACTCAATATTGCCAAAACACCAACTACTTACCAAATCTGTAAGTATAGTATCACAATCTATTTCCATAACTGAGAGAAAAATATACTACCCATAAGGATGTATGAATTCATCCAATCCTACAACTTGTATCTCAACAAAAAGTAGAAGATATTCTCCCATAAACTTTAATGAAATATGATCAATAACATTTTAAAATAATGTCCCTATTTAGGAGAAGACCAATTCAACATCATTAAAATATGAATCGTCTTGGCTATCTAAGAGAGATGACACTCCTTCCTTGACCACATAACTTAAAGGTTCTAATCAATAAATAGACTCCAAACATAAAGGAATTATCAAGCAAAACAACAACACTCTACTAAGAAGATTCCCACTACCCTAAGTGGTACTAACTAAAAATAATCTTATAAGATTTTCCATTTCTAGGATTTATAAATAAGACACAAAATATAAAGCACATATTTTAAGGCAATAATCATCTAATTCTTATTAATAACTCACAATACAAAACACAATGGTGAAGGTGACTTGATTATCTAGGAAGACATAATCATACTTGAGGCATTTTATCTAAGTGATCAAACTTATGGTATAAATGTCTTGTGCATAAGTCATGAACTATTTACATACCTACCCAATCCTCATATGCAACTATCACTATTGAGACACCTTTTAAACCAAATCTTTGTAGGGGAGGGGGAAATACAAGAACAAACACACCTGTTCTGATTCCTCTTGTTAGGATCTTGCTCCTCAGAAAGAGCACAATATGATTACTAAATATAAGCAATTAAATATGCGGAAATAACCAAAAACACAAGTAACTAGAATTCACCAATAGCACAGAATATGAGAGACAATACACTATCTTGTATTAACACTTTACAGAAAAGAATACTACAAAGAGCCGCCACACTCTTCCACCTTACAGAGGTTTCCCACACCTCAAGTGTACAGTAATTCTTCTTCACAACACTCTCCTACACAAAAAAAGGGTCCCAACAACCAACTCACACACAGAATTGGTGTTCACCTCTCCAACCAGTCAGTAATAACCCTGCCGGTACACCAAGCACTCTATAGCACTTCAATTTGATCTCCCATGAACCTGCAACCTATAATTCAACAGACCAAACTTACATGTAGATCCCCTATGAGCTTGCAACAACTTGCAACTCAATGATCTTACAATGGAAGGAACTTCCTTGCCTTCCTTTCTATCTCATACACTTACAATACATGCCAATAGGTCTATAAATAGATCCCAGACTTAAACAATAACTTAGACTCTTAATTTAAACAATTATCCTCGTAGCCCAAGACTCTAACTGGTATTTACATGCAAATACTTCATTCACTTAACTAATTGTCCATGCAATGAACAGTTTTGGAACACACAAGCGACCGACGCCGGTTCCTGCTTGCCTGGTTGTGCCGACGTCGGCCGACTCTCTGCCATCACCGGTGGCCTTCTGCACTGGTCACGACTAACGTCGGTCCTGCTACCGATGCCAGTGCTCCTGGATCTCAGCAACCTTCTGTTCCTACTATTTGTAAAGAGTTGAAGCTTTTAGCTCCACAACCTAACAATCTCCCACTTGGAGATAAACAGCTGCAACCTGTACCTATACCTGTACTCCGTCTAGTTTGTTCCATTGGCTTTGTATCCCTCCTCAAGATCACTCTTGAAGACCAACCACCACAAATCCTATAGTGCAAAACTTGTCATCCAAATTACCTGCCACATCCGCATCTACAACCATGTAGATAAGAACTTGACCCTGCATAGCATGTGCACCTGCTGCTGGTCCCACTGAACTGCCCTTCAATATTACTTTCCTGGATTGACTCCAAACTTGTGACAACTCCCACTGCTTGGGAAAACTCAGGTTTAGTACATACCATGCACTCAACCTCATTATGTGAATCAAGACACATGTTCTGTGAACTGTCCAACCATCGGCGTGCTAACCGGTTTCACACAATCATCCTGAAACAAAGTCAACATGTGACCTCCCATGTCTCTAGAACACACTCATGCCAAAGAATCTTGTTGCTTCCAGATTCTCCATGACACACCCCTGAACTAGCTTTACCTTTAGTTCAACAATACCTATATATGTGACCATGCAACAAGCACATCATACAGTAATAGGATAATGTAGATAATATTATCCAACCTGGTAAAGAGAAACATAATGATCAAACCTCTATTGCCCTGTAGCTAATACAAGACCATATACCCTGATCTTCCATCTCACATATCCATTTTCTCTCTTCTTCATCCTAAACATCCATTCATCTCTCAGTGCTTACTTCCAGCTGGCAACTCTACCCAAAACACTTGTTTGGTTCTCCTCCAAGGAATCACATCCTCATCCATGCCAAGCTCCCACTGTTTCTTGGATCTACCTATTTTGCTTCTTTAACAACTTCCTGGTTCTGTACCATAAGTGAGCAACAAGTAGTGTAAAGAAGGGAAATGATGAATTTAAGAACTTACTTACACCTTCAGTCCTCCATATGGGCGCTTGAGACTCCATGACAGTTAGCTGTCCACCCAAAATTCATCTCAGTAATCGATGCCGATCACATCTTAGTCTGCAGCTGACTGATGTCGATTCCCTACGACTACCACCTTGCCGACGTCGGTTTCCCTTGGCCGACACCAGTCGTTATCTACCCTGAGTCACCGACGTTGGGCTGCACATAGCCGACATCGGTCCCTGTCTAGATGCTGACGTCGATTTTCCTGCCGACGTCGGTCTCTGTGTTTTTCTAGTGAGACCTGACTTTTTCCCGCGAGCTCCTTTTGGATCAAACCATTGTCCAAATCACCCTTACTCTACTCAAAATTCCTCTGCATCTTGTGCTAAACTCTGTCCGTCACCTTCTCCTTGAAAACCAAGGCTTTCCTGTTCTTGTCACTAACATCAGATTCCTGAAGAAACGTCACCTTCTTCTTCTGCATACAGAAACCATGATCCATGCCTTCCAAATCTGAAAGCATACTCTTTGACTTAAGAACAAGCATCTCCTTCTTATCTATGTGACCAAGCCTATTAAGCCACATCTCTGAATCTACAGCTGAAGTAGATAACCCAGAAAGAGAATCAGTAATACAAGTAGATAGATAAAGCATACCTACTTTCTTACCTCTAGCTACAACAAGTGTACCCTTGGTAACCTTCCAAGAGTCCACTGTGAGAGTTACTATGCAACCCTCATCACCCAAACTTCTAACAAAAATCAAATTCTGCTCCAGAACTGGGACATGCATGACCTCCTTTAACACCCATGTGTCACCTATCTGCAATTTCAGCTTCACTTTTCCTTTGCCAACAATCTGACAAGGCTTACCATCCCCTACACAAATTTCTCCAAAGTCTCCCTGGACATACTCATGAAAAAATTCCCTATGTGGGGATGCATGAAAAGAGGCACCAAAATCTAAAACCCAAGATTCCACTTTATCCGAAGAACATACCAAAGCATCCTGTGTAAGGTAATCCGCAACATCTGCTTCTTCTCCATGTCCTTCATGCTGATCTTCACCCGATCTACAATCTCTCTTTAAGTGCCCTTGCTTTCCACATTTCCAGCAAGTTATTCTGCCATACCTGGACTTGAATCTTCTGCCTATCTTCGACCTTGATCTCCCATGCTCTATCTTCTCTCTTGGCCTTCCTCTGCCTTCAACACTCAAAGCATCTCCTGATGATTCACTTGTGCTTTTCCTGCGTATCTCTTCATTCAAGATCACACTCACAACATCATCCACTTTTAAGACTTTTGAAGCAGACACAGTGTTAGAAACTGCCATTACCAAACCTTCCCAACTTTCAGGTAATGAACACAAGATTAAGAGAGCTCTAATTTCATCATCAAATACAATATTGACTGAACTTAACTGGTTTACAAAACCATGGAAATCACTAAGATGGCTATGAACAGATCCACCTTCCAACATTTGCAAATTAAATAAATGCTTCATAAGAAATACCTTATTAGAAGCTGAGGGTTTTTCATATAAATTTGCCAAAGATTCCATCAACTCCACCATTGTCTTACACTGTGATAAGCTAGAAATCACAGATGATGCAAGACTCAATCTAATAGATCCCAGAGCCTTCCGATCAAGAACCTCCCATTCTTCATCCTTCATATTCGAGGGTTTTCTATTAACCCCACCCAACGGTAAGTATAAATCTTTTTGATACAGATAGTCCTCAATTTGCATCCTCCATAATTGGTAGTTCTTGCCATTAAACTTTTCCATTCGTAGCTTACTGTCTTCTACCATTGCTCAACTACCACTCAAATAGAAACCCTGTGAGTAACCTCTAATCAAAACACACTACCCAGATCTAAACCAATCTGTTAGTATCCCAACCAAAAGCTCTGATACCAATTGTAGGGGAGGGGGAAATCCAAGAACAAACACACCTATTTTGATTCCTCTTGTTAGGATCTTGCTCCTCAGAAAGAGCACAATATGATTACCAAATATAAGCAATTAAATATGCAGAAATAACCAGAAACACAAGTAACTAAAATTCACCAATAGCACATAATATGAGAGACAATACACTATCTTGTATTAACACTTTACAGAAAAGAATACTACAAAGAGCCGCCACACTCTTCCACCTTACAGAGGTTTCCCACACCTCAAGTGTACAGTAATTCTTCTTCACAACACTCTCCTACACAAAAAATGGTCCCAACAACCAACTCACACATAGAATTGGTGTTCACGTCTCCAACCAGTCAGTAATAACCCTACCGGTACACCAAGCACTCTATAGCACTTCAAGTTGATCTCCCATGAACCTGCAACCTGCAATTCAATAGACCAAACTTACATGTAGATCCCCTATGAGCTTGCAATAACCTGCAACTCAATGATCTTACAATGGAAGGAACTTCCTTGCCTTCCTTTCTATCTCATACACTTACAATACATGCCAATAGGTCTATAAATAGATCCCAGACTTAAACAATAATTTAGACTCTTAATTTAGACAATTATCCTCACAGCCCAAGACTCTAACTGGTCTTTACATGCAAACACTTCGTTCACTTAACTAACTGTCCATGCAACGAACAGTTCTGGAACACATAGGCGACCGACGCTGGTCCCTGCTTGCCTGGTTCTGTCGACGTCGGCCGACTCTCTGCCGTCACCGGTGGCCTTCTGCACTGGTCACGACCGACGTCGGTCCTGCTGCTGATGCCGGTGCTCCTGGATCTCAACAACCTTCTGTTCCTACTGTTTGCAAAGAGTTGAAGCTTTTAGCTCCACAACCTAACAATCTTTAACAACTCTAAGAGGGTGTAAGTGATGCACACATATTTCATGAATGTCTCAAAACTCTAATCTTGGTGTAAGATGGTTCTCACATTGAGGCATTCCAAATACAACATATGACTATAATACTTCATGTAAATAAGTTCACACTGGTTAACATAAAAATATGAAAATGATAATGGACTCATTCTGTCCTAGAGTTTGATCCATAACTCTTATACCACATGTAACGACCACACTAGGGTTAACTAGAAAAACATGATTTTTTAAAAGTTAAACATATATATCATAGATATATTACATAAAAAGAATATACATAGACCATGAGGAATACTAAAGGTGCATTTAATAGCCACAAGCATAATACATCACATACCATTGATTTATAATATCATGAGAAAACATCATAATGCAATTATATAAATTAACTATATTAACTCAACCACAACTGATACAAGTTTACAACCACCAATCTTAATATATGACAACAAGTAATTATAAGTATCATGAAAATAATAAACAATTATTATTATATAATATAGTGTACATATAAGATACATGGCTTCCCAGAGCGTAGTTTCCAAACTCAAGTATTTGTGCCAATCTCAAGTGTCATCTTGATAAGTAATACTATTGTGAGGGAAGAGAATCATCCAACAACTTTACCACACAAACTATGGACCAATGATCCTTCACACTAATCCCATTAATAAATTTCCGTCCCTTCATGGATGAATAGATAGTGATGATGTGGGAATCTAAAGAGACAAGCAAGTACCCATGTGTTAATTGATTTCTAAACTAAACATGCAATGTATCATAGAAAACCGTTCTATTGTAAGATATCACACAAACATAAAAATCATACTCATAAAATGATAATGTCTCACTAAACATACTTTAGCACAAGGTTTTACAAATAATAAATAATAATGATCTAGATCAATGAAATTTGTACACACCACTTGATTAGACTGCCTTTATCTATCATTATGACACTTGTAAACTAGTGAAGTCCATCTCACTCCTTAGTCCATATCAATAATGCAGATTGGTCAAATATAATATAACCACAAGATTTATTTAATTTACATCATACTACAAAATACATTCTGTAGCATGCCAAACATTGGATCACTTGAAACATATATTTATTCTATCAAATGTATGAATAAATCTTATATTAATTTTTATCCCATATTAGAAATAATGATTAAAATTTATACCACTTGGATAAATACACATTTAACTGTATATTTTTAGTATATGAAAATTAGTTTTTAACATACTACACCCTATGGTAACCCATATTACCACAATCTAATATTCTAAGACATAACTACTAGTTTTACACAAATAGTTATAATAAGATAGTCTTAACTACATGGAAACACAAGCTTATATTTGAGGAACTAGATAAAATCAAGCTAGTCATTAGTTGTCATAGAACACAATATTAAATCTTGGTATTAATTAAACCCTCAAAGGTTGTATGCATATATATAAATATTCTTATCAACTATTACAAAACATGTTAATCATAGCAATAACCAACATGTATACATTAAATCAGCCAAACTTTGATGTAAGTCTAAACATAATAATTACAATATGTAACATTTTGATTCAACATATATTTACACTATAGTACCCTATGATATCTCATACTATCATGGTTACCAACTACATAGATACAACAAAATAAACTTACATTTCCATCAATTTAGGTGACCCACATACATAATAATAATTAAGTATGGGTTTATACCACCCGAGTATACCTTAAATTAAAACTACCTACTAGCATTTAAAATTAAATAACATATAAGCACACATCATGATGCAATAATAAATACTAGATATAGCCAAGCATTTATACATATTAGCAATCTCATAACTTGTACTGATCTCAAGTATTTAATGTAGAATACATTTAATGAACAATCAATAAATTATGTGTAGAGAAATAGAGGACTCGTAAAATCATTATAACATTCATTTAAACATCTCATTCAAAATTTTTGGTAGATTATTTTAATATGGTTATAGTTTTGGTCCACAACACCTTTGATTCATTCTAACTATCTAATAATTATAGGTTTAATACATATTTACAAGTACTTGTACATCATCATATGCACTATATGTAATTACTCTAATAACATGTAACCACTATACCAATGGTCACTTGTATGTCCTAATTAAGAAACCCCTCAATGATTCAACAATCCTTAGAACTTCTATGTTCACAAAATATACATATATGGATGATCTTTAATGGGTTTGCAATGTAAAACCTATTCATAGTTACTTATTACTATTTAGATAGATTTACATCCTGATATTACCAAAATGTTCATAAGTCCGTACATAAGTTCACAAGACCGTATAGTTTTGAATTTAGGATTCACAGACTAGAATTTGATAATGTCCAAACTGCTCTTATATGATACACAAAGTTTTACTAAATATATCGATAAGTGTACTATTTAGGCTATGATAATCTCCTAATCAAAGTTATGCAATAGACTTCACATTTTAACACATTTATATTCATATGATATCCATGCACATGATTATAAATGGCCCATAAATATAGTACTATTAATGGAATGAGCACATCATTCCTATTAAAAAAAAATAACATGGGTACTTTATATAACAATCTTTACATGAAAGTTATTTTACACACCAACTAATATTTGTTAACAATAAAGAGATAATGATGTATATATATGGATATCGTAACAACATAAAATAAAATGTTTTATAAATTTTCTCATTGTACATCCAGATATGTATGGCATGTACTAGATTTATTTTAGACCCATGCTTAATAAATATCTATAGTAATATTGAAACCACCCATATCATGTATTCTTTCCAAATGAGTCTAGAACACAACCACACAAGCATGCAAATTAAGAGTTATTGACAGTAGGTATATGGTCATGTATATGTGGTCAACAATAGTATTATCATAAAGCATATTTTAATATTCATCCATACGCTTATACCACCCATACTATAATTAATAATTTCATCATAAAGTATATATTAAATAAAAAAACCATATTTTAATATTTCATGCATGCTTAATATTCCAATGATCTAGTGAAGCCAAACACATATGATAGTTTTGCATTACATAGTTATATTCTTCCTTGTTGGAAAAACCAAGGCATTTTTTGTAACATAAACCAATATAAATTGAATTCTAATTATTTTATTTGCAAATAATTATACATGCATCTATTTGGTTTACTTAGTCAAATCTAGTGATTTGGTTTTCTTATTTAATAAAATGATTCAATAATAATAATAAATAACTTTATGTTTTCTAGTAACTAAATAATATGAGAGATGGGTGTTTTTTCCTCTCAATAATATTCAATGATTCAAGGAGGTGATTATAGGATTTTAGTTTAACAATGACTTAACCACACATCTAAATGATGCCAATAGTAGTCAAATTATTAAAGTGACTCAGTTTAAATTCTAGCGAGTCTCTTAATATGTGTATATATTAGAACTAATCAACATATTATATACAATAATGTGTAGCACTGCATAAAGGAGACATGAGAGTTATTGTAGTTATCCTATATTTCACATATAAACATTCATATTATCATATGTATTATCAGAACATACATGATTAAGTAGATGACTCATATTATTCATTAATTTCCTTCGATGTCAACTCATGATAATTAATAAATTGGGTTTAATTTTTAGTTAATTAGTTTTACTCAAATAACTCACTTATATAACTAGGGAGACTTTGATAATTAGTATATATATATATATATATATATATATATATATATATATATATATATATATATATATATATATATATATATATATCAAACTAAGAACTAAGGAAAATAGATCAATCAAATTAAATATTTATATTCCAATGAGAATTTATGATTTTAAATATAGATATTTCAAATATATAATTATTTTAAATGATAAACTATGAGTTCCTATAATATATAATATATTAATAGAATAATATTTTTTTTATGATCGAGGGTGTCCTACAACTTTTCTAGCATGGTATTATCACTATATTAGACCCAATGACATGGTAGATACTTAGGCATGCTATTAGAGGGTGATTCTAATAGATTAATCCTTTAGGCTTATGCTAGTGCTCCACTCGATGCTCATGATTCAATTAGGGTTCAAACCCATGACCTAGTTGTCACCATTGCAACAACTCAACGTTGAGATGTAACCCTATGGGAAAAAATGTTGAGATAAATGCTTTTGATATACCATAGCTATGAACGAGAGTAATGGAAGAGCACCTTCTCGAAGTGGGACATGTGGGTTAGCCTAGGTTCGTAATGTCCATTAAATGATTCGCATCTAAAATGCCCCACTGTCTTCCACTTGGTCCTTAAGGGGAAGTGCAACCCCTACCTCAAGGTGTCCATGTGTCCATGGTGTCATGTATTCAATTATAATGGAACTTGGGTTGATGAGTACAAAGTACTTGTACCTCACCAATACACCAAGGCATTGAGTACATTAATAGAATAATATATAAATGATGTTGAATAAATAATTATCAATCTCTAATAATATAAACCATGAGTCTCATAATGGAAAATGTTACGAGTGTGATTGAATGAGTTTACTTAAATTAGTTATGGCATATAATCAAATGAGATCATAAATATTATTGTATCTCACATCCATAATTATATTTCCTTTATATTGTCACTCTCTTAATAAATCTATAATTTCTATATAGGTTGATCTAGGTATAAACTAAATTATCTAGATAATATAATTTCTTTTTCCCATAATCTTATAATTAAATTTTAAAATATTACCAACTGTAAATTGAATTTGACTAAAAAACCTCCTTCCATGCTTATTTTTCCTTCTCTGTGCAACATCTTTGAATTGTCTGTCTCCTCCCATTTCACCTGAATAGTACTTATAATATATATTTCTTCCTTATTAATTTTCTACCTCCTAACATAGGCATAGTCCTTGTTTCAAAGCTATTTATTTTTTAATAAAATGATGCTTTTTCCCTTTTGAAGATCCTTTTATTTCTATTAAAGTTCTCACTTTTGCTTTAATTCCTATTTGTGAGTTATTCTTTAATTTTTTTGCTTTAACTTTTTTTTTCAATTGGCAAATTCTATTTTATTTATTTTAACATTAAATATCACAATTCTATAATTTTATTAAATAAATTAACATCATAGATGCCATGAGGGTTTAATAATATCTCTATTAATTATTAACCCTGAATTTTCATAAATCACTTTCTAAAGGAATTAATGATCACATTCAATACACGCTAGAATAAATCCACAAAATCATTAAAGTAATGATAGTAAACTATGAAAATCATATATTTAATACAAGCTAAAATAAACACACTATATTATCCATTTCATTATACATTTCTAATATGTGCTAATTATGGTGGTATGTGCAAGTTTGTTGTCAGTTCTATGTCATCCTCTGATGTCTCCATCTACGTCACCCTCTTTGATGATGCTCTCTCTCTCTCTCTATCACACTCCAAGGGATGAGTTCTTCTATGTCATCCTCATAATAGAATAGGTAGTTAGACAATAAAATTCATGATATACATACATACATACATACATATAGCTAAAATGACAAATCAACATAATCATAAAGTAAATATTTACTTACAACTAACTCATAACAGGTTGATCATGTAACCTATGTAATATCCTATTACCCCATAATAACATATATCTCACAACTTAGTTAAAAATAGTCAAATCTAAATTTGTTAACTATAGATAACCATGGATATTCTATCAAGTTTACCTAATGAGGAATTGGGATGTATCAAAAAATTTAGAGAGAGAATCATTCCACCACATTAGTTCTACCTTCCTTTTCTTGGATATGCTATACTATAAGGTCAAGTGTTCAGTTTTGAAAATTTTGTGACATTAAAAGGATAAACCTTCATAGTCCATGGTTTGAGCTCATGCAAGACACTCAAAAACCAAATCAATAAAAATGGATATATGATTAGAATTAATAATATTTATAATGTTTCTATAAAATGTAGTATGGAATGACATATTATTTTAATCCATATTTTTCTATTCTATAAATTATTGTAACTAATTTTGGTACATGATATGGGGTGTATGTTGCCATATATTTTTTTAAAGATATCAATAAAGAAATTAATTTATTAATTATTAAAGGAGAGATTGAAAGTGACTTTTTATTAATACACCAAACAATAGGTTGAATAAAAAATATTTCTAGGCAAAAGGAATACATATGTAGACACCAAATCAATATGGAAATAAGATATCTAATATATTAACTTTACTTATTTTTATTCATTTATAGACACATAACATTTATAACAATATTAGTGACCTTAGAATGATGAGTATTTTGTCACTATGGATGAAATTTCCATTCAATATGGTAATTTATTTAACCCTACGTAATCTAAATGTAATTTTTATGCATTGTAATGACATTTTAAAATAATGATCATGGATATAAAGGATTTAATGGAGAATATGCTACAACATACAAATCAATTTTCATTGATTACAAAATATATTACAATTGTCTCTATAAATAGAGGCCTTCAAACTATCTATAATCATTTTCATTCAAAGCACATGGGTTGAAAAATAATTTGAAGATTATCTAGAATAATAGTGGAAGAAAATTTTGGATGCAGAATATTTATAATCATTAATGAGATAGGGATGCAACATGACAAGTGAATACCTAATATCAAGTGATACCTAATATCAATGTTGATCAAGTGATACCTTATATCAATGTTGATTAATCCTCTTCTGAAATACAAGATTCTTTGATAATGTAATTTCTAACTTGTTATCACAAATGATTGGTGTTGGTTCCTCTTAATTATGAAATAAATCTAACAAAAATTGACACATGCATATTACTTGACATGTGGCAATTGTGACTACATATTCTTCTTTGGTTAATGAGATTATCACTATAGGTTGCTTCTTCAATTCCTATGACACAACTCCTGATATAAAATGAAATACATGTCCAGAAGTGATCTTCCTATCATCTATACTACATGTAGAATCACTTTTAGTATATCCAATCAAAATAAAATCATTATTTTTACAATATAAAGTTGCATACCATATTGATCCTAGAATGTATCTCAATATTGTTTTACCAAATTACCTGGGAGAATCCCAAGGTGAATCCATGAACCTTAATATGAGAATAATGCCATACATAATATTTGGCCTAGTAGCTATGATACACATTAGACTTCCAATAAGTCTTTTAAACATAGTTGGATCAACATTTGAGCCATTTTCCTCTCTTCTAGGTTTTGTTTCTATTACAATTGGAGTTCATACTAGATTACAATTCAACATTTTGAATCTTCTCAACACATTCTTGACATACTTAGATTGAAAAATGAATATACCTTTATCAAATTGAATAACTTCAATGACTAAGAAGTATCTAATCAAGCCTAAATCTATCATTTTAAATTATTACATCATGGCTAACTTGAACATGTTTACTGACAAATTTCAAGTCAAAATCAAATCATCAGCATATATACACACAATCAAAATTTGACCTTACTCATTGATATTTATATATAATGTGGGTTTACTTCTAATTCTATTAAATTCGTTTCTTATCAAATTTGAATCAATCATGTTATACCATGTCATGGGTGCTTATTTCAAACCATAAAGTACATGTTTCAATTTATAAACTTTATTTTCATGTCCACATACCTCATAAGTAGGTGGTTGTTGAACATACATTTCTTCATCAAGAAAACAATTTAAGAAGGTTGATATCACATCCATTTAATAAACCTTATAATTATTTTATGTAGTTATTGCTAAAATAGTTCTAAACATATCAAGTCTAGTAACTAGAGAAAATGTTTCATTATAATCAATCCAATATTGTTGTGAAAATCATTTTACAACTAATCTTGGTTTATGTTTTACACTTCTACCTTCAGCATTAAATTTAATCTTATAAACCCATTTGATACATATATAATCTTTACCTCTAGTTAGATCCAATAACTCTATTATTTGATTTATTTCAATAGATTTCATTTCTTAATCCATTGACTTGACCAATTATCTTCTTTCACCACTTATTCAAAATATACAGGGTCATAAAGGAATAATGCAAAATTTGAATACAGATCTACGTTCTCTTCTCCTTGATCTTATATCTATCTTTAAAAATTTATTTTCTAACCTTTATTACTTTGTCTTAAAATGCAAGTGTAGGATTTGACTCATAAATTAAATTGAGAGTAAGATGATCTAGATGGCTTAATGGTGTGCCCTACACAACATATCTTGGTAGAGTAGTTGGTGTTGTTTGATTTGACTGACCACTTTGTTCATCTGTTTCTTCTTCAATATGATATGTTGATACGCCACCTATGACTACTTTGTAAAAATTTCCATCACATGATTCTTCTTCCTTGAATTCAACATCTCTACTACTAATCAATTTCTTTGAGATGGAATTATATAATTGATAAACTTTTGATTGTTCACTATAACTAATAAAAATGCATTTCTCACTTTTACCATCTAATTTTCTTCTTAATTAATATAAAACTAGTATATAAGCAACACATCTAAAATTTCTAGAATGAGATGTACACTATATTTCTTACCATTCCATATTTCTTGTGGAATTTTGTCCCTGACACTCTAAGTAAGACTCCTATTGAAAATGTATACTACATATGCTATTTATTTTTCCCATAAATCATTGGAAAAGTTTTTGGCCTTTAGTATGCTCCTTGATATGTCCATTATAGTTCTATTCTTCCTCTCTATTACAACATTCCATTATGTTGTGTACCTTATTGTAAACTATTTCTTGATTCCATAATATCTCCATATATCTAGTAATTTATTACAATTTAACTCACCACCCCTATCATATCTGAATACCTTGATGTATAAGCCACTTCATTTTTCCACCAAGGCTTTAAAATCCTTATATTTATCAAAGGCTTCAGAATTATTTATGAGAATGTATATGTAGGTATTCCTACTAAAATCATCAACAAATCATAGGAAATGTATGTTTCCACCTAAAGATGGAGTCTATATAAGCCCATATATATCAATGTGAAATAATTATAATGGTGTCCTTTCTCTATATGATATTTTTATTATAAAACTTTCTCTATGTTATTATGACAATATAAAACTTTCACATGAACTATCTAGATGCCCTATGACTAGTAATAATTTCACCATATTTTTATTTTGTAATAGACATAAACCTCTAAAAAGAAGATGATCTTACCTCAAATTCTATATCAATGTCTAGTCTAAGTACACTCTCTTGAAGTTGAATTACTTTTTTCCTTGGATGAAGTGAATTTAGAGGGGGAATATTCGGTTCATAATCATTTTGACTTTCAATTAACCCATCACTATAATTTCTATCTATAATTTTGCATACATCTTATTAAAAATAACTTTATACCATTTTTTAATTAATTGATCAACACTCAATAAATTGTGTTTTAAATTGGGTATAAATTTAACATTAAGAATATATATCTTATCTCTATTCTTAGTCAAAATGTTTATAACACCTTTCCTAGTTATATTTACTTTTCTATCATTTCCTAGTTTTACTTTAGATTTTATAGAATCATCCAAGATAGAAAATAACTCTTCATTTCATGTCATATGATTACTACATCCATTATCTAAGTGTCATATATAACCATAAATTTATTGATATTACAAGTTATATGTAAAATTTAAGAGTTATTATTAGATACATTTGAGTAATTTGCATTTTATTTATAGACCTTTGCTTGTTTATTTTTACATTCACTTGTAAGATGACAAAATTTGTTAGAATAATAACATTGAATGTAGGACTTATCAAGCCTTGATGATTGAAGTTTATTTCTTCCATGTCCTCTATTGTTGAAACTTTGATTGGGTTGATTGGTCCTTTCTACTTGATATGGATTCATGTGTCCACTTATGCCTCTTCTTATTCTTGTAAATTTTGATGTTCCTATTCCTTTAAAGTTTGATCTTCCTCTCCCTTTACTAATTGACACATGTGATGTGAAAGCATTCTCAAAAGAAGATTTATTATTCATATTCATATTGGGTTTATAGGATAATATATATCCCATCAATTCATCTATTGATAATTGAGACAAGTCTTTCAATTATTCAATAACAACTACTATTGCATCAAATTTGTTAAGAAGGCTTCTAAGAACATTTTCCACTACATTTTGATTAGATACATTCTCTCCATGTGACCTCATTTGATTCAAAACATTCATTACATTACTGAAGAATTGATTTATAGATTCTAATGCATTCATTTGAAGATTATAAAAATTCCTTCTTAGTGTCTATAATTTTTATAATTTTACTTTAGCTTTTCCTTGGTATAATGTTTCTAGTATTTCTCAATCTTGTTTAAACCTAGTTGTTGTAGCAATCCTAGGAAACACATAATCATGCATTACATTCTGAATAATGAATGGGGCTTTAGCATATTTATTTTTCTTTTCATTAAGTTCATATTATTCTACTTGAGTTAATGCTTGGTATGTAGCTTGATTTTTAGGGTCTACAAACCCATTTTCTACCAAATCCCAAACATCCTCAAAACAAAATAATTTTTTCATCTTAACTACCCAAAACTCAAAATTTTTACCAGGAAATAAATGAATTTAAGGTTGGCTAATACAGCTACTGTATGCCATTATCACTTTATCTCCTTCTTAATGCCAATAGATTATCCTTTATCTCTACAAATTATGTGTCTTTCACATATCTACACTTATCTTCTTTACAATCTTATCAAAATAAAAATAATCTTTAACTTTATTCTAACCAGAAACACTAGTTTAGTTTCCAAAAACCCTTAAAAATAATTTTAGTTAATCTCCCTTAGATTTTATCAAAATAAAATTAGATTAGTCAAACATTAACTTACCCACTAGTTTGCACTAGCACATATCGATGGAATTCAAGCTTGCACCATCTCCTTGTAGTGTTCAAACAAATATTATATGTAATTTAATAATCTCCAACATGCTTGTGTGTCACCATAGATTATTGTAACACTCAAAAAGTAGACATGGAATGTGCTTTGCTATTTTTAGTTAATTTAGCTTAAACTCCAAACAAGATCCCCCCTTTGGCATAACTCAACCTTCTCAGGCTACTATACTCCACTTGTTGGCTTTGTCTCAAATTTGATTTTATCTATGGAATCAATATATTTCACTTATATTTATGTGCATAATCAATACAAAAGTCCACGGTGTAGTCCTTAGGCTCCTTAAAGTTTGACAACATGGAGATTCTTTTGTCTATGAGTACCATAACCATAATGAGGATAATCATGGTACTAGGCATCTGGATAAACAACATGAAATCCTTCCCATGATTTTATGAGAAGTTGCTCTACTCTTCAATGATCTCCTTTGGTAGTGGATAACCTATGATGTTCCTTTAGTGACTTCTCAATAGACAATGCTTTGATTTATATCTGAATTCTTGGTTCTTTCTTTCAATGGTCTACGAACTTTATCTTGATCACTCCCATGATCTTTTGCTCTGATACCAAACTAAAAAAAATAATACAGTATACAAACCAATTTCTATTGATTGTTAAAAAAATTATAAGTTCCTCTATAAAGATGTCTTCAAACTATCTGGAATCATTTTCATCCAAAGCCCATACATTGAAAAAGAATTGAAGGATTATCTAGAATGGCGATGGAAGAAATTTTTGGATGGAGAATAGTTTTGGTTATTAATGAGATCGAAGTGCATCATGTATAAATTAATGGCTACCAACATTTAAAATAGAATTAAGTGGGTTCTTGATGAAGTAATGTGATGTCAACATTTCAAGATATTATTTAGTATACTATAATTTAATTTGGTTTTGATATATACATTTAGATTAATATAATAATAAAAACTTGATATTGACATGAACTCTGACATGGATGCACATGGAGAGAAAATGGGTAGTTTTGCCCCTCTTTGGGGTACCATGGATTGTAGATATCAATCATAATATTTTATAAGTTTTATATTGTATATATGGTGGTTGTTTGATATTAAAATATTTTTGGTTACTAAGATAGGGTGTTCAATTAGAATACGTTGTTCATAACAAGAAAAACTAATATGTTTTGGGAATATTAGATTATATTATATGTCTTTTTATTTTAATATATAAAAAGGTTGTTCTAAATAACTTTGTTATATTCATTATAAAAGTGGTTTTCCACAATTGAACCTATTGCTCACAATAATTTCCCATGGAAGAATTTCAATCTAGTGTTAAACTTATTTTCTAGTATTAAAAGTATAAAGCAAACCAATAAAACAAAAACATACTTGTGAATTAGAAACAATGTAAAAAAATGAAGGCATTGTAAATAAGGTAACCACCTCAACAAAATGATTTCCTCGAACTTCAATGCATTTCAATATTATTTTTATAGATAAAGGCAATGAAATAAAGGAATCAAAACAATGTTTATTTATATTTAAATTATAAGAAAAAATTAATAGAATAAAATAATAAAACATAAAAACAATATACATTCTTTGCATCTGAGGTAATAGTGAGGAACTGTCATAGAAAAGATATTCGTCTGCTCAATACACTGATTTCCACATGCTCTTAATGTTATATCAAATTTGTTCTCATAGATTACAATATCATATCAGAGTAATTTATTTCATACATGGCTCATATGCAAACAATTACATATTCTATTTGAATTAGTAACACATTAAATGAACCTATGCATCTTTATATACACAATAAAATTAGACAAAAAATAATAATAGTATTTAATGTAAGAATATAAATCTCCATCAATATATCAATATCAAAAACATCTTTATGAGAATTACATAGACGATAATTAAACCCAACATTGTAACATGAAAGCACCAATACACATCATGCATTGGATGCCGGAAAAAATATATTCATTCTGTAAAAATGAATGCGAACAATGAACTGAAATTAAAAATTAAGCTCAATCTCGTAGGTACACACCTAAACAATATAAAATTTTAGAAATTTATTCATCAGAATATAACATTAAAAAAAAAGGTATTACATGATATTCTTGTAATTGTAATGTGCGTCATTGAATACCATTTGGGCTTTTCGAAATTTTAGTCAAAATTTAGTAAATATAATCCCTATATATAAAAAGAAAATCGTTTTTATTTTATATATCATTAAAGGCAAGCTCCACCTAAGGGGCCTGCATACTTATCAGAACTTCCATAACCAAATGGGCAAAGATTTAAACAGTAAAAACACGTGAAGATAAATTACTTTTAATTAAAATCTGTTGCAAATCAATACGTCACAACCAACAATGTTTCATCATGAGTTTATTTAACTTGCAATTATCTATTTCAAAATACTTGGAGTGTAGATGTCCAACAATTCAGCTCCAACAAATTGACAGACACCAACTCCATTATTGTAGAAACAAGCCTTTCCATAAGCAAAGCACTGGCCTCGTGGTCCCTACCGAGTAAAGGTTAATTGTTCAAACAAAACCAACCAACCAAACAAAAAAATAAAATAAAAAAATGTTAGTATAAAATTAAAAAACCTTAGGTAATCTTATGCAAAATTCAATTCTGAAAAGCCGGCCAATTCTCAAATAAAAACACCATGATTTAAAAATATGTATAAATAAATAGGTAACCCGAAATGTGAAGACAAACATCTCTTCCTAGAGATAAGCATATAATTGTATTATGATCTTGAGTAATACTACATCTCTTCTCAGAGAATTCAATGTTACTGTGTTATTTCTATGTTCTTGAAATATTTGTCAACTAGAACTTCTAAGTTTTGGATTAATGGTATCAGAGTGGTTTTGCTTGAGAGTGTATGATCCTGAGGATGAGGTCAGGCTATAAGAAGCTTGGGTGGGGAACAACAAAGCTTCCAAAATTTCCACTTATTCATTCCAAATGACTTCAAATGGTGAACAAAATGGAGACATCTGATCCTTTCAAGGAAATGGTGAATGAAGCCTTCCAATGGCAACAAGCATATGTGCTAAAACAATTTACTCAAATTCTCTAAACATTCCTAATGGGAAATTCTAGCTCCATAGCTTCACTTCCTAGCTCTTCATCAAGGTTTAGGTAAATTTTGATATTCCTACATTTGAAGACAAAATCAATGCTGATGTAGTAGAAAATTGGTTGGATCAATTGTCTTCCTACTTCTCTGTAAATAAGTTCATCGATGGAGAAAAGATCACTTTTTATTTTTTGAAAGCATCATTACCCATGAAAAAATGGTGGGAAGTGTACAAAAAGAGGTTCAGTATAGATGACATTGGCCTTGAGGTGAAACCTACCTAGGATGATTTCGTGGAAGTGGTGAAAGAAGAATACTATCCCGTCGGAGTATATGATGATCTATATATATAGTGGTAATAAGTTTGCCAAGGTAAGGACCAATCTATTCAATATTACATAGACATTTTTCATTCTTTGTCTGCAAGATTGGCCATCTAAGAAAGTGAGAAACATAAGACTCTCAAATATCATGGTGGACTACAATGGTACATACGGGAGGAAATGGAACTCTTCAATTTAAAAACCCTCAGTGAGGCATACAAATTCGCAGTGAAGATTGAGCAGAAACATGGTAGAAATAATATGAAGAGTCAACCCTCAAAATGGAAAAGTGACAAGGTAGGTCAAACATGAGGCTAAAATTGGAAGCAAAATGAGTTTCAAGATAACAAACTCCAGAAGGGGAAGGTAGGAAAATTGTGTGATTACCACAAAATTGGAACTCACTCCAAAGAAGAATGTTGAGCCATCAAGTCGCTACTTTCTGAGTCGCAATACTTGACATCTACTACTCTGCCTCATACATGGAGGATTTTCATTGACTATCGAGCCCTGAATAAAATCTTTGTGAAGAATCACTACCCTCTCCCTAGGATTGATGACCTATTGGACCAGCTCTGTGGTGTGAATTTATTCACCAAAATTGATCTCAAATCTAGTTATCACCAAATTCCCATCGATCCCACTAATGTCTGGAAGACTGTATTAAAATCTAAGGAGGGGCTCTTTGAATGGTTGGTTATGCCTTTTGGCTTAACTAATGCACCTCCAACCTTCATGAGGATGATGGATGACATCCTATGACCCTTCACCAACTCATTCATGGTTGTCTACTTAGATGACATACTCATCTATAGTAGAACATGGGAAGAACATTTGAAACATGTTTTTAAGGTGCTTCAAACTCTTCGGGAGCACAAGTTGTATGCAAATATTGATAAATGCACATTCAGTATGACAATAATTCAGTACCTTAGGTACGTTGTGAATGAGGAAGGGGTCCATGTTGATCCAGAAAAGATTTGGGTTATTCAAGAATGGCCCACATTAAGGACCCTCACAGAGCTTCACAACCTTTTGGGTCTTGCAAATTTATACCACAGGTTTGTTCTTGGATTTTCACATATTTCTTGGTGACTATCCCAAGTTACTAAAGGAGGTTTGTTCTAATACAACAAAGGGAATATGAGAATTTGAAGAAATGACTTTTCTCAACACCTATTCTTGCCTTGCCAGATTTGCATCAACCTTTTGAGTTGATGATAGATGCATCTGAATATGCCATTGGAGATGTCATCATGCAACATGGCCATCATGTTGCATATCATAGTGAAAATTTCACTAATACAGTTAGAAAATATCCAACATATAATAAGGAGCTCTATGCCATTGTGCAAGCCTGAAAACAATGGAAACACTACATCTTGGGGAAAGAGACGGTCATCCACACTGACCATCCATTGGAATTCATCCAAACACAGAGCAAACTATGAAATGAGAGGCACCAAAAGTGGGCTACATATCTTCAGCATTTCCACCTGATAATCAAACACAAAAGGGGGAGCTCAAATACAGCTATAGATTATCTGATCCACCCACCAATTATTGCACTCACAATAGTTCTTGACGTATGTGAACATGAGACTACCACTTGGGGTGCTCTATATGAAGCAAATCCTACCTTTGCTAATACATATCAAGTGATTTAAATAGATAAACATGTTTCTAATTTCTATTTTCAAGATAATTTCCTTTGTCATATGGGGCACATATGTGTTCTAGTTGTAGAGTAACAAAAGATGATATGGGAAGCACACTTCAGTAGGACAATTGGACACTTTGGAATAAAAAAGACATTGGTAGTTCTTCAAAAATACTTTTACTGGGCCCATATGCGAAAGGATGTGGAAATATATCTCAAATATTTTACCCCATGTGTGATAGCCAAGCCAACAAATAAGAAGAAAGGGCTATACACGCCATTGCCAGAACCAACTAGGGCTTGGGAATCTATCTCAATGGATTTTATTTCAAGTTTGCCCACTTCAAAACATGGTAAGGACTGTATTTTTTTGGTAGTTGATCATTTTTCAAAAATAGCTATCATGATTTATTGTAAGAAAAATATATCTACTGGGGGAATTTCTCAACTATATTTTAGTCATGTATGGCTCTATTTTGGTCTCCCCAAGTCCATTGTCTCAGATCGAGATAGCAGGTTTCTGAGCATCTTTTGGGCAACTCTATGGAAGATGATGGATACCAAGCTGATGAATTCCATAGCCTTCCATCCATAGACTGATGGTCAGACAAAGGTGGTAAACCACTTGATTGTTCACATGATTTAGATGTATCACTCCAAACATCCATGCACATGGGATGAGGGACTTCTTTTCATACAACATGGATACAATCAAGCACTGCACAACTCAACCAAGTTTAGTTCATTCCAAGTATGCTTTGGGTTCTAACCCATGGCACAAATTGATATAGCTATTCCAGTTTTCACCATGGAATACACACCTCACAAAATATCTGAGGTAACAAAAGTAACAAAGTTTATTGAACAAATGCAACACATCCAACAACAAGTTCATGACATCTTGGAGAAGATGAATCATAAGTATAAGCAACGCCCAGACACTCATAGGATTACACACCATTCTGCTATGGGTGACAAGGTTTGATTGTGGCTTCAGAAGGAATGACTTGCAGGCCCACAAAGAAAAACTTGGCCTCTATGATATGGTCCCTACACCACCATAAAAGTTGGAGAAAATGCTTTTGAGTTGAACCTACTAGCCTACCTTGGTCTGTATCCAATATTCAATGTGGAGCTTCTCAAACAATATCATCCACCTCTATTAGACACTTTAGTTGTATCATAACAACTAGACATTGATGAGCTTGATCCATAGATTTTTAATCTAGTGGAAGAGGATCAGATTGTGGACACGTGGATGAAGACAACAAGAGGACACTCTATTTCACTTTATCGAGTGGTCAAAAGGGGCTAGCTTAGCCAGCAAGGTGAGTGGCTCATAGAGAATCAAATCAAGATAAAACTACAACACCTAATGAGGAACATTGATGCAATGAGAACCATTACTTTTCAAGGAGGGAGGAATTGTCTGAACAAAAATCCAGGTGATAATTTGGGTGAAAGTTCCACCCCAATTGATGACGTAACTTCCAGAATCCATAACTTTTGCATTGTAGCTCCAATTGACTCATCGTTTGAACCGTTGGAAAGATAAGAATGAGGATAACACTATGAGATGGCATGGATATTTTATTAATGAATTTTGTCCATTGAAAATTGAAAGGAAGTGCCCCAAATTTTAATTTTAGTAGTGTAGTCTAAAAATAGTAATTCCTCAAATTTTGTATCATTTTAAATCTTAGAAGTCAAACCACTTAATCTCCATTGAGATAGGTGACCTTTTACATCCTCCACATGATTTTAAAATGTGTATAAATTAAGAGGTAACTTGAAATATAAAGATAGACATCTCTTCCCAGAGATAAGCATATAATTGTATTGTGATCTTGACTAATACTACATCTCTTCTCAGAGAATTCATTATTACTATGTTATTTCTATGTTCTTGAAATATTTATCAACCAAAACTTTTGAGTTTTGGATTAGTGGTATCAGAGTGGCTTGTCTTGAGAGTGTATGATCTCGAGTACGAGGTCTAGCTATAAGAAGCTTGGGTGGGGAAAAATAGAGCTTCCAAACTCTCCACCTATTTGCTCCAAATGACTTCAAATGGTGGATGAAACTGAGACATCTGATCTTTTTGAGGAAATGCTAAATGAATCCCTCCAATGGAAAGAACCATAGATGTTGCTATAATTTACCCAAATTCTCTAAACACTCTCGATGAGAAATTCTAGCTCTGTAGCTACAGTTCCTAGCCCCTCATCTAGGGAACATCCTTTTAGTGCCCCAACACGATCCAAGGTTCAGGTTAATTTTGATATTCCTAAATTCGAAGGCAAAATCAATGTTGATGTAGTAAAAAATTGGTTAGATCAACTATCTTCCTACTTCTCTATAAATAAGTTCACCGATGGAGAAAATATCACTTTTGCTCTTTTGAAAGCATCATTGACCATGAAAAATTGGTGGGAAGTGGACAAAAAGAGGTTCAATATAGATGACATTGGCTTTGAGGTGGAACCTACCTGGGATTATTTCATGGAAGTGGTGAAAGTAGAATACTATCCCATCAGAGCATATGAGGATCTATACATACAATGGCAACAACTTCACCAAGGTAAGGACCGATCTGTTCAAGATTACATAGATATTTTTAATTCTTTATCTACAAGAATCTCAAATATCATGGTGGACTACAATGGTACATACAGGGGAAATGGAACTCTTTAATTTGGAAACCCTCAGTGAGGCATACAAATTCACAGTGAAGATTGAGTGGAAACATGGTAGAAAGAATACGGAGAGTCAACCCTCAAAATGGAAAAGTGACAAGGAATGTCAAACATGAGGCAAAAAGTGGAAGCAAAAGGAGTTTCATGATAAGAAACCCCAGAAGGGGAAGACTAGAAAATGTTGTGATTGCCACAAAACTAGAACTCCTTCCAAAGAAGAATGTCGAGCCATCAAGTCACTAATTTTTGAGTCACAATACTCAACATCTACTACTCTACCTCATATACAACCCACAATCAAAGAGGATGAAGAATAAATTGTAGATACTGAGCCTGACATGATCTTTGCTTCATCACAGACCCTTGATGAAAGACTAGGTGACAAGGAAAGATTCTTTCACTCCAAATTATGGATAAAAGGTAAGCCTCTGCATTTCATTCTTGATAGTGGGAGGCAAAAGAATTTAATCTCTACTAAAGTTGTGAAAAGTTTAAATCTATCCATGAAGCCTCATCTAAAGCCCTACAATATTGGATGATTCAGTCCAGGGACAGACTCCATGTCACCCAATAGTGTCTTCTTTCATATGTAATAAAACCATTCTAACATGAAGTCTTGTGTGATGTGGTCAATCTAGATGTTTGTGATGTACTCCTTGGTTAACCATTAATGTATGAGCAACATGGCATTTATGAATCACAAACCCAAAGAATCAATCTCACTCTTGGAACATGGTGCTATAGTGTACCACAGGTACCACCTCCCACATCTGTCTCCCTGATCACTGATAAGTAATACAAGAAACTGGTGGAGAAGACAAAGTAATTTTTTCTCATGGTGGTCAAACCATATAAATACAAGAAGGTTGATGTTGCAGTCCTGAATACAAAATCAACACAACAACAAAAATAGATAGGATGAATCACAGGAGAATATGATGACTTAGTCAAGTCACCCACAGGAGTTCCACTGCATTGCCAAGTAAAACATTCTATCGATTTCATCCCAGGATCACCTTTGCCTAACAATCTTGTGTGTCAATTTTGGAGAATGATGAGATAAAAATATAGATTCATGAATTGATCCAAAAGGGTCACATCAGGCCAATCTCTTCACCTTGTGGTAGCCCAATTATCTTGGCACTGAAGAAAGATGGAACATGGAGGTTTTGCATTAACCATCAATCACTGAATAAAATCTCTTTGAAGAATCACTACCCTCTCCCCAGGATTGATGACCTATTGGACCAGCTCCATGGTGTGAAGTTATTCACCAAAATTGATCTCAAATCTAGTTATCACAAAATTCCCATCGATCCCACTGATATTTGGAAGACTGCATTCAAATCTAAGGAGGGGCTCTTTGAATGGTTGGTTATACCTTTTGGCTTAACTAACACACCTGCAACTTTCATGAGGGTGATGGATGACATCCTATGACCCTTCACTAACTCATTCATGGTTGTATACGTAGATGACATACTCATCTATAGCAGAACATGGGAAGAACATTTGCAACATGTTTGTAAGGTGATTCAAAATCTTTGGGAGCACAAGTTATATACAAATCTTAACAAGTGCACATTTGAGATGACAAAAATTCAGTACCTCAAGTACATTATGAATGAGGAAGGGGTTCATGTTGATCCAAAAAAGATTCAAGTTATTTGAGAATGGCCCACACCAAGGACCCTCATAGAGCTTCATAGCTTTTTGGGTCTTGCAAATTTCTACCACATGTTTGTTCTTGGATTTTCACATGTTACTTGGTCACTAACCCAAGTGACTAAATGAGGAGCTAAAGCTACATTTTAGTGGGGTGAAATACAACAAAGGACATTTGAGAGTTTGAAAAATAGACTTTACTCAGCCCCTATTTTTGCCTTGCCAGATTTGCATCAACCTTTTGTGTTGATGACAGATGCATCTAAATATGCCATGGGAGATGTCATCATGCAACATGGCCATCCTATTCCATATCTTAGTGAATATTTCAATGATACAGTCAATAAATATCCAACATATGATAAGTATATCCATACCATTGTGCAAGCCTACAAACAATGGAAACACTACATCTTGGGGAAAGAGACGGTCATCCACATTGACCACAGACCATTGGAATTCATCCAGACATAGAGCAAAATATGAAATGAGAGGCACCAAATGTGGGCTACATATTTTCAAAAATTCCACATGATAATCAAACACAAAAAGGGGAGTGTAAATACAGCTATATATTGTCTGAGCTACCCACTAATGACTGCACTCACAATAGTTCTTAACCTATGCAGACATGAGATTACCACTTGGGGTGCTTTGTATGAAGCAGATCCTACTTTTGCTGATACATATCAAGTGATTCAAAGAGGTAAACATGTTTCTAATTTATATTTGAAAGATAATGTCCTTTGTCATATGGGGCACATCTATGTTCTAGCTACAAAGCAACAAAAGATGATATGGGAAGCACACTTCAGTAGGACAACTGGACACTTTGTTATAGAAAAGACATTGGCAATTCTTAAAAAATACTTCTACTAGCCCAATATGAGCAAGGATGTGGAAATATATCTCAAATATTTCACCCCATGTGTGATAACCAAGAGAAAAAATAAGAATCAAGGATTGTACATGCCATTGTCAGAACCAACCAGGCCTTGGGAATCCGTCTCAATGGATTTTCTCTTAGGTTTGCCCACTTCAAAAAATGGTAAGGACTATATTTTTGTGGTAGTTTATTTTTTTATTAAAAATGGATATCATGATTTCTTTTAAGAAAAATATATCTACTGAGGAAAATACTCAACTATATTTTAGTCATGTATGGCTCCATTTTGGTCTCCCAAATTCCATTGTCTCAGATCAAGATAACAGGTTCCTAAGCATCTTCTGGTGCGCTCTATGGAAGATGATGGATACCAAGATGATGAAGTCCATAGCCTTCCATCCATAGACTTATGGTCAGATAGAGGTGGTAAACTACTTGATTTTTCACATGATTCAGATGTATCATTCCAAACATCCATGCACATGGGATGAGGGATTTTTTTTCATACAACATGGATATAATCAGGTGCTACACAGCTTGACCAAGCATAGTCCATTCCAAGTATGTTTTGGGTTCCAACCCATGGTACCAATTGATATAGCTATTCCATTTTCCACCATGGAATACACACCTCATAAAAGATCTCAGGTAGCAAAAGCAACAATGTTTATTGAACAAATAGAACACATCCAACAATAAGTTCATGACATCTTGGAGAATATGAATCAGAAGTATAAGAAACACCATGACAAACATAGGATTGCACACCATTTTTCTATGGGTGACAAGGTTTGGTTGCGACTTCAAAAGGAATGACTTGTAGGCCCACACAGAAAAATTTAGCCTTTGCGTTATGGTCCCTACACAATCAAGAGAAAAGTTGGAGAAAATGCTTTTGAGTTGAACCTACTAGCCTACCTTGGTCTGCATCCAATATTCAATGTGGAGCTTCTCAAACCATATCATCCACCTCTATTGGACACATCAGTTGTAGCAAAACAACTAGACATTGATGAGCTTGATCCACAGAGTTTTGCTCTAGTGGAAGAGGATCAAAGTGTGGACACCTAGATGAAGACAACAAGATGACACTCTATTCTGCTTTATCAAGTGGTCAAAAGGGGCCAACTTAGCCACTAAGGTGAGTGGCTAATAGAGAATAAAATCAAGACACAACTACCACACTTGATGAGGAACATTGACACAATGGGGACCATTAATTTTAAAAGAGGGAGGAATGATCCGAGCAATAATTCAGGTGATAGTTCTACCCCAATTGATGATGGAACTTTTGGGTGCCATAACTTTTGCACCATAGCTCCAATTGACTCACCATTTGAACCATTGGAAATATAAGAATGAGGAGAATGTTTTGAGATGGCATGGAGCTTCACTCAATGAAGTTTAACCCCTAAAAATGCAATGGAAGTGCCCAAAATTTCAATTTTAGTAGTGTAGTTTAAAAATAGTAAGTTTCTGAAAATAGTAATTCCTCAAATTTTGTATTTTTTTAAATCTTGGAAGTCAAACCAATTAATTTACCTTGATATTGATGACCTTCCACATCCTCCCCATACTTTCAAAATTTATATAAATGAATAGGTAACCTGAAATGTGAAGACATGCATCTCTTTCCAGAGATAGGCATATAATTATATTGTGATATTGAATAATACTACATCACTTCTCAGAGAATTCACTATTAATATGTTATTTCTATGTTCTTGAAATATTTATCAACTAGAACTTTTGAGTTTTGGATCAGTGGTATCATAGCAGTTTGTCTTGAGAGTGTATGATCTTGAGGATGAGGTCAGGCTACAAGAAGCTTGGGTGGGGAACATCAGAGCATCCAAAAATTCCACCTATTCACTCCAAATGACTTCAAATGATGGATGACACAGAGACATCTAATCATTTCAAGTAAATGGTGAATGAAGCCCTCTAATAAAAATAAGCACAAATGTTGCAATAATTTACCCAAATTTTCCAAACACTCCCAATGGGAAATTCTATCTCCACAGTTGGACTTCCTGGCTCCTCATCTAGGGAACATCCTTTTAGTGCCCCAACACCCTTCAAGGCTTAGGTAAATTTTTATATTCCTACATTTGAAGACAAAATCAATGCTGATGTAGTAAATAATTGGTTGGATCAACTGTCTTTCTACTTCTCTATAAATAAGTTCACCGATGGAGAAAATATCACTTTTGCTCTTTTGAAAGCATCATTACCCATGAAAAACTGGTGGGAAGTGTACAAAAAGAGGTTTAGTATAGATGACATTGGCCTTGAGGTGGAACCTACCTGGGATGATTTCATGGAAGCAGTGAAAGTAAAATACTATCCCATCAGAGCATATGATGATCTGTACATACAGTGGCAACAACTTCACCAAGGTAAGGACCAATCTGTTCAAGATTACACAGACATTTTTCATTTTTTTTCCAAGATTGGGCATCCAAGAAAGTGAGAAATATAAGAATCTCAAATATCGTGGTGGACTACAATGTTATATATGTGGGGAAATAGAACTCTTTAATTTGGAAACCCTCGGTGAGGCATACAAATTGATAGTGAAGATTGAGTAGAAACATGGCAGAAAGAATATGAAGAGTCAACCCTCAAAATGGAAAAGTGACAAGGAAGGTCAAACATGAGGCCAAAATTGGAAGCAAAAGAAGTTTCAGGATAAGAAACCCCAGAAGGGGAAGGATGGAAAATGGTGTGATTACCACAAAACTGAAACTCACTCCAAATAAGAATGTCAAGCCATCAAGTCACTGCTTTATGAGTCAAAATACTCGACATCTACTACTCTACCTCATACTCAACCCACAGTTGAAGAGGAAAATGAAGAAATTATAGATGATGAGATTGACACCATCATTGCTTCATCAAAACATGTGAGGATAGACTAGGGGACAAGGAAAGATTGTTTCACTCCAAATTATGGGTAAAAGGTAAGCCTCTACATTTCATTCTTAATAGTGGGAAGCAAAAGAATTTAATCTCTGCTAAAGTTGTGAAAAGTTTAAATCTATCCATGAACCCTTATGAAGTCTTGTGTGATATGGTCAATCTAGATGTTTATGATGTACTCCTTGGTCAGCTGTTCATGTATGAGTGACATGGCATCTATGAATCACGAGCCCGAAGAATCATCCTCACTCTTGGAACATGATACGATAGGGTACCAGAGGTACCTCCTCCCACATTTGTCTACATGATCAGTGCTAAGCAATGAAAGAGATTATTGGAGAAGACAAAGCAATTTGTTCTCATGGCAGTCAAACCATAGAAATCTAAGAAGGCTGATGTTGCAATCCTGACTACACAATCAACACAACAACAAAAGTAGATAGGATGAATCATAGGATAATATGATGACTTATTCAAGTCACCCAAAGGAGTTTTACTGCATTGCCAGGTAAAACATTCTATCGATTTGATCCCAAGATCACCTTTGCCTAATAGTTTTGTGTATCATAGATCAATTTTGGAGAATGATGAGATAAAAAGACAGATTCAAGAATTGATCCAAAAGGGTCACATCAGGCCAATATTTTCACCCTTTGGTAGCCCAATTATCTTGGCATCAAAGAAATATGGAACATGGAGGCTTTGCATTGACTATTGAGCCCTGAATAAAATCTCTGTGAAGAATCGCTACCCTCTCCCCATGATTGATGACCTACTAGACAAGCTTTATGGTGTGAAGTTCTTCATCAAAATTGATCTCGAATCTAGATATCACCAAATTCACATCGATCCAACTGATGTCTGGAAGACTGCATTCAAATCTAAGGAGGGGCTCTTCGAATGGTTGGTTATGAATTGTAGCTTAACTAACACACATGTAACCTTCATGAGGATGATGGATGACATCCTACAAACCTTCACCAAATCATTCATGGTTGTCTAATTAGATGACATGCTCATCTATAGTAGAACATGGGAAGAACATTTGCAACATGTTCGTAAGGTGCTTCAAACTCTTTAGGACCACAAGTTGTATGCAAATCTTGGCAAATGCACGTTCAAAATGACAACAATTCAGTACATTGGGTATGTTGTGAATGAGGAAGGGGTCCATGTTGATCTAGGAAAGATTCAGGTTATTCAAGAATGGTCTACACCAAGGACCCTCACAGAGCTTCACAACTTTTTGGGTCTTTCAAATTTCTATCAAAGGTTTATTCTTGGATTTTCACATGTCGCTTGGTCACTAACCCAACCAACTAAAGGAGGATCTAAAGCTACATTTTAGTGGGGTGAAATACAACAAAGGGGATTTGAGAATTTGAGGAACAGACTTTGCTCATCCCCTATTCTTGCCTTGCCAAATTTACATCAACCTTTTGAGTCGATGACAGATGCATCTGAATATGACATGGGAGTTGTCATCATGCAACATGACCATCATGTTGCATATCATAGTGAAATTTCCACTGATACAGTGAGGAAATATACAACATATGATAAGGAGCTCTATGCCATTGTGCAAGCCTACAAACAATGGAAACACTACATCTTGGGGAAAGAGACCATCATCCACACTAACCATAGACCATTGGAATTCATCTAGACACAGAGCAAATTATGAAATGAGAGGCACCAAAAGTGGGATACATATATTCAACAATTCCACTTGACAATCAAACACAAAAAGGGGAGCTCAAATATAGCTACATATTGTCTAAGCCACCCACCAATTAATACACTCACAATAGTTCTTGACCTATGCAAACATGAGACTACCACTTAGGGTGCTCTGTATGAAGCAGATCCTACCTTTGCTGATACATATCAAGTGATTCAAAAAGGTAGACATGTTTTTAATTTATATTTACAAGATGATGTCATCTGTCATATGGGGCACATCTGTGTTCTAGTTGTAGAGCAACAAAATATGATATGGGAAGCACACTTTAGTAGGACAGCTAGACACTTTGGTATAGAAAGGACATTTACAGTTCTTCAAAAACACTTCTACTAGCCCCATATGTGAAAGGATGTGGAAAGATACCTCAAATCTTTCACCCCATGTGTGATAGCCAAGGCAACAAATAAGAAGCAAGGATTGTACATGCCATTTCTAGAACTAACTAGGGCTTGAGAATCTATCCCAATGGATTTTATCTTAGGTTTTCCCACTTGAAAACATGGTAAGGACTATAGTTTTGTGGTAGATGATCATTTTTACAAAATGGCTATCATGATTACTTGTAAGAAAAATATATCTACTGAGGAAACTACTCAATTATATTTTAGTCACATATGACTCTAGTTTGGTCTCCCCAAGTCCATTATATCATATTAAGATAGTAAGTTCATAAGCATGTTCTAGTCCACTCTATAGAAGATGATAGATACCAAGTTGATGAAGTCCATAGCCTTCCATCCATATATTGATGGTCAAACAGAGGTGGTAAACTGATTGATTTTTCACATGCTTCAGATGTATCACTCCAAACATCTATGCACATGGGATGAGGGACTTATTTTCATACAACATGGATATAATCAAGCATTGCACAGGTCGACCAAGAACAATCCATTCCATGTATGTTGTGGGTTCCAACTCTTTACACCAACTGATATAGCTATTCCATTTTCAACCATGGAATACACACCTCATGGAAGATCTGAGGTAGCAAAAGCAACAAAATTAATTGAATAAATAAAACACATCTAACAACAAGTTCATGACATCTTGGAGAAGATGAAATAGAAGTATAAGCAATGGCATGACAAATGTAGGATTGCACACCATTTTGCTATGGGTGACAAGGTTTGGTTGCGGTTCCAGAAGGAATGACTTGTAGGCCCACACAAATTTTTTTGGCATTTGTGATATGGTCCCTACACCATCACTAGAAATGTTGGATAAAATGATTTTGAGTTGAACCTACCAGCCTACCTTGGTTTGCATCCAATATTTAATGTGGAGCTTCTCAAACCATATCATCCACCTCTATTAGACACTTTAGTTGTAGCAGAACAACTAGACAGTGATGAGCTTGATCCATAGAGTTTTACTCTAGTGGAAGAGGATTAGATTGTAGACACCTGGATGAAGATAACAAGAGGATGCTCTATTCAACTTTATCAAGTGGTCAAAAGGGGCCAGCTTAGCCACCAAGGTAAGTGGCTCACAGAGAATCAAATCAAGACACAACTACCTCACCTGATGAGGAACATTGATGCAATGGGGACCATTTATTTTTATGGAGGGAGGAATGATTGAATAAATAATTCAAGTGATAATTTAGGTGATAGTTCCACCCCAATTGATGGCAGAACTTCCTAGAGACAACTTTTGAACCATAGCTCCAATTGACTCACCATTAAAATCGTTAGAAAGATAAGAATGAGGAGAACATTGTGAGATGGAATGGAGATCTACTCAATGGATTTTTACCCTAGAAAACCCAATGGAATTTCCCCAAATTTCAATTTTAGTAGTGCAGTCTAAAAATAGTTTCTAAAAATAATAATTCCTTGAATTCTGTATTGTTTTAAATCTTGGAAGTTGAACCGTTTAATCTACCTCAATATTGGTGACCTTCCACATCCTCCCCATGATTTCAAAATGTGTATAAATGAAGAGGTAACTTGAAATGTGAAGATAGACACCTCTTCCTAGAGATAAGCATATATTGTGTTACTATCTTGAGTAATACTACATCTCTTCTCAGAGAATTCATTGTTACTGTGTTATTTCTATGTTCTTGAAATATTTATCAACTTAAACTTCTGAGTTTTTGATCATGGTAAGTAAAGGAAAACCAATGATTAATGGAGACCATGCAAGCATTTAATTAAGTCATTACATGCAGAGAATGATGATTTAGTAGTTTTGAGAGACGTTAAGTGGTGCTACCACCACCCATCTCATTGTTTGGAGCTTCCATAAGATGCACTTTTTTTCAAACCCTATGGCACATCATACAATCATCTCTTCTCTTTCTTAAAAGTCAATGCTAAACTACCTAAAAATAATTAAAGCATCTTTTATTTCTTTTTAAAATAGCTTTGTGTAATTTTTTAAAACCCCTTATAAGAGGATTTTTTAGAAAAATCCACGTAAAGGTGACTTGGTAGGTGTTTTTCAACATTTTTTGATGTGAAAAGGTCTAAAATTTTATACCAATTCTAATGGATAGTTACATGAAATTCTTTGTGTTTAACCTTGCCGAGTATTTAAATAGTAAGTGTAATTTAATTAAATAGGCCATTAATGATGGAAAAATTATTTTTCTATAACTTTTGATTGGTAACTCATAATTCAGTGACACTTTTTTAAAAATTGCATGTTTTTTCATCCTTTTTACATTGGTCTAACTTGTATTGTAAAACTCACTAAAGTTATAAAGTATCATATTCAGGGGGTTTGTGGGCCCTATTATTTTTTGTAGCATAGTTCATGCACTAATTGCTCTTATTAATATAGAGTCATTTTAAATATAGTCTAAAGTCCATATCTAGATTATGCACCATTTTTTTCTCTTAATCTAGCACAGATTGCTCATTTGGATGCATTCTCTATTGTGCCCAACATCCCTTTCTTGAACTTGCTTTAGGAATTCATTGCAGAGTATTTTATTTAGTTGTGCAATTACACGGGGTCTTCTTTCAGTCATGTAGACCATATTTGAGAGGATACATATGAGGATATTTGTTTCATGTCTAGTGATACTTTTTGGTAAGGATAATTATGCTTCATGGCGTGCTTATATGGAACACTTGTTCACATGCAAGAATCATATTCCATTTGTATATGGATAGATTCTTGTACCCAGTGATCTTGTATAGTTTAATAAGTGGGTTAATACTTGTGACAAGGTTTTTTACACTATATTACTTCATATTTTCATGGATCTTCATTTCCATATGGAATATACAAAGTGTCCATGCACTGTTCATAACATCTTATAGTCTCTTTTCAGAGATCCTGCTAAGACCTACATCACACCTCCTCCACTTCTTATTGTCTCTTTAAAGACTATTGAACCCTCTCCTCATGATTTTATTTATTATTATGATACATCCATGGTGGATAGTGATCTTTTTTTGGTCGATCCCCAACTACAGGATGAGATTTTTCAACACCTTAGTAGTCCTATTATAGATTCTACTTATATTTATATGCATATTATTACTCTTTTAGAGCCTTCATAAATTTGAATTTATAAGGAGTTTACTATTTTTAGTGAGAGTACACATATTGAGAGTATTTATGATTCATATGTTTCTATAAACATTCATTTGTAAACTAGACTATAGTTTAAATAATTATTCAAATTTGATTTCCTATTCCCATGGGCATTCCTTTAGTGAATGTGCCATGTCTATCTTCTTTTCTGACAGTTCTCTCTCCTTCATTGTATGATTCTTCATTTCCATCTTCTATAGTTAATCTTTTGATATCTGATTAGACTTTACAACAGTCGAGCACTAGTAGAGAGACATTTTAGCATTTTTCAAAAATTTACATCTTGATTCCTACAAACATTCCACTTGAGTGGTAATTTAGTAGTTTGATAGCTTGTGGTTTCTTTCTTCCAAAAGGAAGAGATAAAATTTGTTGTAGAGGAACCTACTACAACATTCTCCATGTGATATTCTACAGATAGATTCTCGCTTTTCTTGGTGGAGGCACACATCCTTCAAATTTTGTAGGATATTGGAATCATCAATATATACTTGGGTACATCATCAAGCCTCATTGTCAGAACCCAATTTTACATCCCACCTAAGCATGCTTAAGAGGGGGGGGGGGTGTTGAACTGGGCTTTCAATCGTAACTTATTTTCCTTGTCTATCTATTGGGGGGAGTTTTTTCTCACTAGGTTTTCTCCTTTTACTCCACTTATTGAGGGTTGTATTATATGTGGGTTTCCCATCAGGCCTTGTTGATGGGACCCATATTTTATTTTATGCCCACCTCAGTTATGCTTAATGGAGGTATTAATATAGGATATTAGTTATTCCATTTACTTACTAAATGGATAATTCCTACACTTGTAGCTTTATCTTACTTAGGTGTTATAAGAGGTTAAGTGGGTGAGAGGGTGAGTTCTACCTAGAGTTTCATCTAGAGTTATACTGAGTACCACTATGAGTTATCCTATGAGTTACACTCAATTCCACCATGATTTATCTAGTGAGTTGTTTCCTCTACACCTTCTTTATATTCCTCTTCACCATGCTATTGTAAGAAACTAGAGAAAAGTAGTGTAGAATAGATACTTTGTAAGTAAGGGAATTCAATACAATATCCAATTGTTGTACATCATCTTGTTTATTTATGAACACCATCAGAGTCATTGATTTACATAATATTTATGTTCTCCCAATACCATAAAATCACCTACTTTCCTATTTTGACATCCATCAAGAATGAATATTTGATCTATTTGGATCTAATTTTCTTTTCCTTCAATTAAGGATATTAGGTTCTGACTCTAAGGTGAAGCACATTTGGATAATGTTGGGAGATTTATTAATGGTGGTAGGATGGTTTAGCCTTTGGACAAGATCAGATGTGGGTTTATTCAGGGAGATATTTATCATTTCAAATTTTAACTTTATGATATTCCTTAAGCCACACAATTATCTTTCACTCCTCTACCTAGAACATGGATCCATCTCAATTTGGATGCTAAGGGCTCATCAAAAAGATCAAGCCATTAAGGACTTTTGTCAAAATTTTCTTACTATGAAGGTTTCCCTATTGGTGATCTTTACCTATATTCTAATTTAACATGGATATCATATACATCCCACGTTCTTCTCAAAGGCTTGCACCTGGTTCCTGAGTTTTGCCAAGGTATGACTCAGAGGTTGCCCCTGATGGAAGTCAAGCCTAGATTGGTTATCATTGGAGGATTTTGACTAGTTTGTTAGAATTTTAAACCATAGACATGCATAAATTTTTAAGTATAAAAATAAAACTTTATAGGATTTTAGCAAAAATCCTCTCAAGGAGTGGAAATTTCAGAAATAGGGCTATAATGCTTCAATAAAATCTAGTGAAATTGATCTAGGTTCTAGGGATTGTTCCTATGAGTTTTTGAGCAAGGTGAAAGTACTTGTTGATTTTGATTTCCTCTTCCTCAATATGACTTTAAGTGTAGTTATTTCCTTTGAGTATGTCTTCCCTCTTCAATGAATTTCATGGAAGAAGCATTTGGTGAAGATAGTAATGAGGGATTTATTGCATGTTCATGGTTTGATATTACTTTTGTCTGTGTTCAATATTCTAAGGAGAGCCATCTAATATAAGGTTTATTTTAATTTTTTCAATAATTATAGAACTTTTATTCTCACTAGTTCCTCTGGGAGTCTTAGGCCTCCCATTGTGCCTAAGATTGTTGGTTCTTGGTTGTTAAGAAATTTCTTGGGAAGACTAGGCTTCATCTTTTGATGGTTTCTCTTTTTTTAATTCTTGCATGTTAATGTGGATTTTGGAAATATCCTTATCTCTTCAATGGTTACTGGGCCTTGATGTAGTCAAAATCAATGTTTTGCTTGTAGGGTTCCCATCTAGTTATGTTTTTAGCTTTGGAGTTCTTTTTTGCTTTATTGATTTTTGGTCTTTTGGGGACTCTGATGGATTTTTTCTCTTATGTGGGTGCTAGTGTGTTTGTCTCTTTGATTAGTCTTTCTTGGATGCTTGGTTTCTTTTGTTTTCTAGTTTGTTATTCTCTCATTGGTTCTTAGAGGCAATTAGAAGGGAGATCTAGGCCTCTATTTGTACCTAGCCTAGATTCTACACAAGTCAAAGGTGGTTTATATTAATCTAAACAAGCAAATTGAGAAAATGACTATTGTTTCTCCATTTACCCAATACAATTAATTGGCTTCCAAAATACAATATTTGTTCTCTTCTTACACATTTATAGACCCCAAAAAATTATCAATTCTATTTCAAAATTAAATTGTAACTTTCAATTATTTATAAGTACTTGAAAAATGCTTAGGTACCTTTAACATACATCTCTAAAAGTCCATAAAAAGTCTATGCCAACCCATGGCTTTTGATTGTAGTATTAGTAACAATGTAGTTAAATGACATAATAAGTTTAGAACAAAAGAAACATTATCAATTTAAATTATTTAATTTTTTCATTAATATTTTTTTATATATTATATTTGTAGTTCTCTATACTTTTGTTACATTCTTAAGTAATTTTTAACCTTTTTATTATTTTCTCATCTTATATTTTTACTTCTAAAATTTTATAGTTGTTTAAACATGGAATGAGTCGCCACTAATTCACCATTATATAAATAAAATAATATTATGTAACATTATATTTAATAGCCATTGAATTTTTAATGGAATACAATATTTGTTTTTTCAGTAATCAATTCAATTGAAGGTTTATTAATTAGAAGAATTAAATTTGTTTAAAAGTAATTATTATGTTTTTAATAATAATAAATTTATTATTATTTTTAAATGATAATGAATAATTATATTTTTTAAATAAAAAACAATTTTAAATGTTCAGGGTGATTTATAACGATTTATTTAATTTGAGATATAATATAAAATATAATAATATGCATGAAAGGTTATGTATGATATATCATCAATTTAATTTTTAATTATATAATCTATTAAAACTATAAATAAATATTATATTACATATTTCTTTTATGTATTAGGTTTGGAGGAACTATTAAATTTTAAATAGGATATTGTATTAAATATTTTTTTCATTAAATAATTTAAAAATATCTAATTTGTTTCAAATAAAAATTATTATTATTTTGATTAATTTAATCATTATAGATTTAAAAATGATATTTTAATTAAAAAAATATATTTGAAACTTAATATAATTTTCTTTAATGGTTTTTTAATAATAAATTTATTGTACTTGATATTTATATATTTGTTGTTATAGGTCAAATATAGAAATCAATGAAAATGCATGCAACATATAATAAATTGATAGATAAAATACCATTAACAAAACAAAAATTTAAGAAAACAATGAAAATGCATGCAACATATAAATTGATAGACAAAATACCATTAACAAAACAAAAATTTATGAGAAAACAAAATTTGAACAAGTGATAATTTTTTTAGAAATCTTTTGCATTGTAAACTATTAGAGATAAAAGTGATGTTCAAATCTTGGCTAAAGTTTCTGAAAGCAAGTATTATTTGTCTGTCCAAATTTTTTATTTTCGTTATTCTATCTAAAGATTTTGGTCTTGTTTATAATTGTGTTTATTTTGATCTAAAACTTAGACCTATGTGTATTTCGGAAAAATTAGGTATTCCAATTATGAATGTTAAAGAAATAAAATATTGTTCTAATCCTGAATATAAATTATCGAGTGAAAAAAAATGTGTTAAATAAAACAATATATATGGATTATATTTTTTGAATGTATATTACATAATTTTAATATATAATTTTTATATTAAAAATATTATATTGCAACATCGTAAATTTTACATATTTAATTCAATATTCATGATCATAATTATGTATTGAATTAAATTTAGACTTGGTTTTAAATTAAAAAATGATATAAAAACCTAAACATTAACTCAAACCAAGTTTTTTATGGGATAAAATCATTCGCCAGAATAGTTGCACCAATATTTCAACTAACACTGAATAAGTGCATTTCGTTTTTTAAAATCCGCAAATCTATACATTAACCAGAGGTTTAACGAATATAAGTTCAATATCCTTAGGATAAAACTTTTAGAATACACAATTTCACAAAATAAACATGTAATATATGTGCAATAATTTAGATATAAAAATAGGAGAAAAATTAAATGAATAAAAAAATATACTTATCAGTGGAACTTCATTTCAATGTGAAAATATTACCATAAAAGACGATTTAAAAAATGGTATTTTTTCCAAAACCTCTTATAAAAACAAAAAAGTACATTACATAAATGACAAATGACTAAAAACCAAAGACATTAATTAAAATTCATATTATTTGAGAGATATTTTTCCACCAAAAGCTTCAATAAAATCAAATAAACTCTTTCCAAACATTTAAAGTGTTTGATAATGATCATTGACCTTATATAAACCCAAAAGGAAATATTAATGTTAATTTATGGTTTAACCTCATTAATATAAGTTACCCCCAACCTTATACTTTTTGAATCAATATATTTTATGAAATTCTTAATGACAAATCTTTGTTTATGATTCCACTTTTAATATGTATTAATTATCATTATAATTTTCAATTTTTATAACATTATATTGTACATTATCATAATACTATTTCTATATATACATATATATAGACTCAAACATCATAATTTAATTTAAATTTCTTATTAACATTTCAATAAAATTAACTATTATAAAATAATATTATTTTGATCTAACTTTAAAAAAATCCTTTACATGTTTATGTAATTATTTTCAACTAATACAAACATTTAAAAACACATTATAAAGAAAATAAAATATAGTAAAATTCCAACAACGTTTTGACATATATGAAATATGACACATATCACATACTTATTCATAAAAAGTTTTTCGTTGAAGATAAACCCATATAACTTACCTATTCAGTAGGGGAATAATGATTTAAAAAAGGTTTATATATTTATATTACATTTATTTATTTAATTTATTAAAAATTAGAAAATACTAATTGGCATTCTCAAGGATGTACGTTGAAAAAATGATCATGTGGTACATCAATCCCATTTTAACCCACATTCATATTAATGATTTTGTAGCACTTGAATTTGTACAATTGATGATATACATTTTATAAAGGATAAATGTTATTAGTTTCAAAATTTATATTAAAGGAATGAATTTATTTTAATTATTGATTAAATTTTATCTTATAGATTAACTAAAATTTGTTATTTTTCATTCATTAAAAAAATTCATAGTTTTATAATATTTAAGTTGAGTATTCTTTAATTAATATTATGAAAAAAATATATTTATCTATTTTCTAATCGGTCAAAATAGTTACTATGTTATTTAAGAGTAGATTAGTTATATCATAGATAATGATTTGGCACATATAAAAGTACAAAAATGATGATCAATTAATAATTGGAGATGTCTACTAGAGGATAAAATGTTTAGTAAAACTATTTAATGGGTTACATGGCATAATTATGGAGTATAAATTGTGTACATTTGAAATAAACTTACACAAAAATCATTTAATGTCTATGAACAAAGTAATATAAAGTAAAAAATTTATGTTGAGCTATAATAAACTTGCACAAAAATTCATTTAATAAATTTCCAAGATATAATTTCAAGTAAATAATTATGTTGAGTATCCATTTCAAAATGCTAAAATGAGTTGTATAGAAAATAATTCAATGTATTAATTATCAATGTTATTGATACCAAAAAGTAGTAAAATTATCAATGCATAACACTTACTATTTTCTAGAGAAATTGATGTCATATATGAGATAATTCAATGTATCTATGTGATTTATTTATTTTTCACATCGAAAATAAATGCAAATTTATTAAAGAGAGTAAAATATATCAAATAGAAAAATTGTAACTCCTTGCACTAATCATACTTCAATCATATTTATCATTGGTGTGCTTCTCAGATTTCTTCATCTTGCTTAACAATCAATTGCTTTTGATTTGAGTGAGATGGTTAATATATTTTGATTTTAATATTGCTGTTGGATTAATTTCATTTTAAATGTAATGTGTAAAAGACACACAAAAAAGAGCTAAATATAATGTATTGTGGCTAAAATTGAACTCTATTTTGTGTCCATGATTTTTTCCTTTCATAAATACTACCTAAAAGCTTGGGATGTTGAACTACTAATCTACGAACATTGTGTAAATGGTGTTCTTTTAAGAATATTTAAGAAATTTATATTTCTTTAATTTCATCTTCTCCTGAATGAAATGTATAAAATTATCATGTTTTATTCTAACTTTAAATACCTAATTCTATGTAGGGTGTTTAAGACAATAAAAGGTTGATCAGATATCCTTATTTATTGAATAAAGATGAAGCTATCAAACAACACAATTGAAATTGCAAGAACTACTGATTGCTTATTTGGTCAACAATAGAGTTATAACATTTTAAAAAATATATATTTTTCAAGCTTTATAGTTATTTTGTTTTTTTATTGTCTTCCTAATGCTTGACATTATATAGTGGAATTGAAAAACATAAAACAAAAAATAACGCATATGCATAGAATCCAATAAGTTATTTATGTTGAATAATACAATCCATTGTTAAAATATTGGATTAGGGACATATATGTTGCTTTGGAGAAAAATAAATTTTTAAGAAGTAAATATTTAAATAAAAAATGATTGATTATTTGTTTTATGCTTTTTAAGTGCTATTGATTTTTGATACACATGTAGAGACCATAATCTGAAGCCTCTGAGCTTTATCAGTATGCTTAAAGCTACAATGGATGAAATCACAACAGCTTAATATATTTCTAGTAATGTCTCTATTAATGGAGAATACTTGATAGGGTCAGCGCTTGTCATTACAAGGAATGATCCTTTTGGAATGTCTAAGATGATATCAATCCCAAGTAATAGTGTAGAGCATGCATAACTATCCCATGGGTAGCAAGGAAATGCATGGGGATAGTATTGCAGGAGTTAATAAGTTGACTACACATTGTGAAAAGTGCAAGCATGGCCCAAAAATCTTCCATATATGTGAATCATAAAGGTGTACGATATAGAGTAGAGTTTCTCGTGCACTTTACATCAACTCATGGTGAAATCTGTAAAGTGTGTGTGGACCTCCACATCCCATAGATAAGACAATGGAAATACCATAGTGGAACTTCAACCATTGAATGTAGTTTGACTTCCATGGTGCAAGATGAAAAATGCTTTCCCCACTCCATGATTCTAAAAGTGAGTGGGAAAAGATAAAAGGGGGTATAAATTTGAAGGAGGATTCAAAAGGGATTTAAAACTTGATAAGACTACCAAGTGACAATGTAACATACCAACAACAACCAAAATGCTATGGTAGCATTACAAGGGTATAAAGGGGTCATATAAGACCAAAGGTATTAGATATTTTGATTTTATTATAGCCAATGTCACTAGATGGATCTTGATTTAGAACTTAATAGAACATCTCTTGAAAAACCCTAGCAATGTAATTGCTACCAGATGAAAATCAAATCATACACGAAAGAGCCCTTGTTCAAGTAGTGAAAATTTTATTGGTGAATCGATCAAGATTCAAATTAATTATGCAAACAACAAAGATTTTAGAGTTGAATCATATAATGGATATAGACAAAAAGATGGGTTTCTATTAGAAAATCCATAATTTCTAAGTATCAACAAAAGGGTGTAAATGAGGCCCTAGGCTCCCTAGGAATGTTTAGTGGCAAAAACACTATGACAAAATACAAATTCTTAAATTATACCTTGGAAAAAAATGCTTGAAAAGGAATAAAGGGATGTTTGGTAGAGTTGGGAGGTTGACTTGTATTATATACCAAATTTTGGTGCAAAGTCCAAAGTGCACTCCCATCTCAAGATTCCACTAGTTGAAAAGGGATATTTTAGTGGGGAAGGCACCATGCAAGTTGCACATGGTGCAAATTTATATTAAAAGACTAGGTTTCCTCTAAAAGTTAAAAAGTGCACATAATGCATTTATGCATTAAAAAAGGAAATATGGAGGAAAATTTTAAAAAAATAAATAAAAGCAAATTAGTCAAAAAGAAAAAATAAAAGTGCAAAAAGGTAAATTTGCAAAATAGTAAAACTGCAAATTCCAAAAGCTGAAAATGTATGTTTGGAGCCAAAAAGTAAAAAGGGTGAAATAACCCTAAGTTATTATATTTTCATTTTCTTTTATTTTTCCCAGTCTCCTCCATGGGAGAGAAATTATAGGTTTTCAAGATCCACATGGACCACTCAAAGGAAAGATTACTCAAGTAGCCATGGATCCAAAATATGGTCAAGCAATCATTGCAAGTGTAAGAAGTTCCAACTATGCGACAATGTGGTCCAAGGCATCCCCAAAGTAGTCATACAAGAAGACAAAGTTTGTTTGGACTCAATAATGAAGATTATACTTTTATTTAATATGAAATGCATTTTCAATCAAAAAGAACAATGGGTTGCTGTAAATGTCCACCATTTCTTGAAGATGTAGTTAGAGGAATCTTTTTGGTTTCATATGCATGAAGATTCTAAGTGTGACAAAGAGTTTTTTTTTCCAACTAGGAGCATATTGGTGATACTTGAGGGGGTGTTTTGTACCTTTACAAGTTACAACACTTATTCCTAGATTTGAAGGTTTGAAAAATGTATAAATGAAAGGCTTGTCTTATGTTCAAAGGTTTTTGGTTGTTGTTAGTTTCTTGTTTTATCCAAGTATAGGCTCTTCCAAAGTTAAATATCACTTTTGTGTGTGTATTTTCCTCTCTCAATAAGGTATTTATATCTTTTACATCCATTAACAAGCTTTGATAGCATTTCGATATGTCTCTCATGCTCAACATGGAACAAATCTACCATGCTTGTCCCTATGGTAGTATTTTGAAACATTGATGTATGTAATATCTCTTTCTAGGTTAAGGAAAAATATTAGTGGTTCTTAATCTCTTCTATTCATGAAATGCAATGATGTGTTTTGATAGTTTAACTAATCCTATATCTTGCTCTATGTTCACTATTGATTATCAGTTTGGGCTCAGCTCTAGGTTATAAATCCCTTTCTTCATGTAATTTGGAAACATGTTGAATACCTTCTAAGGGCATCTTGGGTTTGTGGATTCAATAGGAAAAAGTATTTAAAATCTTAGTTATAGTGTATGATCAAGGGTTTTAAGAATCACTTGGGTATCTGTATTATATTGGCACCAATGGATGCAAATCACTCTTGCTAGTTTCCACTATCTTACACTTCATTTTTATGCATATTTATAATGATTGATGTCATGTATATTGAAATAAATCTTGCTATTTGAAAACCACTAACATACCATCCTCTTTTCTATAACTATCTAACTATCCTACCCTGCATTTAACATACCTTTTGCATACTATAAGTGTTATTTGACTTATAGACACATAAGATCTTACATATTTGAAATGTGTTTGTAGTTTGTGCTAGAAATCTTAGTGTTGTAATTTTCCATTTTACCCCTATTATTGAATATTTTATAAAAATAAAGATTGCAGTCATATCTTCATCTATCTTTAGTAGCTTGTGTATGACAAATTTTTCTTATGAATTTCATGTGACAACGCTTCATTGGTGAAGTGTGAAAACTTGGTTATTATTTAGTCATATTTACCCTTTGTGCCAAGAATCCCCATGTAGATTTAAGTATAAAATCTCTCCATGTGAGAAATCTACCTCATAGGTTCTTTCATCTTGGTTTAGGAAGAGCCAAAAGTAGCAGGGAGTTAACCATACTCTCTGTGTATACTTGCTTGTCATTTTTCATATTTTAGTCTAATTTAAATGTCAAACCCTCCCCAAAATACATTGATATATTAACAAGTTTTCCATCATTGCTTACCATTTATCTCAAGTGTCCAAGGCCAAGTGAATGAGGTGTACAACTAAGAACTAACAAATCCATGCTCTGATACCAAATATAGATTTTGAAATAGCCCTATCCCCTTCACTAGCTGGTTAAATTTAAATAATCATAACAATATAAAATTAACTCATAGAAAGAGAGCACAACATACACAGTTTTGTATTTTTGTAGATGTGGTTTTCTTGAGAGATGTCATTGATGTTGATGTACTGACAATGCTTATGTTCATACATTAAATATTATTATTTGTTCTTGAATCTTTATATGTATGTAATGATGTAAATATTTGCTAGATGTATTTTTAACTCAAAATAAGGGTTGCATTGATTACATATCAGATTTATTTAAATAATGTATTTTATATATGAGGTCACAATCTATGAGTGTAAGATTGATATTGTGTTGAGAGTATGTGATAATCACATTATTATGTAGGTAAGCCTTACATTATATTTGTTTTCTAAATTATGAGATTCAAAGAATATGTATTTTTTTTTCCATTTTAGTAGTTTGTCCTATTCATTTATTATTATGATAGAGAAATGTCAATATGTTTTCTTTCTTTCATTTCCTTTATCTAAAAAAAGATTGTTGGAGTGAAATAAAGTGTAAAGTACTCCATTTGTTGAGGTGGTTTCCTTATTTTGCATGCCTATTTTTGTTAATAGATTTTGTCGAATTCATGAATATGAAAAAATTAATGGTTTACTTTTTACTTTTATTTTTTGAGAAGCTAATACTAGTTTTAATGGCTCAAGTAGAAAAATATTGTAGGTAACAAGTTCATTTTGGAAAAAAAAATGTTTTTTCTTAGAATAACATCTTATATTTTTCTATGTAGACAAAAAGCAACTTTGTTTCAATCTATGAGAGCATGTTTAATATGGAATTGACTAAGTGTATCACCTTGAATCTAAAACACTAACAATTATTCTTTTTTATTGTTGGATATAACAACTAAGAGAGGAATATCATCTAATTTTTGTTCCATTCCTAATTATGGTGATATAATACATATGATAAAAAAGTGATCAGGGTACTTGAGCTAGAGCTATAACAAAGTATATTTTCTTAGGGATTTAACCCCACACAATTGGTGGTGTGTACCCTTTTTGAGTTTTATAGCCAAATTATCGGGTTCAAAAACATGTATTCTTCTAATGATGTAATCAAAGAGCCTTAATTTAGATTTATTTTATATCCTCACTTCCTAACACTAATTAGGTGCTCTATAGGGATTTAAACATGGTAAAAACCATTGAAGACAAGGAAGATCATCCTCCAATAAATTAGGGTGTAGGGAAGTGAGAAGCATAGTTTTACATGTTTGATAACATTGTGTATTTGATCCAAATCACTACAAGAGAAGAGATTTGAATTATTATTTGTTCAATTGGCCAAACCCCAGTGAAGGACATGACATATTGGTTAAAATTGTGGATTGGGTTTTACTCACATAGAAAGATTTTTAATCCTTTCTCTAGCTCCAACTCTCACCATTATTTTTTTGTTGATAATACCATTTTTTAAAACCAAAATCCTATTCAATATGAAAGTAAATCCATATCCCCTAAAATAATTGACCAAGTCTGAATTTTAGCTCAACATTACTCATCTTAAGCTTGAGATAATTTTGGGCCATATCAAGCTAATATCAATATTGACACCTAGAACCCTGGGTTTTATTTTCTTTATTTATGGGTTAAATGATGCCATTACATAGACTACCAACTTTGTATGCATATATGGTAGGTAAAGAACTATATTTAGACAATGAGTTTATAAATCATAATATAATGAATTACATAGGATTTCATAGGGACTTGATCATTTACCACACAATGTCAACTTTCAATCTCAATCTATTCAATGAAGGCACAAACTTAAAATTAAGAAAGATTACAATGCCTAGTGAGCATTGTTTAGAGATTCAATGGATTAGTGTAGAGTGTAGTATAGAGTCATAAAATAATTATTTTCCATTATTCACTCCAAATGAGATTCATACATAATTAAATCCTCTCAAGATGCTAATTATACACTTACAAGAATCCTACACATATTGAAATCCTTTGTGCATCATTATTTGGGTGTATTTATTTCTCAACCTTCCTCTATATCCTATCAACATAAAATATTGTAACATCTTAAGATATCCCATGAAATATTTATGAACCATAGATAGTTACATATGGAAGACCCCTTTGTGTGAATGGTCTTAAAGAAGTGGCTATGCAGATGGATTCTAATACAAATCCCAACATTGATGATTTTTCTTCTAACTTAAATTAGGTCTGTTGGAACATTTTTTTTATATCTCCACAAAGATTATTTTGAGGATATTTTGTCTAAATATCTAGGAACCCTAATTAATTATAGTAATCTAAACTTCATTTCAAAGAATATACATCCTAATCCTAATTTGAATAGGATACCAAAAATCATTCTAAATGTCTCATTTAAAATCATTATTAAAGACATTATCATCAAGTTGGTGCATCCTCTTCTCCTCATTGTTAGGAGTGATCAAACAGAGTTCATCTTACACATGTATAATCTAGATTGATTTATTTTTTCCCTAATTCCTCTAGAACATTTTTTATCCATAATGGCTATATGTAACTACTGAAGTGAAGATAATATCACATAATTATGTATAAGAAATTTAAATTTAAATTTTCTTCTTTGAGATGCATGTAAACAAACCTAAAATAACTGAAAAACAAATTGTTGGACGTTGAATTCCTATGATTCAAACTACCTACCCAACCATAATCACTAAAATTAATAATTTGAATTTTTTTTGTGATATAATAATGAATACCAAAATTTATAGTACCTTTCATGTATCAAAATTGATACTAATTTTAACATATGTTGTTTCATCTATTGTTTCATATCACATTATCTAAATAACATACCACCATGAAGAGTTGGAGTGGAGGTTGGTTTCCATTCAACCACACTATTTTTCTTAAACATATCTTTGCATACTTCATTTGAAAAATGGAGATTTCATATTTACTTTTATGAGCCTCCAACTATAGAAATTATTGAATTAGACCTAAATATTTCATTTAAAATTCATTCATCATAGTAATTTTGAGTTAATCCTTCACTTTATAAGTATTTGTCATTTATAAAAAATCATAAACATCCAAACTTATAATGAAAACATCATTACCTCTCTTGCTTGTAGTTAGAACTAGGCTCACTCTTTCTTATCTTGAAGACACTCTATTAAGAATATTTATCAATTCAAGATTACCATCACCTTGGTGCTCACTTGAGGATATATAAAACCTTCTTCAACTTTTGAACTTGGTTTTATTTACCCTATACTATGAAAACTTATGGTTGATATACATATAGTTCCACTTCTAAGTAACTATTCAAGAAGGCACTTCTCAAATCTATGTTATATCTACTTAATTTATTATGATCTTCTAGATAATTCATGATTCTAGTGGTTACTTTTGTTGATGTCAATTTAAATGTCTCTTCATAATCTATGACATATATTTGAGAAAATATTTGTATGACTAAATATAACGTGTTTTTCAAACACTACCACTAATATTGTACATAATCTTATAAACCCATTTAATACAAATACACTTCTTATCATATGGATATCATGTAATTTCCTAAGTATCATTTCTATAAATGGAATTAATTTCTTTTTGCATTCTAATAAATTTGACTAAATCTTCTTACCTTCCTTAAATAACTTGTCATTGAAGCTAGACTTTGGAATGGAATAAAAGAATTAGATTGGCGATGCTTGTGGAATTATACCACTTGTAATTGAAATACTAGTTGTCTAATCATCACCAATACATAATTAAAAATAGATTTATAATTATTAATATTACTTTTGTCTTTGTCATGACCATGCACTCCCTCTTCATAAAAAACATCTTTGGACACAATAATATTTGTAATTTTGAAGGGAGTTTAAAGCCTAAACTCTTTTATTTATTATTTATACCCATTTAACATACAAAACTCACTCTATGGATCTAAATTTCTTTTTTTATCAGCTAGATGAACATAGCCTAAACAACCATTTTTATTAAATATTTGACATTAGGCTTCTTTTCATACCACGCTTCATATAAAGTCATATTTTCAAGTACACTAGTATGAATGTAATTGAGAATATATTTTATTTTTATAACTATATTCCCTCAAAAATATTTTGTCAACCATTTTTTATAAGATTATCCTTTCCATTTAAACCACTATATAGTTCTTCCTTTTAGTGACACCATTTTGTTAAGGAGTGTAGGCAGTTGTGAGCTGCCTTTTGATGTCATTCAATTCACAATAATCCATAAAATATTTTAAATAAAATTATCCTCCATGGTCAGTCCTTAAGAAACTTATTCTACAATCACTTTTATTGGCTATGAGGGATTTAAACCTATTAATTGCATCAAATATTTCACTTTCCTCTTTAGAAAAATAAACCCAACACTTTTATGAGTAATCATAAATAAATGAAACAAAATAAAATGATTACCCAAATCATTTAGTTTCTTTGGTCCACACATACTACTCTGAACCAATCGAAGTTGATAAGGAGCTCTCTATGCACATTTAGAAAAAAAAATTCTTGCATGTTTTCCTTTAGCACATCCTTCACAAACTTCTTTTTGATTTTTAGCCTTTGGAAAACCATGAACCAATTCTTGTGATGTCATCAACTTTAAAATTTTAAATTCAAGTTTCCATACCCAATATGCTACAACCAAATATTATCTTCATATATCATATTGGCAAGGCTACTTCTATGCTCTCCAAACTTCAATACCAACATCCTATTCTTAGACACAGGTATAATTGTAACAACTTTATTTACTTGATTTTTATCATGGATAGTACATTACTTACTATCAAATACCACCTTATAGTTATTTTCACATATAATTATCCAACACTCAAATATTATGTCTTAACTATGAACTTTAATAAATACCATTAATGCAATGATTACCTTTTATAATATTCATCTCTATTATTCATTTTATTCTAACCTCCAAATATTTATGGTCACCAAACTTAATATTATTACTAAACATTCTATATATTATAGAATATAAATCATATTCCCTGACATGTAATTGGAACACCCTGAATCTTGGTACCAAACCTCTTTAAGACTATTTTCATCTTTTTCATATGAAAAGAACAAGTTGCATGGAGAATCCTCCTTATACTAAATGTCATAATTAACACTTATCCTTTCATTTCTTTCTTTTAATATACATTCCTATTTAAAATGATAAAAGTTGTGGCAGTGATAGCATTGAATATTTATCCTATAAAATATACCTGTATCTTTTCCTCTTGCACTTGAACCGCCTTTTCTTCTTTTGTTTCCTCTTGAATAATTACGATTCTTATCTTTTTCTTGTCGTTATTTATTTCACTTCTATCCATGTCTTGTATTTGATTTATTTTTCTACTAGTCCTAACATGTTTATTTTTTTTGGTCTTCAATTTTGAGGAAAATAACGTTCTAATCACTTTCTCTAATTATGTACCTTATTTTTTATTCACAAGAGACAAGAGATCCAACTAGTGATCAAACTCAAGAATATTTAAAGGTTTATTTTCCTCAATGATGATGTCAATATGGTTCTACCTTCATCTTACAGATATTATACCTTTTTAACCACAACATTGTTAAAAAAATTTCCAACAGTGTCCATCTTATTAATCACATCCTCTACTCTTATGTATAGATGACTCACATTTCCTCCTTTTTGTATCCTAAAATTCTCAAATTCTCTTTTCAAGGTCTATAACATAACCACTTTGACTTATTCAATACCTTGGTAAGCAACTTTTAAATCTTCTTCTAGGCATCCTTGGTTATATTTTCACTTACAATTATTATAAATAGGATCATATCTAGATATTTTTGAATATAAAACAAAGCTTGTGACTTCTTCTTCTTAGCTCCCTTCTTGACTTATTTGATATTGGATAGAATGGTGACCCAATTAATAGGGTCTTCAACCTAATTTATATGACCTTGTGTAAGTCTTTGCTATCAAAAAAGTCATCATCTTGATGCTATGATATTCATAGTCATTGTGAATAAAATATTAAATTGAAAGAGAGCTACAGTTTGATATGATCAATTTTTAGAGAGAGATGAAACAAAAGCCTATAACCTAAAGTTTTTATATTTATTCAATAAAGACAAAAACCTATAACTTATAACTTCAACTGAAAGGCCATTTACAAAGTAGGAAACCCAAACCAACATGTTATTGTTGTTGTTGTTGTTGTTGTCATCGTCGTCCTTTCTTCCTTTCAATAAAATTGATCTAATATAATATATTTATAAAATTATATGAACATTATTTTCTAGAAAATAGATTATTCTAAATATATTTAAATAAGTAAGAAAAAAATTACTTGCTTTAAGTAAATAATTTAATCTATAACCATTACATGAATTTATTTTTTCTTTAAAAATAATACTAATTTGATTTATAATTATTGTGTGGTTTTATTTTTCATCTTTAAAAGTGAAAAAAATTAAAAATTTCAAACTTAACAACGCTTATCCAACAAAAATAAATGAAATATTAAGTGAATTACACACTAATATGAATAGGTTGAAGGTTGAATAAAAATTTAAAAGGACATAAATACTTTAAAAAATTAAAATTCAAGACAATTGAAATATCGTACAAATGTACGCCGATTGAAAAAGACAAAAACTCTGATGAAACATTCTTCACGATATATATTTCTTAGTTATGACTCAGTCTGGAAAAAATTCTCCGTGCCTATTATTATTAGAAAGGCACTTTAATTGAAAATGTAGGAAAGAAAAATAAACAATTTAAATATATATGAAATATTAGAGAGATTTAATTTCCAATCATATAAAAAGATTCAAACGATCTCTGTCAATGCGATGTAGGCCGAGGGAGCAAACAGAGAAACCCATATGTAAAAATGCCCAATCCCTCCAAGCGTTAAAGTCAATGCAATCGAAGACAAAGTCCATCCTTGTAATTGGAAACCCTTCCAGACCTTATACACGTTGCAAATTAAACCTGCGCTCGTGAAAACGAAAAATAGAATATTGTACGCTTGAATGGAAATTAAACACGGGATGTTTACGTTTAGAAATTAGTCAGACTTTAAATGTTTTTTTTTTAATAGAAATCGGTTTGCCAATAAATTGGTTTCGAAGGGAACACGAAAATTCATCAGACTATTTGTTTAGTTATACGCTGAACATTTTTGTTTCGTAGGGAACTTGAAATCGGTTACAGAGCTTAATTATATATTCACGCAGCGTGCAATTAATCGTTTCAAGGAGGTAAAGCAAACTTTAAAATTTGCAGGAAAAAGCTAGCCATTTTACAAATCCTTGCCTTTTTATTAAAATCGCTACTTTTAGGGATTTTTGGGTGAAACATAAGAAGGCATTGTTGATAACTGATGCATGCATGCTTCCCTCACCGCTTGCTTTCCTCAACTCTCAACTGCAGTTCTCATCAATGCATGAGATTTTTTTATTTATAGTTTATCCTTTATAATTCAGTTGTTAAACATTGATTTAAACAAACTGTAGTTTATTTTTTAGCACAGCGAATAATGCATGAAGAAATGCATGTTTGGAGATACAGACTTTTTGTTTAGACTGCTGTTCAAACAGCCTATTAAACTACCCTTAATTAAGCATTCCTCATTATTAATAAGTGTTTTTGTAAAGCGCTGATTATTGAATGAAAAAACTTTTCTTTGTTAAGGCTGTAATTAGAATACAGTACAGTAAAAAAACAGAGTACTCTGCGTTCTTCAAATTTAATATATGATTTGTGTTTATTATGTCTATTGATATTTGGTAAAGGATGCAAATGATTTGCCTATGTTTTTGTTGCTATTCCTTTTCTCTGTCATGATTATTTAAGGGCTATTTCAGAATTCACATTTGGTATCAGAGCAGGGATTTTTCTTTTGGTTAAAGATTTAGTAGTTGAAACTTTGCCAAAAATTTATCATGTCAAATTCTAACTCCTTGCCCATTCTAGAATTTGATGGAAATGAGTATGATTATTGGTGTATCAAAATGATGACTTTTTCGATAGGAAAAGATTTGTGGGAGATTACTAAATTAGGCTATGCACAGCCAGTGGATTGGAATGCCCTCACAACAAATGATAAAACAACTAAGAAGGAGGCTAAGAAGAAGAATGCTTAAGCCTTATTTCATATTCAAATAGCTCTAGATAAGAGCCTATTTTCGTGAATTGCAGGAGCAAAGAGAGCAAAGGATGCTTGGAAGAATCTAAAAGAAGCTTACCAAGGTAGTGATCAAGTCAAAGTTGTCAAGTTATAGACATTGAAGAGAGAATTCGAGAATTTAAAGATGCAAGAAGGTGAAAGTGTGAGTACCTATTGTGTCAGAGTAAAAGATGTGGTCAATAAGATGGCTACACTTGGTGAAATTGTGAACAATGAGGTTCTGATCAAAAAAGTACTGAGGTCTCTCACACCAAGGTGGAACCATGTTGCCATAATCATAGAAGAAAGCAAGAATTTGCCTACCCTTCAATTTGATCATCTAATTGGATCTTTGATGTCTCATGAAGAAAGATTTAGAGATTCATTTGGAGAAAGTAAAGAGAAAGCTTTTTCCTCCAAATTACAAATCACAAAGAATGAAGATGCCAATAGTAGCATCAAAAGTAACCAAGGCCAAGGTAGAGGTGAAAATCAGAATTACTTAAGAGGAAATAGAGGCACACATGGTTTCCGAGGAAGAGGTGGTTTCAAAGGAAGAGGTAGACGCCGATTTGATAAACAAAATATTCAGTGTTATCATTGTAACAGGGATGCCCACTTTATTATGAATGTAGATTAAAAGAAACTAATAATGGTAAAAGCATTCATTATGCTCAAGAAAGTGATGAGAATCCTCCAGATAATTTATTTTTATCATATGACAAAGCTGAAAATATTTCTACAGATGTTTGGTATTTAGATTCGGGATGTTCTAACCACATGTCAGGGAATGAAATTTTTTTTATATAATGGACGAAAGTTTTAAATCCAAGATCAAACTTGGTGATGCCAAATCATTGGAGGTTGCTGCAAAAGGAGGTATGGAAGTCCATACAAAAGAAGGTATGAAGAGTGTTAAAGACATTTATTACACTCCAAAGTTAAGCATAATTTGTTGAGTGTTGGACAATTATGTGAGAAGAATTATAAAGTTGTATTTGAAAATCAACAATGTATCATTTATGATAAGAATCAAGGAAACATGGTGGTAACAGTTGTGCCTATGACAAAGAGTAGGATGTTTCCATTGAAGTTTGGTGAACATAACAAGAACTTTGTCAATATGACATATGATGATACAAGTTGGTTGTGGCATCTCAGGTATGGGCATTTAAACTTTCATAGTTTAAAAATTCTAACATCAAAAGCATTAGTTTCTGGTTTGCCTAAGGTTGAAGAACACAAGGAAGTTTGTGAAAGATGTGCCAAAGTAAAACATGCAAGAGATAAATTTCCAAAAGGAAATACATGGAGGGCCCATTATCCACTCCAGTTAGTTCATTCAGACATTTGTGGTCCTATGTAGACAAAGAGTTTGGGTAAGTCATCATATTTCATTACTTTTATTGATGATTACTCACGATAGTGTTGGGTTTAATTTTTGAAGACCAAAGGTGAAGCTCTTGATACATTCAAGAGATTTAGAGCGCTTGTAGAAAATGACAAAAGGTGCAAAATCAAATCCTTAAGCACTGATTTTGGAGGAGAATTTTGTTCAAAAGCCTTTCAAGGTTATTGTGATATGCATGGCATTAGAAGACAACTCACCACTGCATACACACCTCAATAAAATGGTGTAGTTGAAAGGATGAATCGTACAGTGGTGGAGATGGCACGAAGCATGCTACAAACAAAGGGATTAAGTAATTATTTTTAGGGAGATGCAGGTGCTATAGCAATATATATTCTTAATCGGAGTCCCACTAGTGCACTAGACAGGATGACTCCATATGAAGCCTGGTATGAGAAAAAGCCAAATGTTAATTATTTCAAAGTTTTTGGTTGCTTAGCCTATGTTCATGTTCCTGATCAAAAGAGGCAAAAGTTAGATCCCAAAAGTGAGTCATGTATTTTTGTTGGATATAGTGAGGAAAGTAAGGCTTACAGGTTATATAATCCTCTCACTAATAAGCTTATTGTGTCAAGAGATGTGATTTTTGATGAAGGGGGACTTTATGGTCATCAAAAAGGCCATATCGAGAAGTCAAAATCTATTTTAAATGAAGTTATTATGGATGATATTGATCATGGACAGCCCACTAATATTTCTATTTCAAGTGCTACAAATCCACCAAGTAACCCCTCATCTGGTTGTTCAATTCCAAGTGTAAGTCCAGATTCAAGTCCTAGTTCTGTAAGGAAGGTAAGAAGATTGAGTAAAATTTATCAAAGGATTTCAAATCAAACACATGAAGAAAATCCAAGAGGTGAGACACTGAATTTTGCTTTACTTACCAAGGCTGATTTTGAACCATCATGTTTTGAAGATGCATATACTAATGAGGTTTGGATGTAAGAAATGCAAGAAGAGATGGATTCTATTCACAGGAATGACAGTTGGGAGCTTACAAATCTTCCACATGACAAGAAGAATATTGGCACCAAATGGGTCTACAAGACTAAGTGTAACAATGATGGAAGTATTGAAAGGCATAAGGAAAGATTAGTTGCTAAAGGCTTCACACAAAAGTATGGCATTGATTATGAAGAGACATTTGCACTAGTAGCAAGACAAAAAACCATTAGAATGTTGATTTCATTATCAGCTCAAAATAATTGGATCATCCATCATATGGATGTGAAAAGTGCCTTCTTGAATGGGTACTTAGAAGAAGAAGTATATGTGGAACAGCCACAAGATTTTGAAGTGCAAGGAAAAGAAAATCATGTCTACAAGTTAAAGAAGGCTTTATATGGCCTCAAACAAGCACCAAGAGCATGGTATGCTAGGATTGATGGATATTTTCAAGAGAATGGCTTTCAAAGAAGTATGAGTGAACCTATGATTTACTACAAACAAGAAGGTAATGATATTCTAATTGTAAGTTTGTATGTTGATGACCTGTTGTATATGGGTAGCAATTCTATGATGAAGGATGAATTCAATGTTTTCATGATAAATGAATTCGAGATGAAAGATTTAGGTCTTATGAAATAATTTTTAGGAATGGAGGTTTATCAAAGGGAGAATAAAATTTTTATTTGTCAAATAAGGTATGCTAAAGATATGTTGAAGAAATTTGATATGGTTGATTATAAACCAATCTCCACTCCAGTTGCTCATGGAGTTGTGTTGTGTAGAGATGATGGTGCTGAAAGAGTTGATGAGAAAAATTATAGAAGTATTGTTGGAAGCTTAATGTTTCTAACTCATACAAGACTTGATATTGCTTATTCAGTTTCACTTATTTCAAGGTACATGACAGAGCCATCAGAAATACATATGAAGGCAGCCAAAAGAATTTTGAGGTATGTGGAAGGCACTCTAGATTTTGGTATTCATTACTACACTTTTAAAAGGTTCAATCTTGTTGGTTTTAGTGATTCTAATTGGGGAGGTAGTTTAGATGACTGAAAGTCAACATCTGGGAATTGTTTTTCTTTTGGTTCTGGTTTGATTACATGGAGCTCAAATAAGCAAAGTATAGTTGCCCTTTATTCTATAGAAACAGAGTATGTTGCAGTCACTTCAGTAGGTACACAAGCATTATGGCTTAGAAAAATTCTTGAATAAATTGGAGAGATTCAAGTTCATCCCACATTTATTTTTTGTGATAACATTAGTACTATTAAATTGGCCAAGAATCTAGTCCGTCACAGCAGGACAAAGCATTTTGATTTAAAGCATCATTTTATTTGAGATTTAGTGCAGATGAAGGTAGTAGAATTGAAATACATCAACAATAAAGAAGAGTTGGCAGATATCTTCAAAAAAATAGTTGCAACAAATCAATTTTTGACACTTAGAGATCAGATTGTTAGCCCTCTTAGCATCAAGGGGGAGTATGTTGATAACTGATGCGTGCATGCTTCCCTCACTGCTTGCTTTCCTCAACTCTCAACTCCAGTTCTCATCAACGCATGAGATTTTTTAATTTATAGTTTATCCTTTATAATTCAGTTGTTAAACATTGATTTAAACAAACTGTAGTTTATTTTTTAGCATAGTAAATAATGCATGAAGAAATGCATGTTTGGAGATATAGACTTTTTGTTTAGACTTCTGTTCAAACAACCTATTAAACTACCCTTAATTAAGCATTCCTCATTATTAATAAGTGTTTTTGTAAAGTGTTGATTATTGAATGAAAAACTTTTCTTTGTTAAGGCTGTAACTAAAAAATAGTACAGTAAAAAAATAGAGTACTCTGCCTTCTTCAAATTTAATATATGATTTGTGTTTATTATGTATATTGATATTTGGTAAAATATACAAATGATTTGCCTATGTTATTTTTGCTATTCCTTTTCTTTGTCATGATTATTTAAGTGTTGTTTCAGAATTCATAGGAATCAGGTTGTAGTGTTTGATTCTTTCTTTCTCCAGTCAACGTTGGAAATTTGATTAGATTCAAGTTTTTCTTTCTGATAATTGGGATCCAATGTATCCTAGTCATCCAATATTTTCTTAGGAACCTTTGAAATCCCAAATGCATTAACGTATTTTAATATAAATTACAAACAATCTCTGATCCACAAATCCTTTTCATCATTAAATCCAGTCAATAGTGTTTAAAAGTTACATATTGATATGAAGAACCAAGGACATGTGATACTAAACCTCTGATATTAGATTAAGCTCTACTTTCAAATGCCCTTAAAGTAACACATGCCATCTTTTCTTCAATTGTCTTTGCTTTAGTCAAGGATGACCATGTGTACATACCTATGGAGATATGAAACTTCATTTTGACTTTATGTTTACTTGTTAAGGGTCTGTGAGTTTTAACCAATTATATTTACATTTATTTCAAATCCCATTTTTTATCAACATACCTAGGAAGCATATATAGTGTCAAATCATATCCACATATGTTTAGATAAGAAAACGTGGGAAATTGAATGACCCAGGCTCCCCATCTAGTAGTCCCTATCATTGCTTCCACGTATATTCTTATGTTTTAGGGTTCTCTTTCAAACATTTCGATAGCATACTAAAAGAATGCATCATTCTCTTCAAAAATGACAAGCACTTTATTTAGGGTTGAGTTGAGGGTAGAACCCATATATCTTTGTAGTCTTGATGTTTCCTACTTGATTCAATTCACCATAAAATCTCTTTCAATTTTCCACCTTTTTATCTGAGAGTTTATGGATGTGATTTGTAACCATATATAGTTCCTAGGTATGTTGATAACAAATCAGATTTAATGGAATTGGTAAGACAATTAGTTGAAACTCACAAATTCTTAGCTAATAAACATAAAGTAGGAGTGAATTTTTATATCTGCTATTAGATATGAAGTCATGTAGAATATAGAAATTATTTTGAATTTAATCAACTAATTACAGATTGAGTCACTGCTCAACTACCCCAAATTGGTGTATTATCTATTTTGATAAAAAATACATATGTATCTATATATTCAATAATGAACCCAAAAACTATCAAGAAAAAAAAATGCTAATACGCCAAGATCTTGAAATAATTACAAACCCAAACCATGCTTAAATAAGCCTCAATTCAAAATTTAGATTTGACATGCAAAATTTTGAAAAATCTTAAAATCTAAAAAAACATCTATTTTTAGTAGCTGCTATTTATAGTAAGTTTCACATGCAAGCATGCACGGCTCTAATTTTTTTTAAAAATAACTTGAATACTAAAATTAACCTATAAAATGAAATTGAACTAAAGTTGAATTTTGGTTTTAAAAATATACAACTTCTAAAAATAGAAAATTCTTAAAAAAATCGTTAAATATTAATTTTAGACCCTTAGATGATCACATTCGGCCTTAAAAATATCAAAATTAAATCTAAACTAATAGATAGACTAACAAAAGAACTAAAATTTTTGTTATGATCATTTTGGTGTGTGGAAGATCTCAAACAGAGCTACGAGTAAAAAGTTATGGCCTTCAGAAGGTTGACCTATATTTTATGTATCATTCTCCTCTGGTTGAAAATAATTCAGCACCTGCAAGTTGTCTTGATTATACTACTACTTTTTTTGTTATCAATCTTATTTATCTCCCATTTTGTAATCTAGGTGTTGTCTTTTTACTACAATCCTTCCCACTGCATCAAATCCCTGTTATAATTCTCTTGCCTTGTGCTTATTGTATTCATATCTAAAACCTGCACTATTTTTACATTCTTCTTTGGAACTTGTTGATCCTAATTCAATTCTTCATATTGTCATCTTCACCATCTTCTCTATGTAATTTATATAAATCTAAAACATTATATACTAGAGATAACAAATTTCTATGATAAACTTACCTCATAGGCATTATCACTGATTTTCTTCACAATTTTGCATGGTCTAAATTTCTTATACTTCAACTTATTGTATGTGCCTTTTGAAAATATTTATTTCTTCAAGTAAACCATTACTGAATCTCCTTCTTCAAATACCTTAGATCTTTTTTTGGCATCTGTTACTGCTTTATGTTTCCCATTACTTTCTATAACTTTATTCTTACTCCTTACAACTGTTGCATATACTATGCAAATGCTTTTGCATCATCACTAATTTTATCTACAATTAGTATTTGTACCAAGTCTAAAATTGCCATAGGATTTCTCTTATAAACAATTTAAAAAGGTGATTTTTCTATTGATCTATTCACTAAATTTTTATATATAAACTCAACTTATCGTAAAGCTAAATTCTATTGCTTTGCCTTCTCTCCCACTATGCATTTCAATAAAATTTTCAAGTTGCTATTCATAAATTTTTCTTGTCCATCTATTTGTGGGTGATATACACTACTGAATTGTAGCTTAGTACCTATATTTTTCCACAAAATATTTTAAAAAAGACTTGAAAATTTCATTTCCCTATTTGAAGTAATTGTTTTTAGAACACCATGCAATCTCATTATATCTATAAAAATTAATTTTAATACTCTAGTGGAAATATTGGTTTTCTTACATATAATGAAATGAATCATTTTAGAATTGTTTTTACAACAACAAAAATTAAATCATTACTTCTCTATGTGTTTGGCAATCTCAACATAAAATCTATACTTAAATCTATCCATAGTCCTCTTGGAACCGATAATGTCATGTATAGTCTAATATTTTATGCATGTACTTTAGCTAACTAACATATTCTACATCCTGAAACATAACATGTCACATCTTTCTTAACTTTAACTAAAAATACTTTTCCTCCACCAAATCTATTGTCTTCGTCTTACCAAAATGTCCAGCCAAACCACCACTCTAATTTTCTTATTATATTATCACATAGAGACCCAAGATGAATGCATAATTACTTATTTTGAAAGAGATAACCTTCTTATAAAATATATTCATCATGAATAACATATGTCCCACCTGTTAATAGATTCTTGGACTACTCAACTACCTTGCTAAAACATGGATCAATATAGTATAATTCTTTAATAGCTTCAAATCTAACTACATCACTCACATAGTAGTTAATAATGCTACCCTCTTGTTCAATGCATCGGCTACTTGACTCTATTTTCTTGACTTATTTTTCAACACAAAAGTATACCCATGAAAGAAATAAACTCACTTTGCATGCTTAATATTCAACTTCTTTTCTATATTAACATACTTCAAAGCTTCATGATCTGTAAATATCATAAAATATTTAGGCACTGGGTAATTTCTTCAATGTCTTAATGCATATGAAATTACATAAAGTTCAATATCATAAATAAAATACTTTGTTCTTATTTCATTCAATTTCTCATTGAAATATGTTATTGTTTTTCCTTTTTGACTCAACATAGTACCAATTCCCACAAATGAAGCATCAAAATCAACCTCAAACACTTTATTAAATTCTAGTAATGCTAAAATTGATCTTTTGTAATCTTCTTCTTCAAAAATTCAAAGATTTTTATGGCTGCTCTAGTCCATACACATTTTTTCCCCTCTCATGCAATTTGTTATTGGTGCCACAATACAAATAATTTTTTTAATAAACTTGCTGTAAAATATTGCTAAACAATGGAAAATTTTTACATCTGTAATGCTTTTTGGAATAAGCCACTAAATAATTTCCTTTATTTTTTTTCAACCATTTCACACCATCTACTGGAACTACAAATCTCAAAAATACCAAACTATTCTAAATAAACCTGCACTTCTTCAAATTTGCATACAACTTCTCCTTTCTTAATAAATCCATTACCATTATCAAATGTTCTAAGTGTTCTTATTTAGTCTTACTAAATATCAAAATATTATCAAAATAAATAACCATAAACTTACCAATGTATTCATCACCCTCATAAATGTGTTAGGTACATTAGATAATCTGAATGGTATCACCATCCACTCATATAAGCCATCCCTAGTCTTAAATGTAGTTTTAGCCTCACCTCCTTCATGAATTTGAATCTAATAATATCCACTCCTTAGATAAATCTTGGTAAAATATTTAACTCCTAAAATCACATCCATCATATCATCTAAACAAGGTATAGGAAACATATACTTTATTTTAATTTTATTAATTATTCTGCTATCTACACACATTCTCCATCTTCCAACTTTATTTAGAGTTTTAAATGATGGTGTTGCACATGGACTCATACTCTCCCTTATCACTTTCTTTTGTAGCAATTCAGTAACTTGTTTATTTGATTTTGGATATTCTGTTGGACTCATCATATACGCTATTTGATTGGGTAGAGCTGATCTTGGAATTAAATCAATGTGATGTTAGAAATATATCTTTGATGATAAACAATTTGGTAACTCATTAGACATGACATCTACATATTTTTTAAACACTCTTATTGCTTCTATAGGTATTGGCACCATTTTTATTTCTTCATTCTTTGCTAATAGTGCATAACATGAACCTATTACCTACATATCTTGGATAAATTATTTAATACATAGCATATTTTTTGTCTCCTTGTCTTCTTTAAGAGGTAACAAAATTAATTTTATACCATACATATAAAAATTATATGTGTTCTTCGCTCTATCATGAACTACTTTCTTTTCAAATTACTATTGTCTCCCCAATAATACATGATATGCATCCATCAGAATAACATCACACCATATTTCATCACTATAAGTTTTTCCTATAAAAAACTTTATTAAGCACATATTATATACTTTAACCTCATTCCCTTTCTTAAACCATAAAATTTTATAAGAGTTAGGATGATTTTCATATTGTAGATTTAGTTTCTCAATCATTTCTTTAGAAATCATATTTTCATAACTATCACCATCGATAATTAATTTGCATACCTTTCCACCCAATGTACATCTTTTTTAAAAAAATATTTGATTTTAACCATGCATCAAAACCTTATTTATTATGCACTTAATCCTTCCTTGAAGCATTCGTAATTATTCTCATCATGAGATTCTCCCTAGCATCAGTTGGTATAACTTCAATATTTTTCTCTTCTATTCTAGTCTCAACTAGATTTACTCTTGGGTGATCTTTTTTATTTATTTAATGATATTTATAGTGTAGATACTCAAATTATCTATGCCTCTATTCTCCACATATATAATAGACATAAGATCTATGTTGATTCAAAAACCATCCTCTAGCACCACCATAACCTTATCCTCTCTAAAATATTCTTTCTCCTTGTTGGTATTAAAACCCTTGTCTATTGTCATCTTGATTTTCTACACCACATGATGATTCACCTTTATTGGCATTAAATCCACCTCTTATGGTATTAAACCCACCTCATCCCCTTATTGGAGTGGATCCAACTATTTTTAAACCAATAGATGTCCTAAAATTTTATTTATTTATTTTCTTCTACTTTCAAAGTAATTGATAAGCCTCCTCCATGTTAAGTATTCTATGCATACTTAATTCATCTTGAATATTTTTTTTTAACCCTTTACATACTTTGCAGCCATCTTCTCTTTTATTTCATCATGCTCCACTTAAATGAAAAGTTTATAAAATTCATCTATATACTCTTGTATAATGTGATCTTTTTCCTCGAATTCCTAAATATTCTATATGAGGTTGGTGCATAATCCACAAAAAAAAAATTCTCTCTCAACTTCTTCTCCATCTTTATCTATGAATTAATCTTATATTTATCTTTCCTTTGCCTCTCTTTCTATAGGTTATCCCACAAAATCATTTCATGACCTTTCAATTTCATGCATACAAACATGACCTTCTTATCTTCTCTTATAATATTTCACTTGAAGAACTTTTCCATGTTATTCATCCAATATATCAACTCCTTTGATTTTAAATTTCCTCCATTATTTGTAACATCAACCTTCATTCATTTATTCCTTACTTATAAAGCCCAAACCATCCTCTCATCCATCGATGATGGCTTCTCTTGTTGTTCTTCTTACTAAAATTCTTCATCATGATCTATGTATTATTCATCACCATCTTGTCTTCTCTTTTGATTCGTGATAACCTAAATTAAAATTTGAAATTACCTCTATAGCTCTTTTATAGTCTAGTTTATCTATGCAACACATCCTCATCCTCTAACCATTCTTTACTTCTCTAAGGTTTGAACATGCTCTGATACCAGATAATGAAATTAAAAACTATCAAGAATAAAAAATTTATGAATAAGCTAAGATCTTGAAACAATACTTAGAATTGATTCAAATAGATTATTTAAATAATTACAAACCCTAACCATGTTTAAAAAATCCTCAACTGATAATTTAGAGTTGACATGAAAAAAATTCAAAAAAATGAAAAATCTAAAAGAAAAATCTATTTTTAGAAACCATTATTTATAATTAGTTTTACATACAAACATGCATAGATTTTTTTTTTTGAAATAACCTAAATACTAAAATTAGCCTATGGAATGAAATTCAATTGAATTTGACTTCTGGTTCTAAAAATATACAATTTCTAAAAAAAAAAATTCTTGAAAAATCATTAAACATTAATTTTAGACCCTTAGATGATCTGGTTTGGACTTACAAAATTATTAAAATCAAACTTGAGTAGACAGAGCAGCTTAGGTAAGTATCAAACTTTCTGATATGGTCATTTTGGTAGGTAGAAGAGCTCAAGCAAAGCTATGATTCGAAAGCTATGGCCTTCGCAAGGTTGTTCTATTTTTTTTTGCATCATCTAGGATCAAAAATTCATTTTAGGTGTACTTGCAACCACTAGATATAAGAATTTTATCCTATCACTCACTTCAATCATGAATTAAAACTTAGAAATATTATTTGGGATCTTTGATATTGTATGTTTAGGTTTTGTTAGCAATTAATTATTAACCCATTTTGAACAAGAGTTGATGTTATCATACCAAAAGTACTGAGATAAAGTGAGAGACAAGTCAAAATATGATTCCTTTTCTATAAATTGAAGTAACTTATAAATATGTTTTATAGTTAAACATATTACTGATTTTCCTTTGGGATTCAACTACCTTTTCTTAGGGTTATAGTGTTTATCTATGGTCAAAATCAATTATGGGAATTGCACTAAAGTTGTAAAAGTTGTTGAATTTACTAATATATTATAATATATATTTTGACCATAATTTATTTTATGCACCCCATTGATTCTATTAAAAAATTTCTTCCATGTTGATATGTTCTATTAAAATTATCAGTTATATTCTCAACATTTGAATCCAAGCTTGATGGGGGAACAATACCCTGGCTTAAGTATTTCATATTTTATACTTCTTCTGCTTGCAATATTTTCTTTGGAGTTTTGGTGGAGTCTTGGATATTGAAATCTAAAAAAAGTACACCACTTGAGCGACAAACCCTATGCTACACTATACTTGGCAAAGATGACATGTGGAAAAAATAGTGAAAAACCTTATTTATGAAATAAATTACTCATGGAAGTGTCAGAATCTGAGGGGGTTATTTATTTGAGTGTCAAAATCTAGAGATAGTGTTAGCACTAGTGTCAAGTTCTAGAGGCAGTGTTAACACTACCATTGAGTTACAATGGTTGTGTTGGCATGTCTTCCAAAGTTTGATAAGTATGTAATTCAATGTGTCGAGGCTCGATAAAGGTGTAAACAAGGAGGTCGAGATACGATAAAGGTGAAAAATGGAATGCATTTATTAGATAGAGAGAAATGAATGGCCAACAAGACAAAGTGAAAAATCTGCACAAGACATAGCAAATTTCAAGTAGGAATTTGATATTTTTGAAAAATGTTTTTATTTTTTTAGCAAAACCTAGAAATTGAAATCAAAGAAGACTGTAGATAAAAAAAATCGAGGATAAGCTAAAATATTAAGAATTTTAAGGTATAGAATTAAATAGGGGATATAAATTAACTTACCACTATTCAAGACTCAAACCCTAGTAATAGACTATGAAGAATCCAAGCTGGTGTTGGCTATAATGAATGGATGGAGGATGAGGATGAGGCTGAGGCTGAGGAAATAAAAAAGCATAAGAGCATATAAAAGATAATGTAGATATATGTGATAAACAATGGATGAGGATGGAATATATATACTGAGGTAATAAACAATTATGGTAAAAAAAATAAGGGTCTTTCTATAAATGGGCATAGGTTTGAAGTTGAGCATACAAACATACTAGAGTCTGGGATAATTTTTACTGAAGGGAATCGGACTGTGGGTAGTTGTTTGACAATAGTATTAGATTTCACATATCATACTTTATGATTGTTTAGACCCCATTTTTAGTGGTGGCATGCATATTGGGTTCTAAAGGGTTTCCCAACATACTTCTTGAGATCTGATGGAAGTGTTAGCAAAGCCATCAAGTTTAGTAGGATGTGTTCATAAGGATATTAGGTTTTGCAGGATGTGTTTGCACTCTAGTTTGGATTTGAAGGGTGTTTGATAAATTTTTGAAAATTTAGGCAAAAAATCTAGACTTGGGAAAAATTTCAAAATATTTTTTCAAAGTTTGACATAATAAAGACCAGTTTTATAAAAAATGAAATTTCACCATTGACCAACTTTCACTTTTACTAATTTTGATTTATTTTAACTTTTTTGACAATCATTAAAAAACTAGGAAAATACCATTAATTACTTTTTGATGGATTTTGGTATGTTATGAAGGGGTACTAAAATGAATGAGATATTATTATATATCTCAATATTTTTAAGCTAATGGTGATAGATGGTTTCACATAAATTCTTAATTTTTAATGGGATAGGTAATTAAATTTATGAAATAAAGTTCATAGTATGTTAGTCACATCAACTAGTCATTCTATTGTTTAAGGGTATGGAATAATTAACTTCTTGTAAGTCCTTATTTTTTGGTTACAAGATTTTATTGTCTTCATTTTTATATTTTGTTATATTATTTGAAAACATGGAGTCATTGTCTACTTTTAAATAGAGATCTATGAATGGTTCATGGCTTATCTTAGGATCTACTTTTTGTCATTATCTTCTTGTAAATATAACTTTGTGAATGGTTAATGGCTTATCTTGATGTTTAACTTTTAAAATGTTGGTAATTATATTATGTGTATATTTATATATTACATTGTATAAAATTAAATATTTTTACTTTTCATATTTTAATAAATATGTAAGGATGCATAGTTTTAATTGACGTGTTACTAACTCAACAAATTTCATCATTTACAACATCTTGAAAAAATAAAATTAACATATGAGTTTGACATCTATGAGAGTCAATTTGAAAATTCGTTTTTATTATTTAATGTGAAAATAAATCAATGTATTTTTTTATAGCTCAACACACATAGGATAGAGAATACACATTTATTCGTTGTCAGATGAGTTAAGCTCAAGTCAATGTCTCTACATAGATTTGGTGAGAATATTTTGTTTGTTTTATTTTTATTGTTGAAAGTGATATGAGTTTTTAAAATAAATCAATATGTTTCTTTGAGCCATAATTTTTTTTAAAAGTCTATAAATTCATAATTTGGCTATTTTAAAATCCCTATTTTATGAATAAAAAGTGGTCAGGGTTAGTATCATATCAAGGTATGATTTATCCTAAAAATAACATAAATAACTAGCTTTGTATCCATTATTTTTATAGTGTTATGTTGTTTGATGCTATGGAATCATTATCTTATTTTAAATAGAGATATTTGAATGGTTTATGTCTCATCTTAGGTTTTATCTAAAAATAGGTTATGGGTTTGAAACATGATCTTATTTTGATATATTTATGTGCAAAAAAATAAATATTGGGCATAAAATAGTTGTTAGGTTAGCTAATCTCAAATCAATCTCTACATGAGTGTAGCAAGATTGTTTTGTTTGTCTTATTATTTTCTCTAAAATTGATGTCAGGTAATTTTTTAATAATATTCCTTCAATAATAAAATTAATATTTCACGTGATCTTATAAACCCATTTAATACAAATATAGTTCTCATCATATAGATATTATGTAATTTCCCAAGTATCATTGATATGAATGAAATCAATTTATTTTTTCATTCTGATAAATTTGACTAAGTCTTCTTACCTTCCTTAAATAACTTGTCATTGAAGCTAGACTTGTGCATTGAATAATAATTAGATGGGGGTTTATTGGTGGAATTATACCACTTGTAACTAAAATTCTAGCTTTTTACTCATCAGTAATACATAATTAGAAATAGATTTATAATTGTTAATATGAAATTTATCTTTGTCATGACCATACACTCCCTCTTTACAAAAATAACATCTCGACACTGTAATATTTGTATGTGAAGGGATTTCAAAGCCTAAAATATTTTACTTATTTATTGTACCTAATGAAAATACAAGACCCACTATTTGGATCTAACTTTTTTTCTTATCACCTAGATGAACATAGGATAAACAACCATTTTTGTAAATATTTAACATTAGGCTTATTTTCATACCATGCTTCATATACATGCATATTGTCAGGTGCACTAGTATGACTCCAATTGACAACATATGTTATTATAGTAATGATATTCCCTACAAAATATTTTCTTAACAATATTTTTTTTAAATACTATATTCAATTTCAACCACTATATAGTTCTTCCTTTCAAGTACAACATTTTGTTGTTATGTGTAGACAATTTAAAGATGCCTTTTAATGTCATTCAAATCAAAATAATACATAAAATATTTTGAATAAAATTATCCTCCATGGTCAATACTTAATAAACTTATTTTACAACCACTTTTATTCTCTATGAGGGTTTTAAACCTCTTAATTGTATCAAATATTTCACTTTTCTCCTTAAAAAAATAAACCCAACACTTTTATGAGTAACCATCAATAAATGTAATGAAATATGATACTTACCCAAAACATTTATTTGCATTGCGATATAAATATTAGTGTGAACCAATTAAAGTGGATGATTAGCCCTCTTTGCACATTTAGAAAAAAATATCTTGCATGTTTTCCTTTGGCACATCCTTCAAAAACCTCCTTGTGATTTTTAACATTTGGAAAACCATAAACCAATTCTTATGATGTCAAAATCTTTAAACTTTTAAAATTTAAGTTTTCGTACCCAATCGGCGATAACCAAGTCTTATCTTCATATGCCATATTGATGAGGATACTGCTATGTTCTCCAAACCTCAATGCTAACATCTTATTCTTAGACATATGCACAATTGTAGAAACTTTATTTACTTGATTCTTGTCATGGTAACATATTGTTTATCATCAAATACAACCTTATAGTGATTTTCACATGTAGTTGTCTAACAATTAAATATTATGTCTTAACTTTCAAATTTAATAAATATCATTGATACCATTATTATCTTCTATTGTATTTGCCTCCATTATTCTTTTTTTTTGTAACATACAAATATTTTCATCACTAAGTTTAATATTATTACTGAACATTCTATATATTATAGAAAATAAATCATATTCCCTGACATGTGATTGGAACAACCTGAATCTAGGTAACTAACCTCTTTGAGACTATATTCATCTTTTTCATATGAAAATAACAAGTTTCATGGAGAAGCCTACTTATCCTAAATGACAAAATTAACACTTCTACATTTATTCCTTGATTTTAATATATATTCCCATTTAAAGTGATAAAATTTGTAGTAGTCATAGCATTGAATATTTCTTTTATAAAAATTACCTTTACCTTTTTCTCTTGCAGTTGCAACACCTCTTCCTCTTCTATTTCCTCTTGAATAATTATGATTCCTATCTTTTTGTTATCCTTTTGATTTCACATGTGTCCTTGTCTTGTATTCAATTTATTTTGCTACTAGTGTTGACACCTTTATTCTTTTTGGTCTTCAATTTTGAGAAAAATAATGATCTAATCAATTTATCCAATTGTATCTCTTATTTTTATTCACAAGAGACAAGAGATCCAACTAGTGATCAGGCTCAAGAGTAGTTGAATATTTATTTTCCTCAATAATTATGTCAATATGGTTTTGATTTCATGTTAGAGATCTTAACACCTTTTTATTCTTACGCATCAATCACTCACATTTCCACCTTTTTGCATCCTTAAATTCAAGAATTATCTTTTCAATGTCTATAACATAACCACATCAAGTTATTCACTACCTTGGTATGGTACTTTTAGATTATTATACATATCCTTGGTTTTATTTGCACCTACAATTATTATAAATAGGATCACATCTAGATATTTCTGAATATGAAATAAAGTTTGTGATTTCTTCTTCATAGCTTCCTTCTTGACTTATTTTTTTATTAGATAGAATGGTGGCCCAATTAATAGGGTCTTCATACCTAATTTCTATAACCTTGAATAAGTCTTTCTCTGTCAAAAGAGTCATCATCTTGATTCTCCAATAGTCATAATCATTTCGAATAAATTTTGAAATGGGAAGAGAGTTAAAATGTGGTATGATCAGTAGTTGGAGAGATATGAAACAAAAACCTACAACCTAAAACTTACTCCTCATTGTTCAACAAAGGCAAACTTTTAATAATAAATAATTTACAACTTCAATTAAAATGCCATATACAATGCAAAAAACCCAATCCAACATGTTATTATTATTATTATTATTATTATTATTATTATTATTATTATTATTATTATTATTATTATTATTATTGGTTTCTTCTTTTCAATAAAATGGATCCAATATAACATATTTATAAAATTGTACGTGAACATTATTTTCTAGAAAATAAATTATTCTAAATATTTCAATAGGTAAGAAAAAATTACTTATTTTAAATAAATAATCTAATTTGTAACTATTAAATGACTTTAATTTTTCTCTAAAAAATAATCTTAAAATAATACTAATTTCATTTGATTTATAATTATTATATGATTTTACTCTTCTCTTTTAAAAAAAATATTAAAAAATGTACACTCAACAACATTTATCCTATAAAAGAAATAAAAATAAAAATAAAAATCACATATTAACTGAATTACACCTTAATTTGAAAAGTTTGAAGGTTGAAATATTATAAAAAAAATAAAATTTAAGACAATTGAAACATCATACCAATGTACGGCGATTGAAGAAGACAAACAAAAACTCTCTTGATGAAACATTCCTCACGATATCTTAGTTAGGGCTGGGTCTGGAAAAACATATAATTTATTTATTGTTCTTTCATAGATTTTCAATCAAAGTGCCTTTCTAATAATAAAAGGTACTGAGAAGTTTTTCCGACCAAGCCCTAACTAAGATATATATATTAATTAATTATAGAAAGATTTAATTTTCAATCTCTGCAAAAGATTCAAACGATCTTTGCCAATGAGATGTAAGCGGAGGGAACAAACAGAGAAACCAATGCCCGACCCCTCCAAAACGTTAAAGACAAATGTAACTGAAGACAAAGTCCGTCCCTTTAATACGTTATAAACAATTTAAGGCATGTTTTGACGAGAGTGGGTCGTGCATACCACGAACCTGACATCTAATAAATCTCTTCCAGTTTTTTGAAGGACTCAGAGTTGGTCTAACACAGTTTTTGAAGACAATGTAAGGCATGTTTTGAATACATATAATCAAAGCTTGTTTAAAAAAATTCCTGCAGCCGTTTTAGACAAAGGCACCAGGCTCGTGCTTACCACGAACTTTACATGTAATAAATTTCTGACATTTAATAAATCTCTTCCAGTTTTCTAAGGACTCAGAGTTGGTGTAACACAGTTAAACTACTACGCTTGTTTACAGTTATAGACGTTATAGAGTTGGTGTAACACGGTTAAACTACTACGCTTGCACCTGCGTTCGGTTTAACAAAAGTTGAAATCTTGTACGCTTTTAAACTTTTCAAAGCTTGAATTGAAATTAAACACAGGCCGTTTAGAAATTACTCAGAAATTGAATGGACGCGCCGTGTATATATCGGTTTCGTGGGGAACACGAAACTTGCTGACTATTTGTTTAGTCATATGCTGAGAAACGTATCGTAGGGAAACGAAATTCGCTGCAGAGTGTAATTGTTGAAAAGTGACTCTGAAGTGCAGTTTACTCAGTTCTATTTTTAGACTATTAGTGTAAATTTAGTTTGCATGAACAGTTTTTGTAGAGCTAAATTTAGACAGTTAATTTTTAGTTAATATATTTTTAGAAAAAATAGAGACTTAGAAAGGCTAGAGTTAGTTTTAGTTGCTCTTACATGCAAATTATTATTTAGATAAATTTAAAATATTTTATTCAATAATTAGAAAAACATGTTCACATGCAATTCTATTAATACATTGTAATTGATATTTATTTTCAAGAAGAAGAAAGAGAATGATTCCAAGTTTTTGAAGAAGAAGTATTTTTTTTAATTTTTACAATTCTTATTTCTTCTGTATTATGAATATTGCGTATATTTGGTTGTGATTTAATTTTATTTAAAATTCTAAATCTGGTATCAGAGCAGGTATTTTTTCTTTTGGGTTAAAGATTTTGTAGTTGGAATTTTGCCAAAAATTTATCATGTCAAATTCTAACTCCTTGCCCATTCCAGAATTTGATGGAAATGAGTATGATTATTGGTGTATCAAGATGATTACTTTTTTTATAGGAAAATATTTGTGGGAGATTATTGAATCAGGTTAAGTAGAGCCAGTTGATTCGAATGCCCTCATAGCAAATGATAAAACAACTAAGAAGCAGGCCAAGAAAAAGAATGCTCAAGCCTTATTTCATATTCAAATAGCTCTAGATAAGAACCTATTTCTATGAATTGTAGGAGCAAAGACAATAGAGGATGCTTGGAAGAATCTAAAAGAAGCTTACCAAGATAGTGATCAAGTCAAAGTTGTTAAGTTACAGACATTGAAGAGAGAATTCGATGATTTGAAGATGCAAGAAGCTGAAAGTGTGAGTACCTATTGTATCAGAGTAAAAGATGTGGTCAATAAGATGGATACACTTGGTGAAATTGTGAACAATGAGGTTGTGATCAAAAAGGTGTTGAGGACTTTCACACCAAGGTGGAACCATGTTGCCATAATCATAGAAGAAAGTAAGAATTTGTCCACCCTTCAATTTGATCATCTGGTTGGATCTTTGATGTCTCATGAAAAAAGATTGAGAGATTCATTTGGGGAAAGTGATGAGAAAGCCTTTTCCTCCAAATTACAAATCACAAAGAATGAAGATGCCAATAGTAGCATCAAAAGTAATCAAGGCCAAGGTAGAGGTCAAAATCAGAACTACTGAAGAGGAAATAGAGGCAGAGGTGGTTTTCAAGGAAGAAGTGGTTTCAGAGGAAGAGGTAGAGGCCGATTTGATAAAAGAAATATCTAGTGTTATCATTGTAACAGGTATGGCCACTTTAATTATGAGTGTATATTAAAAGAAGGTAATAATAATAAAAGTGTTCATTATGCTTAAGAAGGTGATGAGAATCTTCCACATAATTTATTTTTATCTTATGACAAAGTTGAAAATATTTCTAAACATGATTGGTATTTAGATTCGGGAAGTTTTAACCACATGTCAGGGAATGAATTTTTTTTTCTATAATGGATGAAAGTTTTAAATCGAAGATCAAGTTTGGTGATGACAAATCATTGCAGGTTGCTGCAAAAAGAGCTATGGAAGTTCATATAAAAGAAGGTATGAAGAGTGTTAAAGACATTTATTACACTCCAAAGTTAAAGCATAATTTGTTAAGTGTTGGACAATTATGTGAGAAGAATTATAGAATTGTATTTGAAAATCAATAGTGTATAATTTATGATAAGAATCAGGGAAATAGGGTGGTAACAGTTGTACCTATGGCAAAGAATATGATGTTTCCATTGAAGTTTGGTGAACATAACAAGATCCTTGTCAATATGGAATATGAGAATACAAGTTGGTTGTGGCATCTTAGGTATGGGCATTTAAATTTTCATAGTTTGAAGATTCTAACATCAAAAGCATTAGTTTCTAGTTTGCCTAAGTTTGAAGAGCACAAGGAAGTTTGTGAAGGATGTGCTAAAGGAAAACATGCAAGAGAGAAACTTGTAAAAGGCAATGCATGGAGGGTCCATTATCCACTCCAATTAGTTCATTCAAACATTTGTGATCCTATGCAGACAAAGAGTTTGGGTAAGTCATCATATTTCATTACTTTTATTGATTATTACTCACGATAGTGTTGGGTTTATTTTTTGAAGACCAAAGGTGAAGCTTTTGAGACATTCAAGAGGTTTAGAGCCCTTGTAGAAAATGACAAAGGGTGCAAAATCAAATGCTTAAGGACTGATCGTTGAGTAGAATTTTGTTCAAAAGCCTTTCAAGGTTATTATGATATGCATGACATTAGAAGACAACTCACCACTGCATACACACCTCTACAAAATGGTGTAGCTGAAAGAAAAAATCGTACAGTCATAGAGATGGTATGAAGCATGCTACAAACAAAGGGATTAAGTAATTTTTTTTGTGAAGATGTAGTTACTACAACAATATATATTCCCAATAAAAGTCCCACTAGTGCACTTGACAGTATGACTCCATATGATGCATGGTATGAGAAAAATCCAAATGTTAATTATTTCAATGTTTTTGGGTGCTTAGCCTATGTTCATGTTCCTTATCAAAAGAGGCAAAAGCTAGACCCAAAATTGAGTCATGTATTTTTTTTGGATATTGTGAGGAAAGTAAGGCTTACAGGTTATATAATCCTCTCACTAATAGGCTTATTGTGTCAAAAGATGTGATTTTTGATGAAGGGGGAGTTTATGGTAATCAAAAAGGCCATATGAAGAAGTCAAAATTTGTTTTAAATGAAGTTATTATGGATGATATTGATCATGGGCAGCCTACTAATATTTATATTTCAAGTGCTACAAATCCACCAAGTAACCCTTTATCTAGGTGTTCAATTCCAACTGTAAGTCCAAATTCAAGTCCTAGTTATAGAAGGAAGGTAAGAAGATTGAGTGAGATTTATCAAAGGAGTTCAAATCAAGCACATGAATAAAATCCAAGGGGTGAGACATTGAATTTTGATTTACTTACTAAGGCTGATTTTGAACCATCATGTTTTGAAGATGCATATACTAATGATGTTTCAATGCAAGCAATGCAAGAATAGATGGATTCTATTCACAAAAATGACACTTGGGATCTTACAAAGCTTCCACATGACAAGAAGAAGATTGGCACCAAATGGGTCTACAAGAGTAAGTGTAATAGTGATGGAAGTGTTGAAAGACATAAAGTGAGATTAGTTGTTAAAGGCCTCACATAGAAGTATGGAATTGATTATGAAGAGACATTTACACCAGTAGCAAGACAAGAGACCATTAGAATGTTGATTTCATTAGCAACTCAAAAGAATTGGAGTGTCCATCATATGGATGTGAAAAGTGCCTTCTAGAATGGGTACTTAGAAGTAGAAGTATATGTGGAACATCCACAAGGTTTTGAAGTGCAAGGAAAAGAAAATCATGTCTACAAGTTAAAGAAGGCTTTGTATGGCCTCAAAAAAGCACCAAGAGCATGGTATGGTAGGATTGATGGATATTTTCAAGAGAATGGCTTTCAAAGAAGTAAGAGTGAAACTACGCTTTACTACAAACAAGAAGTTAATGGTATTCTAATTGTAATTTTGTATGTTAATGACTTGTTGTATATGGGTAGCAGTTCTATGATGAAGGATGAATTCAAAGTTTCCATGATGAATGAATTTGAGATGAAAGATTTAGGCCTCATGAAATATTTTATAGGAATGGAGGTTTATCAAAGGGAGAATAAAAAAATTATTTCTCAAACAAATTATGGTGAAGTTATGTTAAAGAAATTTGATATGGTTGATTGTAAACCAGTCTCCACTCTAGTTGCTCATGAAGTTGTGTTGTGTAGAGATGATGGTGCTGAAAGAGTTGATGAGACAACCTATAGAAGTATTGTTGGAAGCTTAATGTTTCTAACTCATACAAGACCTGATATTTCTTATTTAGTTTCACTTGTTTCAAGGTACATGACAGATCCATCAAAAATACATATAAAGGCACCCAATAGAATTTTGAGGTATGTGAAAGGCACTCCAGATTTTGGTATTCATTACTACACTTCTAAAAGGTTCAATATTATTGGTTTTAGTGATTCTGATTGGGGAGGTATTTTAGATGACCGAAAGTCAACATCTGAGAATTGTTTTTCTTTTGGTTTTGGTTTGATTACTTAGAGCTCAAAGAATCAAAGTGTAGTTTCTCTTTCTTCTACAGAAGTAGAGTATGTTGCAATCACTTCAGTAGGTACACAAGCATTATGGCTTGGAAAAATTCTTGAAGAAATTGGATAGATTCAAGTTAAGTCCATAATTATTTTTTGTGATAACATTAGTTCTATTAAATCGGCCAAGAATCCAGTCCATCATAACAAGACAAAAAAATTTCATTTAAAGCATCATTTTATCCAAGATTTAGTGCAGATGAAGGTAGTAGAATTGAAATACATCAACACTAAAGAATAGTTGGCAGATATCTTCATGAAAGCAGTTGTAACAGATTAGTTTTTGACACTCAGAGATCAAATTGTGAGCTCACTCAGCATCAAGGGGGAGTATGTTGAAAAGTGATGCTGAAGTGCAGTTCACTCAGTTCTATTTTTAGGCTATTAGTGTAAATTTAGTTTGCATGAACAATTTTTGTAGAGATAAATTTAGACAATTAGCTAATTTTTAGTTAATGTATTTTTTAGAAAAAACAAAGACTTAAAAAGGCTAGATTTAGTTTTAGTTGATATTACATGCAAATTATTATTTAGATAAATTTAAAATATTTTATTCAATAATTAGAAAAGCATGTTCACATGAAATTCTATTAATACATTGTAATTGATCTTTATTTTCAGGAAGAATAAAGAGAATGATTCCAATTTTTTGAAGAAGCATTTTTTTATTTTTGCAATTCTGATTTATTTTGTATTATCAATATTACATATATATAGCTGTGTATATATCGGTTTCAAGGGGAACATGAAACTTGATGACTATTTGTTTGGTCATATGCTGAGAAATGTATCGTAGGGAAATGAAATATGCTGTAGAGTGTAATTATGTATTCAGGTAGAGCACACATATTTTCAAGGAGGCAAAGAAAATATTCAAATTTGTAGGAGAAAGGTACCATTTTTAAAAATCCTTTTTAAAAAAAAATTAAAATCATTAATTTCAGTGTTTTTGGGGTAAAACATAAGAAAGAATTAGGATGAAGAGTTTTAACTGCAAGGGGGTGAGCATTAGAGTAGATGACCTAATAAAAACCCTTTACCCAACGATTCATGAACTTTGTGTACTTGATATGCAACTCCCAAAAGACCAACAAAATCCAATCTTCGATCCATTTTACAACATCCTTATAAAAGGTGTTGAGTTGATGAAAAAATGTGAGAATATCAGTAATTTTAATCCTTTTATTAATTATGGGTATGCATCGCAGATCCTCAAGCTATAAAAGGAAATCCATGACTTTATGGGGTTGATGGCCACCAAGATGTTGCTAGATGCCAAAAGACTTATGGTAGACATCAACAATATTTACCACACACATAAATTATATCATGCAGATATAAGTTGTATGCTGACTGAATCCATCTTCAAACAAGCTTCTATGCTTACAAATGATACCAACCAGAATAACACAATGCTTCAACAAATGGATTTAGATGACATTAGTGACTCTTATAATTATATTGCTCATGGGAAAACTCTATTTTAGTTGTGGTTAGAAAAATGTATTGGTGATTTGAAGGAGATTTTGTTCCACAACGATGTGTCGATTATCGATGTGCACTGCATGGGGGGTGGGGCAAAAACAACACTAGCATTGGCTCTCCATAATGACCCTCAAATTAAAATTTTTCCTCTTATTTTATGCCTTTATCAGAAAGCCTATCACTCTCAAAATTTTTAGCACCCTTTTGAAGGTAAAGATTTTTCTCATTTATGAGAAATTTTTAAGTGTCCAAGGTCAAAATTCAAACTATTTTTACTTCTGTATAAAAGTTCAAACTGTATCTACTTGTCTACGTGTTTTTTTCTTATGGTGTTTAGCTTTAAAACAATTAAGAAACTCTAGAAGGCATGATTGCCTCCATTTCAAATTTCACGATTTCAATTTTCAAACTATATCTACTTGTCTACATGAATTTTTATTAGGGTGTTTAGCTTTAAAATAATTAAGAAACTCTAGAAGGCATGATTGCCTTCATTTTAGATTTCAATTTTCAGGTCTGTCTCTTGTTTGCTTCTCTTTTTATGTGGTATGGTGTGATGTTGAATATCTGTGTAGTTGAGTCTCATAATTTACTTTTCCTTAGGATTTTTTTTTTTTATAATACACAACTTTATGGTCAGTCTATGTACTAGTTTTTCTATGTGTATTGTTAGCTGCTTTGATTTTATTCTTGCTACTTCATGGGTTGGCACTATGTTATAGTTTGGAGATATGCACTTACGTCCCTGCATATTAGGAAAATTTGTATCTAAAAAACACTTATTTATTTGTAAATATTGTGAATCTAGGAATTTGACTCAAGATAAGATGGTTAGTATGGTGTTAGTTTCAAAAAAAAAAAAAAAAAAAACACACTAACTATCATAACATCCCTAGGCCTAGACATTAGGGAGAGATTAGTTAACAAAAATGAATAAAAGACAACTAAAATGTAAAATAAATCATCTTTTACCTTCCTTCAATGCTCTAAAATGTTTGTTGTAGTGGCTTGCTCAGCTTGTGCTCATGCAGTTTTCATCAAAGGAGGCTTGGCTATCTCCTCTTTTCCTTGGCACCTTGTGGCTTTGGGTTGACTTGGCTTGGAATAAATTTGGCATGGTAACACTAATTAAAATAGTTTCTTAAAGATATTTGTGTATTATAAATTTAAATTATCAAGACTTTGAAGATATTTGAGCATAATAACTTTGCACCAAAATAGCTTAGAAATGATGTTTATGGCCTCTCTATTTATAATTTTTTTGAGAATGTCTAGAATCAACCTGAACCATCCATCATGAGATTGAGATGTGTGGTTGAAGATTAATTCAATTTTTATAACTAAATTTATAATTATCCTCATTATGATATTGCAAGAAGGGACAATTAAGAGGCATAGAGTGCATCATTAAAGGCATTGATGAGGCATGGACTGCATGAATCTTAATATTTGAGAGATTTATGGTCTAGGGATGTTTTCCAAAGAAATGAGGCCATATAATGATGTAGATATTCAATATTTATTTAAAAAAATAAGTTTTCAAATTTTTTTTATGAAATTATTAATTATGTCTTGATTTAGATTAATTAGCTCTTAAGCATGACTAAGCACTTTATGTATAAATGATCATAAATTGAGTTTTGATAATGGTTTCAAGTTTGATTTTTAGTGCTAGCACACTATAGAGATCGTTGAGAGCTTTTTGAAACTTTTTTTGGTTTGTAAAACGGACACCATATGCAAAAGTTATAGGCCGTTGAAGTTTTGGTTCTATAGGTAAAAATTTGGTGTCGTAAAATAACGTGGTGCAATGAGGGCACGCCAAGTGGACGAATCAGGTGGAGACAAGTGGTATTCAATGGGTATTCATATAAACTTTTGGTTATGCCACATGGGAGAATATTGAGAATGGGTCACGAATGCATGCCACGTGGCACGTGAGAAGAGGACAAAGCTAGCATTTACCAATGTGCATGAACACTTAGTGCCAAGTCTCCCACAAAAGGGGGACATTGACACTTTCCAAGGAGGTGCCAAGATTTTTAAATGCATGCAATAAATTTACTCCCAACCATGTGGGACAAAATACAAAGTCTGAGTGCCCAAGGAGGAGTCAAAGCGCGCCAAACAAGGAGGAGTAAATTCAAACTCACTTAAAGCACCTAGAAAGGAGGGCAGCCAGTTTTGAACCATTGACGTGCGACACAAAAGGGATAATCCTTAATAAATTGTGATATATAGGTCTAATTTCTATTAAAGGCATGAATTTGTACTTAAAGGTAAGCTTTTGACTGACTGTGTATTGGAGAATATAGACCCGCTTACAGTATTTAGTCATTTTGGAGCCCTTAGAGGCCGAATCAGAGCTCAGAGTAAACTACAAAGTTGTTTAAAATTATGATATGATTTTTTAAGTATATTCATTTTTCCATTTTGAAAATTTTTTGATGCCATTTTAAGCTTTATAAGTTTCCAATTTCAATTTGGAGAAGCCTCTACGTGTGATTCAAGAAGGTGAAGGACGTGCTGAGTCAGCCAAGGTCTTTCAAAGTTCTGATCACTATTATTGTAGAGAGATATGATATTTTGTTTTGTGTTAACTATTATTTTTGCTTGCAAAATTTAGCAACAATTAATGGATAGGTTCGATACGAACTCAGGGACATAGGAATTTTGAACCCTGTAAACAATTTTTGTGTTTTGATCTTTGAATTCAGTTTTGCATTTCAATTTTAGTTAATTTATAGATTATAATTTTTATTTTAATCAAATTCCAAAAATTACTCATTTGATCATTTATGGTAAATTAGATAAAATCAATAATTTGAAAATTCTGATGGTTTCAATGGATAACTAATATGATTTATCAATTCACCTTTATTTCAGTTTTGAAACTTGATTTGGATACAATTTTAATCAGATTTAATCATTCCAACATATTATAAGTTGAGAAATCTAGAATTCATACTTTTAAATTTTCACTTAGAGTTTATCAGTGGAGTTTACAGATCAAGTTGGTATCAGAGCAGTTAGAAAATTGGGTTAGCTTATGATTGAGTTTTGACAATTTCTTTCAGTTATTGGTTTTCAATATCACTTGATTAGATTTCAGTGTACAGCTATGGAATCAGTGTGTTTACAGGAAACCATGGGCAAGTGTCACACAAAGCTAAGATGGAAGAGCTTGAAGCCATCAATACTCAAATTCAGGATGAGAATGCTTTTCTCAGAGCTCGATTGTACTCCTTGGATGAGGAGATTGCAAGTTTGAAATCGGAGCTTGAATCCAAGGATGAGATCTTGATTAGATTGAAATGTGGTGAGTGTGAAAAGGTAAAGCCTTCAACTTTAGATGCAGAGACTATGACTGAGTGAAGTGTAAGTTTTTCACCACAAGAATCTTCATCTTCTTCTGCCATTTTAGATTTAGATTCTAGTAATATTATTTTTGGTGATTTTGAAAGATACACTAAGGGCATATGATCTAAATTATTGTTTAAAATGGGTTATAATGGAGGAGGACTAGATAGAGATAGCCAAGGTATAACTAACCCAATTCAGGTTGAGCATAGACCTCTTCAAGTAGGTTTGGGTTATACTACTGTGCAGGTGGATGATGGAGAAGTTTCTTCCATGGCTAAAGGAAGATGAGCTTCCAATAGTGAAGGGTCTAGGCCACTAGTTCAAAGGTGTAAAGGTAAAAGAGGTATTGAGATTCTACCTCCTTATTCTTACACTAAATCCTCTGATCCAATTGATATTTTTAGGAAGTTTGGATATAATATACAGAAGATAATGCAATCATTTTTATGCACTTTTTGTGAGATGAATAACCATAGTGCTAAGACTTGTTGGAAATGAAATGCTTTGTTGAAGCAGATTGCATGTTTGAAAGACCATTCTCATGTTATGTTGGGAATTGGCAAAAAGGGAACCTCACCTAAAAAGGATGTTTGTACTCATTTTAAAGTGAGGGGACATAGGATTGATAGATGTTTTAAGCTTCATGCATCTTCACATTCAAGTAATGTTAGAACTAAGATGATTTACAAACCTCTCACTAAGGTTAATAAAGCTAATTCAATCCATAATGTAGTTGACAATATAACCCAAGATAAGGTAAAACCTGTAAGTAAAAATCCATTTAAGAGGTTAAGTCATCAATATACAATTGATAAGAAATCCACTAAGACAATCAATTTCACTAAGAAGAAATAAATGGTTAAGTGGATTATCACTACATTATTTTTGCAAAGCATGGTTAAAAATTCACCTAAGGGAATGAATAAGCTTTGATAGATGTAGATTAGAGTTTGTGAGAACACTTTGAGATACGTTCATCATTCGAAGTATTTTAATTCTCATGTTGAAAAGCTCTATGTTTTTAATCTCCTATTTATGTTGTCTGAGTTGTCTAAAGGACTTGAACTAATTTAATCAGTTGGAGATAATAACAAAATGCATGTTGTAGGTTGATTTAATTCCTTACAAAACTTATTAGAATGCTATTTTGAATGTATCTATTTTTGGCACATGGATGAATAGATGCAATGTAAGACCCTATGGGCATGTTTAGATGTTAGGCAACATACACTTTTGTTTGTTTGCATTTGCTTAACATATAATTCCCATACTAGTTCATTGTATTGAAACATGTCCACAACATTTATTGTATGTTTTCGGCATTATAAACTTGTCATGCAGTTACATTGGGAGTTGTTTTAGTTTTTGGCAATTCATCGCATTACAAGATGTGACATTTGGACAGACAGTTTTGGTATGTTGTAATCATTTTGGCAGTTGCAGATTCACTTATTCATGCCATTGGATTAAGCATTTTTGTAGTTTGATTGTGAATAATTTTAATGTAATTATTTATACCTCTTCCTATGATTGGGTTCTATTTTCATGGATGCAGTAGACCAATTATAAGATTTCAGGGGATATTGGACTTTTGGAGATCAAAAGACTTCATTTGAGGAGGTGTGATCAGAAATTGAGTTATGATAATGGTTTCAAGTCTGATTTTTAGTGGTGGTACATTTTAGATCTCATCGAGATCTTTTTGGCACTTTTTGCAATTCACAAAACAGACACCGTATGCAAAAGTTATAGGCCGTTGAAGTTTTGGTTTGATAGGTAAAAATTTGGTGTCGTAAGATGACGTGGTACAATGAGGGCATGCCAAGTGGACCAATCAAGTGAAAACAAGTGGTAGTCAATAGGGGTTCATAATTTTTTTTGGTTATGCCACATCCGAGAATCTCGAGAATGGGTCATGAATCCATACCACGTGGCACATGAGAAGAGGACAAGGCTAACATTTACCAACGTGTATGAACACTTAGCGCCAAGTATCCCACAAAAGGGGGATGTTGAAAATTTCCAAGGAGGCACCAAGATTTTTAAATGCATGCAAGCTATTTATTCCTAGCCATGTGGGACAAAAGACAAAGTCTGAGGGCCCAAGGAGGAGTTAAAGTACGCCAAACAAGGAGGAGTAAATTCAAACTCAGTCAAAGCACCTAGAAAGGAGGGTGGCTAGTTTTGAACCCTTGACCTACCACACAAAAGGGATAAGCCTTGACCGCTTGTGCTGTGGAGGTCTAAGTGTTATTAAAGACACGAATTTGTACTTAAAGGTAAGCTTCTGGCCGACTATGTATTGGAGAATATAGACCCACTTACAGTATTTGGTCATTTTGGAGCTCATAGAGGCTGACTCAGAGCTTAGATTAAACTAAATTTTTTTTTATAATTATGATACGCTCTGTGAAATATATTGATTTTCCCATTTTGGAAAATTTGTGATGCTATTTTGAGCTTTATAATTTGCCAATTTTGATTTGGAGAAGCCTCTGCGTGTGATTCAGGAAGGTGAAGGACGTGTTGAGTCAGCCAAGGTCTTTCAAATGTCTGATCACTATTATTTCAGAGAGATATTATATTTTTTTATTTTTAAGTATTATTTTAGCTTGCAAAATTTAGCAACAATTAATGGATAGGTTCGATACGAACTCGGGGACATAGGAAATCTGAACACCATAAACAATTTTCATGTTTTGATCTTTGAATTCAGCTTTGCATTTCAATTTTAGTTAATTTATAGATTATAATTTATATTTTAATCAAAATGCAAAAATTACTCATTTGATCATTTACGAGAAATTGGATGAAATCAAGAATTTGGAAAATCTGACGGTTTCAATGGATAACTGATATGATTTATCAATTCACCTTTATTTCAGTTTTAAAACATGATTTGGATCAGATTTTAATTAGATTTAATCATTACAACATATTAGAAGTTGATAAATTTAGAATTCATACTTTTAAAATTTCATTTAGAGTTTATTAGTGGAGTTTACGGATCAATAAATTACTCAAATTGATCAGAATACCTTGTTATTGGTCTAAAATTTGAGTTGATTGGAATTAAAAGTCACTGTTAGATGCATTGAAATCATATTTTCATTTAGGATGTTACCAATAACAAATATTGAAGGCACACATCTCATGTGAGAAATTTTATAGGAAAAAGCAATCCAGACACATAGGTACAAAATTGATATTTTGACTTAGAATAATTTGATCAAACTTAGTTGGCCCATAAATTGCATTGCCCCATTTAGAGATACCCTGATCAAAATTAGCACTTGAATATGTTAGTTTTACATCATTTAGTATCTTTTAGTATTTTTAAGTCAAATTATGTATTTTGAGTAGAAATTGGCCAAAACCCTGATTGAAGGTTATCGATGTCTAGATTTAGGTGTGTACAGTTTTCCCTTGTTTGAAAAGATATTGTAAACCATAGGCAAAATAATGTCATCTCAAATAATGAGAGATGTCATGTATGCCAAGAAGATGGTGACTGAATAATAAAGTTCTAAATGGTTTTCATAAGTCTATGATGCCTCCTCGAGGGAGTGTCTGTAAGATTTGTTGATGGATGGTTTCTAAAAAAGAAACATGAAGAAAGGTGGAAATTAACCCATGGTTGAGATAAATCCAACTAAGAAAATGCTTGCATGCATTGATTTAAAAAGGGTGTTGATTTACCTAAAGTTGATTATAATCAGGAATAAAACTCAAAATAATTTTTTCTCTATAGATGGCTATAATAATTAAAAAGACCTAGATTGGCTAAAATTGATGGTGCCCCAGTTAAGGTTGATTATCAAGCATAACTCAAAGATAGAACTTGAAATACAGATTAAATATGAGTGGACACAAAATAATGAAAGAGATGAATAGGAGAATTAGATTGATCAATAGAAAATGATTCAATTGTACCTACCAATGAGGAGATACTCGTCTTGATTAGAAATGATACAATTTGAATTATTAATGGGTTGATTTGATCAAGGGTGGAATGGAAAGATTTTTCAAGGTGCCATGGAGAAACTTTGATGGCTCCATTGATTGTAGACCTTCATGAAGCTAATTTTTGTTGTAGCATGTGATGGTAGATTTAATGATAGAACACCATGAAGACTTGACTGAAATATGCATAAGAATTGACTATCGATCCAATAAATAATTGAAAATAATACACCAATGATAAAAACCATGATGATAATATTGACGTATGAATATGTATAGACTCAAGAATAATGTGTGCAAGGAATCACCTAATACACATATATAGTCTTGAAATGACCTCAACTCATAGTAATTATATCTACACAAAAGATAGAGAAAACTCAACTACTCTCAACAAGTTTTCAAATCTGGTAAATGGTTAGTCAAATAAAAAGTGATGCAATAATGCATGGTAAATAAATGTTGTCCCTAGTTTGCCCATAGATAGTTATAACTAGGATATAGTGTCATAAATTAATGATACTAATTTATCTATATATGGTTATAATTAGTAGTAAGACTGGTGAAACATTGATTTGTTCATATGCAGATATAATTAAACAAACATGATACATGATGGAAAATGAAAGATACCTAACCAGATCAACTATCACACTACTTTCATAGATTGTCATTGTAAACATGAATTGGATTAATTATTGAAACTCAATCAAAATCTTTCCATGAAAAGATGTGAGAATAAAAAAATGAACCAAGATCAAAACAAAATTAGGTAGGATAACTAAAAATAGGCTTTGATTCAAATAATAACATAATGATAGGATGTATAAAATGATAAGAGGGTTTGCCCCCAGGTGATAAGGTGAATCAAAAGATACATGACAATGGTAAATGGATATGTAACAATGGTAATGATATCACAATATGAAATGGTATGGTACATGTTTTTGTCCTAGGCATAGTTTTTGATTTTATTATTCCTATTGATGGAGAGATGTATGTCCTAAGAAATAAATGATACAAATAAAATATTTGATCATGTTAATTTATAGCTAAAACCTCATCTAAATAATTACTCTACCAAAAATGTCTTATAGATTTGGTTGTCAAAAATACCTTTATGATCTTCATTGGTTGTTGATTTAGATTCCTTCAAACGTCAAAACATGGTATCTTTGTAGCCTCTATAAATGAAAATGTGACCATGGATGGTAAAAAAAAATATATAGTGGATGGTAAGTATGATTTTGAAATAAAATGGTAAATGATAATATAAATATTAATGGTGAAAAAATAAATGAAGATCAAGACTTTTAGTCACACGTAATGTTGTTGATGTCAAATTCAACATAACTTTGGTTCTGGTGGGGTCAATGACTTGTTTTTTTAGTAGGACCACCATATTTTTTTTGGTTTGATATTGAGAGTAGCTACCATTTGAGTAGGTTGTAGATTAGAAGCTATTATGATTTGATCTTTGACTTTGTCTTCATCAAGTAGAGAAGAATTTTTATGCTCAGGTATTTATGTCTCAAAGAAATTTTCACCAATGAAGTTATCTTGATTGTCTCATATCACCTATTAAAAGTTTTCATTAATGAAAATTGGATTTTGAATTTAATTATCTTCTATTACTTCAAAAAAAGTATCACTAGAAGATACTGAGTTCTGACTTTGATTGTGTCCTAGTGCCTCTAAAAAAGTTTCACTAAGAGGATGTTCTTCTGCTATATGAATGTGGTCTTGGCCTCCTTGCTCTTTTTCAACTACTATATCACCATGGATGTAGTTCAATAAAGTATGATTCTATTGATATTAATTGACACTTGTATGAGATGGAATGTAAATGACATGGCTATTTTGATTGATGGTAATAGCATGTGAAATGGTAATGGAATGGGGAGAGGCTGGATAATCCTCATATAAGATACTAGGATAACTTGTGTCAAAGCTAAATTACTCATCCTCGAAAGCCATAGAAGGATCATAAATATATTTAAATAGATTTGTAAGGCATGCATAACCAATTTTGTAACAACCATGAACATATTTTGTGTCTGAATATGATTCTAACTCAATAAAGCTTGAAGTTGATGTTGAGACTAATGTTGATTCAGATGCTAAATCTAATGTCAATTCAAAAATAGAAACTGACTCTAACTTTGATTCTTCATTTGATGAGTACTATGTTACAATGATGTCTTGTTGAATTTTTAGTATTTGATAAATAATAACCTATAATAAAATGATGGGCTACACAAAAATTAGTTTGTTAGAGTGGAACTATTATAGGATGGAAAAAAGGTCAAGAGACAACTCTTCAGAGACTAGATTGTTAATAAGAGACTCTTAAAAAATAGGCACATGGTCAAGGTAATGATTTACCTAAATATGATTATCATCATTTAAAAGTGACTCAATAAATATTGGATTATCAGAGTGAAACTCCTCAACAATTGGGATAGGATTAATAGGTGATTCATAACATGCTAACTTATCATAAATAGTTAGTTCAATAGAAAAATATTAGATTAGTTGATTGTCTAATCCTTAATTTCTAATGAGTTAGATAATACTAATTTTAAACACGGTTGGTCTTCGAAATATTAGATAGGTCAATGTATGGATGGGATTGGTACTGGATGAGGAATGGTCTAAGATTGGATAATGGTAGGGATTTAGAGTGCATGATTACTCACACGAGTTAAAAAACAAAGTCTTGAGATTGTAATGATAGGGAAATGTAGAACATGACTTTTTACACAAACTAAAGGACTAGGTCCTAGAATGATGAAGGAGCGTTGTGGACCTTGGTTGCTCACACAAGCTAAAAGACTAGGTCTAAGAATGGTAATGGTATTTCTTAGATATTATAGAGCTTGATAGCTCATATAATATAAAGGATGGTTAGGTGTAGTCGATGATTGGATAATAAAAATACATTATGGAACTTGATTACTTTCATAAAATAGATCATCCCAATCTTGAGTTGGATCATAAGTTGGGTCTTGACTTTGTTTTGTGTACTGAATATTGAAAAGAGGGTATAGATTCATATTTCAAACATCATTATATATAGTTGGGTCTTTAAAATCCTCTTCATACCTTTCAAGGTCTTGAGTTCGATCATAATTTATTTCATGACTATTCCCATGAATGATTAATATGAGATGGATGAAAATCTATCTTACAAACTATAATAACATCATTGGAGTCTTGACTAAATCCATAAAAGTTATTTTATACAGATATTGTATCATAATTTGGATTGTAAATGACTCTATCATAAGTGTAACTAGACATATCTACGTAAATTATGAAAGCTCCAAAACAAAAAGGTTTAGAGTTCCACAAACTCTAAAAAACTATGTCCAAAGGATAAATGGTTCAAGCTCAGTCTAACTTGATCAAAGGGGTGGAGTTGTATCTCTAATATGGTTTGAAAGTGGAGTTATATCTCCCAAATTATTTGTGATAAGTCTTGGCATAAAATAGTCTAACATCAAATATCTAATGTCAAATATCATTCGCACAAAAGGTCAAGTGTCTGAATAAAAATTCATATGTCGAAGGTCTAAGTCAAAGTGATCCAAGCAAGGTCTAAAATAGGAAAAGAAAAAATTGAGTTATTAAGTCTTTTGTCCAAATGTGGAGTCCAAAGATAAGCTCAAATAAACAATCATATGCTAAGACTTTTAGCTAAATGATATTAAAAGTTAGACTTGAAATAAAGGGTGATATGATTTGATTTAATCTAACAAGTTTGTAAACAAATTTGACATAGACTCGATACATAAAATTAAATGTAAACATGATCAATTGGTATAAGGTATAAGATAGAAGTCTCTTTTATAAAGGTTGTGTTCTCTCAAATAAAAGCATAAACAATGATGAGAATAGGTGCTAAATAAACAAACCATTAATAGTTTTCAAATCGGTAATCAATTAACCAAAGTTATGCATCCCAAAAGAGAAAGATCTATGTATTAACTCATAAATTAAGGCCTAAATAAAAATCAATTAATGTTTAAATCCAAATTTGATAAGGATAATTGAATACTTAATGTTGAAAACTAGAAGTTGACCAAACATGCTAGACAAGACTAGACAACATGATAACACAAGATAAAGGTCTAAATGGTATACACAAATGGTTGGAAATAAATAGTCTTTGACATAAAATAAAATAAGTATTAAAATAAATTGACCATCTTAATGGCATAAGTATGCTTGAATAATGTTTTCAATGTTATGTTTTAAAGACTGAAAAGGCTCAAAATGTTTTGACATGATTTGAGTAGCATAATGCTACTCTTTATAGCTCAAATGACACATGCAAAAATAAGTTTAGTAAAATTTTTAAGACATAAATATGATATAAAATGTTTAGCATAATGCCTCTTAAAACAAAAGAGTGATGTATACACAAATTGGTTTTAACATAGCTTATGAAAAAATAAATAAGTTTTAGTCTAAAGACATACTAAGTAAAAATGAGAAAAATACATTAAGTAGAATCATCTAAGTACTAGAAAAGATATGTCAATATGAGGTTGACTAAACTATCAATTTTTGAATGTCTCTAGAGGAATCAATTATAAAATAACTTTTACACCAAATAATGCAAAAGACAAGCACAAAAATTTGGTGACCATGGCATTGACTAGTTGTAAAAAGGTCTAGTTATTTTTACAACTACTACATATTGATGTTCACTTAGTGTAGTGTGATGTCTAAATATAGATACATCTTATGTTCAATTCTAAAAGATTAAGTGAAGTCAATGCTAGAAGGTGAAACTTTGAGTCAAATATTCTCTAAAGAACTCACAGGAGGTATTGGCATCCCCCTCATAAGTCAATATGCAATAAAATGAAAGACATAAAAAGAAAGATTTTAAGGTCATTTTTAAGGTCACTCAAAATTTGACGAGTTTTTAGAGAGTATTTTAAGTGACATTCTTTCTAAGTCTTAGACTAGGCTATTTTTAATAAAAATGACACTTTTGATTCCAAGGGTTCCTTAAAAGAGACAAGTAGAAGAGAATACATGTAACACCCCTCTCTTTGCTAAACAAAAGTAGATCAAATAACTATTCAAGACAAAATGTCAAGCATGCTCAATTTTAGGCCCAAATAAAAGATTTGGTGGTGTTCATTTTACCCCTTGGTCTTAATTTTAACATTGAAAACTAATGCTAAAAATATATATTTAAGCACCTTAAATGTTACTTTAAGCACTAAAATATTATTTTTAATCTATTTAAAAATATGTAGAATATGTTTTAAAACATGATTTATCAACCTTGAAATCAGTTAGTTACCTATCTACCCTTAAGGCATCAGTCCAAAAGAAAATTTGTAAAAACTCTATGAAAAATGAAGATAAATTAATGTCTAATTTTAAAAATTTAGGAGAAAAAATGTCGTTTAAAAAAAATATCATCTGAAATGGAGTTCGTATGATCCAAAACCAAGCATTTTAAAATAGCTCTTGGGCAATTATTAATCGATGACGGTTATCTATCCGACATTGGTTACATAAATAATGATCAACGATGGCTATGCCAATCAATGATGGTTTTAATAATCGATGTCGGTTACTATGTAAACATATGGCAAACAAAATGACAAAATAAAGTTAAAAAATTAATGTACAAGAGTTTTAATGGTCTAAATGAATATTTTAAAACTATAAAATGATCTTCTTTATATGTGGAATGCATCTAGTCCCGTCAAACATGGCATATGTGAATGTAAAAAATTTACTTAAAAGAGGATGGTTAGTATGGTGTTAATTTTAAAATAAAAATAAAATGAAAGAAACACACTAACTAGTAAAACATCTCTAGTCCTAGACACTAGGGAGAGCTTAGTTAACAAACATGAATAAAAAATACAACTAAAATGTAAAAAAATCTTCTTTTACCTTCCTTGTATGCTCCAAAATGATTGTTGTAGTGGCTTGTTCGACTTGTTCTCATGAAGTCTTCATCAAAGAAGGCTTGGCTATCTCTTCTTCTCTTTGGCACCTTGTGGCTTTGGGTTGGGTTGGCTTGGATTCCATTTATCATGGTAACATTAATTGCAATAGCTTCTTGAAGATATTTGTACATTATAACTTTGTATTATCAAGACTTTTAAGATATGTGAGCATAATAACTTTGTACCAAAATAGCTTAGAAATGATGTTCATGGCCACTTTATTTATAATTTTTTTAGAATATTTAGAATTACCCTTAACCATCTATCCCAAGATTGAGATTTGTGGTTTAGGATTAATTTAATTTTTAGAATGTATTTTATAATTATCCTCATCATGACATTGGAAGAAGGGGCAATTAAAAGGCATGGAGGGCATGAATCCTGATATTTGTGACATTTATGGCCTAGGGGTGTCTTCTCAAGAAATGAGGTCTCCTGATGATGCATATATTTAATATTCATTTTCAAAAATAAGTTTTCAATAAATTTTCATAGAATTATTAATTATGCCTTGATCTAGATTAATTAGCTCTTAAGCATGATTAAGCATTTTATGCACAAATTACTCAAATTGATCAGAATGCCTTGTTATTGATCCAAAATTTGATAGGATTGGAATTTGAAGTCCCTATCAGATACTTTGGAACCATATTCCCACTTAGGATGTTAATAACAATAAATAACGAAGGCACACATCTTGTGCAGAGATTTGATAAGAAAGAGCAATCCAGAGCACCTAGGTGTAAAATTGATATTTTAACTTAGAATGATCTGATCAAAGTTTACTGGCCCATAAATTGCATTGCCCAATTTAGGGATACCATGGCCAAAATCAGCACTTGAATATGTCAGTTTCAATCATTTAATGCATTTTAGTGTTTTTAGGCTAAATTGTGCATTTTGGATGGAAATTGGTAAAAAATCTGATTGGAAGTTATCAATGGCCAGATTTAAGTGTCTACAAATATCAAGTTATTTTAGAAATGTGCTTTCATCACTGTTTCACAATCCCCAAATCTCAAGGGAATTTTAGAGATGATGTCGGAGAAGATTGTTGGGAAAAAGAGACTTGAGTCTCAGAATGTGGAGGATGCACATATACAGCTGCAGCAACAGCTTCTGAGGATATCTAAGCCAACTGTGGTGAAGTTGGATGATGTGTGGTCCAGAGAAAATTTGGAGAAATTAGTATTTGAAGGGCTAGCATAAAAGACTTTTATCGCAACCAGAGATGGTTACAATATCCCCACAACCCACTCTACTCGACTTTATTAACTGTAATTACTAAGCGAGGAAGATGATGTGCCCCTTTTCTGTTTCTGGGCTTTTGGACAGACTATAATTCCAAGTACTGAAGATGCAAATCTAATCATGGAGGTATAGCATTTTCTGAAATATTTCAAGTTTTGTGAGTTGATGAATTTAATAATATTGTTGTATACAATGAATACAAATGAATAAAATACTTCTTATAATGCAATACCAAGAATGAAAGTATGAAGGAAACTAGTACCTTTTAATGGTTTTTTCTTAGAAAACTCTCAATTGTTGGATGTTATAGAACATATAAATGTAATGCTCAATAAATCTAATGTTTAAAACAATGACAGCTCAAATTTTATATGTAATTTTATATTTTCTTAGATTCTACATGGTCCCTCTCAGATGTTATAAAAAATATCCATATGATAATGACAGGTGCAAGGAGAATGTAAATGCTTGCCACCTGCACTAAAGGTGATTGGAAGCTTCTTTCACGAAGAATCTCTTGTGGTATGGGAGAGTGCAAAGAACAAGCTCTCCAAGGGGGACTGCCTATCAGATTATCACAGAGAAGGATTACTTAAATGCTTGGAGACTAGCGTTGATTTCTTGGATGATTTGGATCATGAATGCTTATTAGACTTAAGGACATTTCCTGAGTATAGGAAAATATGTGTTGATGCTCTACTGCACATTTGGGCTTATGTTTGCAAGCTGGAGTGGCAAGATGCATTTGTCATCTTATTGGAACTTGCTAGCAAAAATCTGTTGAATTTAACCTCTAAAGCATAGTGATTGCTACCTTTTCTTTTATATAATAAATGTATTTATAGTTTTTTATTAACAATGATCTGGCACAATCGTTGCACTTATCAAAACCCAATCAACAATCTCTTATGGAAGTGCCTCTGACCTATACTTTTTTGAACATGACATAATGTGAGATTTGGCCTTGTATTTGAGATGCCAAGTCAGTATACTCCATAGAAAGAGGTTACTAATGCCTAGGAATGAGTAGAGCTTGCTAGGAAAATGGGGTTTGCTAAATGATAGACCATTTAATGCTCAAATTGTCTCTATTCATGTAGAAACTAAAAGAGCAGAAAAAACAAGAACAGAAACAAGAAAATAAAAATAGAACCCAATTGCTACTACAATTTATTGAAAATATGAATTTTATTGATCTTCAATTTTCCTTGCTTACAATGTTGCACCCAAGGCGTCTTTAAATAGAATTTGAATCCAAAAATAACTAAAAATAGACTGTATAAATAAGTAAAATTAACTCCATGCTAACTGAGACTAAATTGCTTCTCCAACAGTTTAACTAACTATTTGTTATCTACTTAAACTAACTGATCTCTAACTATCAGTTAACTAACTGAATGTAAACTAACTGATTGCTCAACTACAGCTAACTGCTTACATACATGAGGAGTGGAGAAATTAACTCCAGTCTCCAACACTCCACCTTAATTTCTACCACTAACAACTTCAGCATTTACAATGCCTAAATTTTGTCTTAAATAATCACAGGTCTCCTTTGCTAATGCCTTTGTAAATATGTCTGCCAATTGATCTTCAAATCTGCAAAATTCTAGATGGATTTCTCCATTGTTCACTAACTCTCTGATAAAGTGAAATCTTTTATCAATGTGCTTGCTTCTCTTATGAAAAACATGATTTTTTGATAATGCGATTGTTGATTTGTTGTCACAAAAGATTGGTGTTGAGTCCTTCTATGCTTGTAATAAATCTTTCAATATTCTTCTCATCCAAGTTGCTTGACATGCTACTGATGTGGCTGCTACATACTCTGCTTCAGCTGATGAAAGTGTCACTATAAGTTACTTTTTGGATGCCCATGTGACCACACCTATGCCTAAAAGAAAGGCATGTCCAGAAGTACTCTTTCTATCATCAATGCTACCTAAAAAATCACTATCAGTAAAACCAGTCAAACTAAAATCGTTAGTTATGGAATATAAAATTACATATTCTATAGTTCCTACCAGATATCTCAATATCCTTTTTCCAACTTGCCAATGTAAGTCTTTTGGTGACTCCATGAATCTTGAGATTAAATTGATCCCATACATGATATCTGGTCTAGTAGCTATAAGGTACATCAAACTGCCAACTAGTCTTTTGAATATTTTAGAATCAACATAAGATCCTTTGTCTTCTTTGCTAAGTTCGGTCCCTATAGCAACTGGTGTAGGTGCTGGTTTACAATTCAGTATTTTAAACCTCCTTAACACATCCTTTGCATATTTAGTTTGACAAATAAATATTTCTTTCTCTGATTGTACAAATTCTATGCCCAAAAAATACTTCATTAATCCCAAATCTATCATTTCAAATTCTTTCTTCATTACTGATTTAAAAGTGTCTACAGACAAATTTCCAGTGAAAATCAAATCATCAACATAGAAACACACAATCAAAATCTAACCTTCTTTGTTGATTTTTGTGTACAAAGTAGGCTCACTATTGCTTCTGCTGAATCCATATTTTATCCTATATGAATCAATCCTACTATACCATGCTCTTGGTGCTTGCTTGAGACCATAAAGGTCCTTCTTCAATCTGTAGACTTTTTCTTCATGTCCTTGTACTTCATAACCTGGTGGCTGTTTCACATACACTTCTTCATCTAGAAAACCATTCAAGAAAGCTAATTTTACATCCATTTGATATACATACCAATTATTATGAGTAGCTATTGATAAAACCATTATAACAGTATCAAGTCTAGCAACTGGAGCAAATGTTTCATTATAGTCAACTTCATGTTCTTGTGCAAAACCTTTTGCTACTAACCTTGCCTTGTGCTTTTCAACATTTACATCTACATCAAATTTAGTCTTATAAACCCATTTGACTCCTATACAATCCTTACCTTCAAGTAGATTAGTTAGATCCCATGTTTGATTTATTTCAATGGTATTTATCTCTTCATCCATTGCTTTTATCCAATGCTCCTTATTATCTACTTCTTCATAATACATAGGGTCATGAGTGAAAAGAGCAAAATTTGAAACCAAATCTAATTTATCTTCTTCTTGATTATAAATCTCATTCAAATTTCTCATTTTCTTACCTTTCAATCTTGATCTTAAAGTAGCAAGAGTTGGATCTGATTCATCACTTGTGAATTTGGAGTAGGGTGACATGCATGACTAGATGATTCACCTTGTTCAAACCTCCTACGTGTTCTTATTGGAGTGCTTGTGCCTGCTTGTGGAGAGGATTGTCCACCTTGAAAATTTTGTTCTTTAGATTCTTCTTCAATTTGTGGAATTGGTGCTCCAATTGTGATGGTGCTACCATCCTATGCTTCTTCTTCTTTAAATTCAACATCTCTGCTAATAATCACTTGCTTTGAAATTGGGTTATACAACTTATAAGATTTTGATTCTTCACTATAGCCAATAAAAATGCAATTCTCACCTCTATCATCAAGCTTTATTCTTAATTTAGATGGTATAAGAGAATATGCAACACAACCAAAAATTTTGAAATGATGTACACTATATTTGTTACCACTCCACGCTTCTTGTGGAATTCGATCTCTGACACTCTTTGTTGGGATTCTATTCAGAATATACATTGCACATGTTACTGCTTCTACCCAATATTCATTTGACAAGTGTTTGGCCTTCAACATGCTTCTTACCATCTCCACGATTGTTCTATTCTTTCTTTCTGCTACACCATTTTGCTGTGGTCTGTACCTTGTAGTCAATTGCCTTTTGATGCCATGATATCTGCAAAGATCTTGAAAGTGATTAAACATATATTCACCTCCTCTATCTGATCTATGTACCTTGATATAATGGCCACTCTGCTTTTCAACCATTGCCTTGAATTCTCTAAACTTTCCAAAGGCTTCAGACTTATTTTTGAGAAAGTATATCCAAGTCTTTCTGCTAAAGTCATCAATGAAGGTTAGAAAATAAGTACTACCTCCAAATGATGTAGTTTGCATTGGTCCACATAAATCACTATGAACTAGCTCCAATATTACCTTTGCTATGTATGAGGTTCCTACTGGAAAGCTCTCTCTACGCTATTTTGCTAGAATACAACTGTCACATGAACTTCCTGGCTGATCTATTGGTGGTAATCCCTTCACCATATTTTTCTTCTGTAACAAATTTAAACCTCCAAAATGTAAATGTCCATACCTTAAGTTCCATAACCATGATTGATCTAGATGCATGGTTTTGAAGTGGGCTTCCTCTTCTCCTTGGATGCACTGAATTCAAAGAGGGAACATCTGATTCTTGGTCATCTCCACTTTTCCTATCAACCTATCACTTGGAAACTTGTCCATTATTGTTCAAACATTATCCATAAAAGATACTTTGTAACCTTTCTGTACTAGCTATCCAATACTCATAGGATTATGTTTTAGTCTAGGTATAAAATAAACATCAAGTATAAACCTTCTTTCACCATTTTTTGTCAAAACATTTATTACACCTTTACCCATTACATCCACTTTGATATCATTTCTTAATTTAACTTTAGATCTTACAGAATCATCAAGACTAGCAAAAAATTCTTTATTTCTTGTCATATGATTACTGCATCCACTATCTATGAACCAAATATCTCTAGCTTTTTCTTGAGTAACATTACAAGTAAGAAACAAGCTTGATTCACCTGGATTAGAACTAGATTCACCTGTGTAATTAACATTCTGCTTGTCCACATATCCTTGTTTCCTTCTGAAGTCACTTATATAATGTCCATATTTTTCGCAATAATAACATTGAATATTAGATTTATCAAACCTCTGTGAACTTTGTTGGAAGTGATTGTTGCCATGTCCTCTATTGCTGTAGTTTTGATTACTGTCTTCACCTTGATCTAGATTGTTCCTTCCAGTTCTGCCTCTGCCTCTTCCTCTGAAGTTTGAACTTCCTCTTCCTCTGCCAAATGATACCTGTGACTTGAAAGCATTCTCAAGAGAAGTATTGTTATTCCTATTCATTCTGGATTCATGTGTTAACAAAGAACCCATTAATTCATCTACTGATAATTGTTCTAAATCCTTGGTTTCCTCAATAGCTAAAACTATTGCATCAAATTTACTGGGTAAACTCCTGAGTACTTTTTCTATAATCTTCTAATTCGTGATTGTTTCTCCATTAGATCTAATTTGATTTACTATATTCAACACTTGACCCATAAACTGGTCTATAGATTCTAATTCACTCATTTGTAAATTTTCAAAACTTCTCCTAAGAGATTGCAATTTAGCAATTTTTACCTTTGTATTACCTTTATAGATAGTCTCCAAGATTTTCCATGCCTCTCTAGATCTCGTTACGGCTGCAACTCTAGAAAAAATTAATTCATCCAATCCCTGTTGGATTATAAATAAAGATTTTGCATTTTTTTCCCTGTTCTCCTTAAGCTCATCCTTTTGTGCTTGAGTTAATGCCAGATGGGCTGCCTTGTCCTGCGCTTCTACAAAACCACTCTCTACCAAATCCCAAACTTCTTGTGAGCAAAACAATTTTTTCATCTTAATTGCCCAAAATTCATAATTCTTACCATTAAAAATAGGAATTTAAGGTTGAGAAATATTGTTATTCACTGCCATGTCAATTGTTGAAGCGACTAAATTCTCCTTCTGGTCTACTATTTCAAAACACAATCATCGACGTCAGTTTCTCTGTCGAGGTCGGTCAGGCTGATAGTGCCAACATCAATTTGGTCTGTTGAGGTCAGTCTGGGTTGTCGACCACGTCAGTTTTGTTGCCAATGTCGATCTCTAGACTGTGACTGCTACATGCTTATGCTAACTACACACTTCTCCAATCTGTGTTTATCCTTGTCTGTTGCGCTCTTCCTTGGCTTATTTCCTAACCAGGCTCCCCTTGGCTCTGATACCACTTTATAGAAACTAAAAGAGCAGAAAAAACAAGAACTGAAATAAGAAAATAAAAATAGAACCCAATTGCTACTGCAATTTCTTAAAAATAAGAATTTTATTGATCTTCAATTTTCCTTGCTTACAATGCTGCGTCCAAGGCATCTTTAAATAGAATTTGAATCCAAAAATAACTGAAAATAGACTGCATAACTAACTAAAATTAACTCCATGCTAAATGAGACTAAATTGCTTCTCCAACAATTTAACTAATTGTTGGTTAACTACTTAAACTAACTAATCTCTAACTATTAGTTAACTAATTGAGTGTAAACTAACCGATTGCTCAACTACAACTAACTGCTTGCATGCATGAGGAGTGGAGAAATTAACTCTAGTCTCCAACAATTCGTATAGGTGGGTTATTTCAATAAATAACTAAATCCAATAGACGCATCATGATTTAAAAATAAATATTAGCCATTCATTTTATTATAATACAAGGAAAGGTTAGAAAATTATTTGCAATATGAAACATAGCTTTTCACTTGCATGTAATATCTATGTATATGATATATGTAAATTAATCATTTTTTATGACCAAAAATGACTATAATATAACTTGCAATTTGTTTAGTAGAAAAATCAGTAGGTTATATGAACTACTCAAAATAAATTATTTATTTTGTGTTTTTATGTCTTGCTCGTGCATAGCATAATATATACAATACCTTTTATATCAAAATTTCAAATGAAAAACTAGAATTCGTGTGACACAAAATGACCTAATTGGATTTCGGATGTGTTTTATTCAAGCAGGCGCTACCTTAATAGCAAAGGGAGTCGTAGTAGCTAGGCATCTAAGGAGAAGACCATCAAAACTTCTCTTGTAGAGAAATCCCCCTAGTATAGTGTAATGAGTGGCACATTTTATGAAGGCTCGTTTCCCATTATTAGAAATATCAAGAGGGGTAATAGAGAAAGAAATATAATTTAGTTGTAATTTCATTTAGTGGATAATAAAGTTTGTGGGATTAATATCACAATTTAAATCCATACAAAGACTTGTGTTTATCTTAGAATGTCATTGGTTAAGGGGTAGCAAAAATTTCATGAGTTTAATCCTTTGGTTTGTGAAGGAGTTATTGTATAGAGTTAGAATGGGTGGTTTTAGGTGGTGTTAGATTTTCCTTAATTTTACTACATTTAGGTTATTTTTTGTTATTTGCTACCATATATTTTATTTTCACAAGATTAATTTCATCATTATAATAATGAATTAGCCGCAACTAAGACTTAACTATTCATTCATGACCATTTGATAAAAAATGTATAGAATTAGCCTTTATCTAGTTAATCATAATATATTTCTATATTCCAATCCACTTTCAAATCACACTCCTAATTAACAACCTAATAATCAAAATCACAATCACAATCACAATCACAATCACAATCAAACCCCTTCCCACCTTCCTGTTAATGTTGTTGAAACCATGATCAACCCTCATTATTCCTTATAAACAACATGAATCATGATTAATTCAATGATGGGGAAAACTCAATAAATATGAACAACATGAAGCATGTTGTCTCGTACATCGATCCTTATCCTATTAACCCCCATATGAACAACATGAAGCATGATGGTGATTTAGATGTTAGGTCTGAAATCTAACTGACATAGTTAATGTTAGGAATTCTAAAATTAAATAAAAAAGGTAATAGGTGTAATTACTAATAGATTTTTGGTGAGACTGCATGTTTTTTTTTTTTTTTTTTCTCCTTTGTTTGTGGGAAAAAGGAGAAGATCAGTCTAAGAGGACGCTGGAAATAAACAAAAAGAAAAACTGAGAGTTTCTCATTTTGTCGTGACTGCAAGTGTGGACTTTCCCTCATTTTGTGTAATCCCCTGATCTGATGTATAAGCTTATTATATTTATTTCATTATTGAAGTTCCTCATGAGTCTGTTTACTTGGAGATTAAAGGGTTCCTCTCTACTCAATTTTGAAATTGGTTAAGGGTTCCTCTCAGGAAAACTGATCTCGTGCCAGTTGTTGTCACCCTCTGGTGTTACTCTTTTCTGGGAACGAATACTTTTTCCCCATTTCTAAAATCAATGAAAAAACTGAAAGTTCTCATTGTATTTAATTATGGTTCTAAGAGGGCCACAATGAAAGGTTTAGATTGTTTATCTTCACTCACCAACTCAAGAGTCTTCGTTTGGAGAGATTGATTGCACTCCCTAATGCAAAACAGAGCAGATTACTACTAGGCTTAGAGAAATTTTCTTTAAGCTTATGCAAAGGGTTTGGAAATATTTCCACAATCAACAATACTCACCTACAAGAATTCAACCTGGATCACTGTAGCGATTTAGAGGAGTTGCCCCCTGCTATCTCTCATATGCCTATTGCTCTGTCATGGTCTATTTCCAACTGCCATCTAGTTCAGAAGTTACCATATGATCTTGGAACTCTGAGCTCTCTAAGAATATTAAGGTTATCTGCACTATCGGGCCTCAAAGAACTTCCTGCATCAATTGGACAACTTGGGCAATTGTAGTATCTGGACATTTCAGTATGTGAGGGCATGCTAGAACTTCTAGACGAAATAGGAATGCTAAAAAAATTAAGAAAGTTTGACATGACAGAGTGCTCTCGTCTAAAGAGGTTGCCTAGAAGTGTTTGTGGAGTAAGCTCTCTGAAACATGTTGATGTTAAGATTGGGAACCAGTGGTTGTGACCTAAAGCCTTCTCAATCCCGGAACTTATAGTTCAAACCACGGAAGCACAATTTAGTTTAGATTGGCTTGATGATTAATTTATTTTCTCAACTGTGCATAAAGCTGAAGTTTCAAGAAACTGCACAAGCTGGTAAAAAATTAATTAATACATTCTCTTTTATTTTGTAATGGCAACTAATATATTTGAGTAATATTTACGAATTGGGCATTTATGTAAATTCTTTATCTGAAATACTCTCCAGTTGCGTCATTTTGAAACAACGATATTGTTTTTCATTGAGAATTGGCCAGCTTTTCAGAATTAAAATTTGAATAAGATTAGCTAAGGTTTTTTAATTTTATATTAACATTTTTTTTATTTTTTTTTTGGTTTGTTTGGTTGGTTTTGTTCGAAGAATTAACGTTTACTCGGTAGTGACCACCAGGCCATTGAAGAAATAAAGAGAGCAAAAAACAAGAACTTAAACAAGAAAACAAACAGATTGCTACTGCAATTTCTTCCAAAAAGAATTTTATTGATCTTCTTTTTTCCCTTGCTTACAGTGCTGCACCCAAGGCGTCTTTAAATGGATTTTGAATCCAAAAATAACTCAAAATAAACTAATTGCTTAACTGATCCTTAACTAATCTTCTAACTGCTTAACTAACTGATTGTTAACTACTTGAACTAACTGATATTTAACTATCAGTTAACTAACTAGTTCCTAACTGGTAGTTAACTGCTTGCATGTGGAGAAATTATCTTGAGTTTGTAACACTCCCCCTTTTGTCTTAAATAATTAATTACAATGCCTAAATTTTGTCTTAAATAATCAAAGGTCTCCTTTGCTAATGCCTTTGTGAATATATCTGCCAATTGATCTTCAGATCTGCAAAATTCTAGATGGATTTCTCCGTTATTCACTAACTCTCTAATAAAGTGAAATCTTGTGTCAATGTGCTTGCTCCTCTTGTGAAAAACATGATTTTTTGATAATGCAATTGCTGATTTGTTGTCACAAAAGATTGGTGTTGACTCCTTCTGTGCTTGTAATAAATCTTTCAATATTCTTCTCATCCAAGTTGCTTGACATGCTACTGATGTGGCTGCTACATACTCTGCTTCAGCTGATGAAAGTGTCACAATAGGTTGCTTTTTGGATGCCCATGTGACCACACCTGTGCCTAAAAGAAAGGCATGTCTAGAAGTACTCTTTCTGTCATCAACGCTACCTGCAAAATCACTATCAATAAAACAAATCAAACTAAAATCATTAGTTGTGGAATATAAAATTCCATATTCTATAGTTCCTGCCACATATCTCAATATCCTTTTTCCAACTTGCCAATGTGACTCTTTTGGTGACTCCATGAATCTTGAGATTAAACTAACCCCATACATGATGTCTGGTCTTGTAGCTATAAGATACATCAAACTACCAACTAGTCTTTTGAATGTTGTAGAATCAACATTAGATCATTTGTCTTCTTTGCTATGTTTGGTACTTGTAGCACCTGGTGTAGGTGCTGGTTTACAATTCAACATCTTAAATCTCCTTAGCACATCCTTTGCATATTTAGTTTGACAAATAAATATTCCTTTCTCTGATTGTACAACTTCTATGCCCAAAAAATACTTCATTAATCCCAAATCTGTCATTTCAAATTCTTTCTTCATTGTTGATTTAAAAGTGTCTACAGACAAATTTCCAGTGAAAATCAAATCATCAACATACAAACACACAATCAAAATCTGACCTTCTTTATTGATTTTTGTGTACAGAGTAGGATCACTATTGCTTCTGTTGAATCCATTGTTTGTCATATATGAATCAATCCTGCTATACCATGCTCTTGGTGCTTTCTTGAGACCATAAAGGGCCTTCTTCAATATATATATACTTTTTCTTCATGTCCTTGCACTTCATAACCTGTGGGCTATTTCACATACACTTCTTCATTTAGAAAACCATTCAAGAAAGCTGATTTTACATCCATTTGATATACATACCAATTATTTTGAGCAGCTATTTATAAAAGCATTCTAACAGTATCCAGTCTATCAACTGGAGCAAATGTTTCATTATAGTGAATTTCATGTTCTTGTGCAAAACCTTTTGATACTAACCTTGCCTTGTGTTTTTCAACATTTCCATATGCATCAAATTTAGTCTTATAAACCCATTTGACTCGTATACAATCCTTACCTTCAGGTATATTAGTTAGATCCCATGTTTGATTTCTTTCAATGGCATTCATCTCTTCATCCATTGCTTTTATCCAATGTTCCTCATTAACTGCTTCTTCATAATACATAGGATCATGAGTGAAAAGAGCAAAATTTGAAACCAAATCTAATTTCTCTTCTTCTTGATTATAAATCTCATTCAAATTTCTCATTTTCTTAAATTTCAATCTTGATCTTAAAGTAGCAAGATTTGGATCTGATTCATCACTTACTTATGAATTTGGAGTAGGGTGGCATGCATGACTAGATGATTCACCTTGTTCGTACCTCCTAGGCATTCTTATTGGAGTGCTTGTACCTGCTTGTGGAGAGGATTGATCTCCTTGCAAATTTTGTTCTTCAGATTCTTCTTCATTATGTGGAATTGGTGCTCCAATTGTGATGGTGTTACCATCTCATGCTTCTTCTTCCTTAAATTCAACATCTCTGCTAATAATCACTTGCTTTGAAATAGGGTTATACAACTTATAAGCCTTTGATTCTTCAGCCAATAAAAATGCATTTATCATCTCTATCATCAAGTTTTCTTCTCAATTTAGATGGTATAAGAGAATGTGCAATACAACCATTTTTTTTGAAATGATGTACACTATGTTTCTTACCACTCCACGCTTCTTGTATAATTTGATCTCTGACACTCTTTGTTGGGCTTCTATTCATTATATATACTGCACATGATAATGCTTCTACCCAATATTCACTTGGCAAGTGTTTGGCTTTCAACATGCTTCTTGCCATCTCCATGATTGTTCTATTCTTTCTTTCTGCTACACCATTCTACTGTGGTGTGTACCTTGTAGTCAATTGCCTTTTGATGCCATGATATCTGCAAAAAAATATTGAAATGCATTAGACATATATTCACCTCTTCTATTTGATCTAAGTACCTTGATATAGCGGCCACTTTGCTTTTCAACCATTGCCTTAAATTCTTTAAACTTTCCAAAGGCTTCAGACTTATTTTTGAGAAAGTATATCCACGTCTTTCTGCTAAAGTCATCAATGAAGGTTAGAAAATAAGTACTACCTCCAAGTGATGGAGTTTGCATTGGTCCACATAAATAACTATGGACTAGCTCCAGTATCACATTTGCTCTATATGAGCCTCCTAATAGAAAGCTCTCTCTATGCTGTTTTGCCAGAATACAACTGTCACATGAAATTCCTGGTTTTTCTATTGGTGGTAAACTCTTCACCATATTTTTCTTCTGTAACAAATTCAAACCTCCAAAATGTAAATGTCCATACCTTATGTGCCATAGCCATGATTGGTCTAGCTGCATGGTTTTGAAGTGGGCTTCCTCTTCTCCTTGGATGCACTGAATTCGAAGAGGGAACATCCGATTCTTGGTCATCTCCACTTTTCCTATCAACCTATCACTTGGAAACTTGTCCAGTATTGTCCAAACATTATCCATAAAAGATACTGTAACTTTTTTGTACTAACTGTCCAATAATCATAAGATTATGCTTTAGTCTAGGTACAAAATAAACATCAGGTATAAACCTTCTTTCACCATTTTTATCCAAAACATTTATTACACCTTTACCCATTACATCCACTTTGATATCATTTCCTAATTTAACTTCAGATCTTACAGAATCATCAAGACTAGCAAAAAATTCTTTATTCCTTGTCATATGATTACTGTACCCACTATTTAAGAACCAAATCTCTCTCTCTCTCTCTCTCTCTCTCTCTCTCTCTCTCTCTCTATATATATATATATATATATATATATATATATATATATATATATATATATATATATGTATATATATATATATATATATATATATATATGTATATATATATATATGTATATATATATATGTATATATGTGTGTGTGTGTGTGTGTGGATATATGTATTTGTATGTATATATGTATTGTATGTATTTATGTGTGTGTGTGTGTGTGTGTGTGTGTGTGTGTGTGTGTGTGTGTGTGTGTGTGTATGTATATGTATATGTATGTATATATATGTATCTATATATCTATATATATATGTATATGTATATGTATATATACATATACATATCTATCTATCTATCTATCTACCTATATATATATATATATATATATATATATATATATATATATATATAGACACACACACACACACACACACACACACGCATATATCTTCGAAAATAAATGGAGGCCTCCCACTTAGTTGGAGATGAGAATCACTTTTGGGAAAGATCCACCCATGTCTTCTGCAAGATCCTTTGATACTTCTATATACCTTTCAAGAAATGTCAAAGGAGCACCACATGCCATACTTAGAGAATTTTTCCCAATCTACTACCTAGTGATAACTCCTCCAATAGTCTATGAGGAGTGAACACTACTTAGATGACCATACATTAAATCCTTCATAGTCATAAGAGGGACCCGATGGAGGCAAGGAGGATCCAAACCATATCGATTGAAAACCATATTTTTGAAATATTTGACACCTTTTATGCACTCCCTAGAATGACACAAACCTTCCAAGCTCTCAACTCTATCATAAGTATTTTGGATGATGCCACTAGAGGAGGAAGAAAGTGCCCTAGATACTAGGAAAAAAATTAAAATTCCCCTTACAAATTCTTCACACACCTTAAAAGGACAATAAACATGGTTTCTAAATACTTGAAAACTGAGATAGGGATTGCATCTAGATCATCCAAACAAGAAAAAGGCAAATAAATAAAGGGACTTGAGTCCAAATCTACAGTTTCTTCTACCAAACCCATCGTATCTTTAGGAGAAAAAAATAAAACAACCAAATTTGCAACATATTTCTTATCATCTGACACCAACACAAAATGATTACTCATGAACAAGGAATCTATGTATGAATTTACCCACCCTCGAGGACTAGAATTTACCCAACATTTTGAATTGCTTATAGAGCCTCCTCATACGTAAGCCTGAAGAGTTTTTTAAAATGGTCCTATGAGACCTGACCACAAATGGCCATTTTGTTAGAGTCACCCATGCCAAAGACCATAAGGAAGACCAAATAATTGAGCACTCCCCTCTCCAAATCTCTCATGATAGAACCTAGAAGATGACACCTAGAAGTAGGTAAAAAGCTTGACAATACCACCGAACTAGAAAATAATATGTAGACACTCTAAGTAACCTATAATATATCACACAATCATGATACCAATCCATGTAATCATTTCCATGATCGACCATTGGATAATCATGCACAAACATTATGACACCACCCTTCATGCAAGCAAAGAGGGACCCCTTAGATGCATTCCTAAGCTTCTCTTTGATTGTCCACACTAAAGAATTCCAATTAGTTTATAAAAATATTATAAGGGAATTCAGATGCTACATTGGATTCATGAGAGTAATGATGATAATCCTAATCTAAAAAATAATCCAAACATAAGCAAGATTTTTTCAATAATATTAGTAATCTTCCAAGACATAAAGGATTTCATGCACAAGGCTTGCAACAAATTCTGATATTCCCCTTGATTCACTAGTATTTTAATCCGAAACAAAACTACCATCACAAGACCACCCACCATGGCTTGATCTTCTACTCCATTATTGGTCATATCGACTAATTTACTAGAGTCTGCACAAATAAAAAGTGATGCATCAAAATAAAATGATAATCAACTCAAATAAAGTGGGGATCTCATAATCATTGACACTAGTATTGATTTTTAACATAGAGAGTTCTAGAGGGATGTTCACCATAAGAGTGTTCTCCTACAATGGGTCCAATAACTTTTTAAATGGAATGGTGGATAACACTTCCCCCAATAATATAATATGAAATTATATTATTCTTGTAATTTAAATTAATATGCTATTCAAAATCTCAATATAGCTCCATATCACCTCCATTACTAAATATATCACCATATTCTTCTAAATATTCAACCTAGTTGAGTAGGCTAGTCAAATCATCAGTTATGTCAGCCAAAAGGTCCTCTTCTTCATTAGGAAGGCTAAATCCTTGAGCTTTAGACCCCATGTCTTGAATAGTTTATGAATGATATTCTAATTAAGCTTTTCAATCATATGACAATATATAAATCCCATGGAATTCTCAATGCACTCCTTATCTACCATGTTTGCATGGGTAAATGGGCACAATTAGTAATAGGCATAAGTTGTTACAGCACTGCATGTAACATTTATGGAAAATTTTATATGCATAATGGTAAAAATTATATAATGCTTACGTATTTCATAAAAAAAAGAACATGCTATAAACATGAAACCATAAAATTATTACTTAGTACATAAAAGTCATTCAACATAGTTAGAATATAGGCAACGTAGACCTTTGTTTTAGGAATATCAATGGTAGGGCTCCATCTTGGTGAACTTGCACTCAAACCTTATACAAATTCAATATAATTCATATTCGAAACACCATATTTAATGCAAGCCAAGGGATATTATAGGGAAATAATATCAAGCATAAAATACCTAAAAAAAATCTTTGACTGATCTACCAAGCAATCCCTTGCATATTTTTAATTTGTATCTAAAAATAAAAAAACTACCTTTACTGAAATCTAAAAATGATAAATATGCAATGTAATACGAACAAAAATATAACCTTGAAAACTAAAAATGATGGAAATACTAAATATGAAATTTAAGACATTACAAATAAAAATACGTAGACACCCATCTCAGAAGAATTGTGTTAGCTCCTAAGGAAAATATTAACATTTCAAACATAAAAGACCAAACACTACTACATAAAAGATACAAGGTATACGTCCTTTCATGAAGATGACATGCTGTAATTTATGTCACTTTGCCATTTGTAATAATTTAAGAAAACATATCTATATTCTAAACATGATTCTTGAAAAGAAAAAAAAAAAAATGCCCTGCTTTTAAAATAAGTGTTATTGGTCCATCATTGGCTTAAAGTACATCATTTGTAAAATAGTTAATTGATCTCCCTACAATTATCAATGCTATTGGTCCAAAAATAAAATGAAATCAAAGTGGAGTCATCAACGTATAACACTTTCTATTTTCCAGAGCAATTAATGTTGTATAACAAACTGATACTATGGAGCCCATATTTCTAACTAAATTCACCCAACATCACCAAAAATATTTTTGTAAAATTGTGTTCTAAGATAAATAAATAGAGGGTGAGATTGCTGTCAAGATCTGTAGATATTAAAAGAATGGTTATTTTATGAGAAAAAGAAAACAATTAAGGAAATTGTTAATTTGAAAATAATGTAATACTGATTAATTATTAAAACCCTTTTTCTCAAAAGCATCTAGTTCCATTCATAAGAGAAGAACCTTCAAATTTATTATAAACTATGAGATTCAAAAACAAAAATGCAAAATTAAAAAAAATAAAGAAAATTGTATGTTTCAACATCACGAGTGAGGGAGAAAATAAATAAATGAATAGTATACTGGCTTATTGGTTCTTTTAGTATACTTTCCATATCTGAACAACTCAAAATAGTGATATATTCCTCTAAAATATTCTATTTATTTTCTGTTTGCATAGTCAGTTAAACATTTTTCTCATTTTTTTCTACAGAATAGAATCACATAGAGAACAATGTAATGCTTTACCTTACTATTGTGGCTGGTCAATCCCATCCTTCGTAATTTAATACCGATAATCCATGTTTCTAGAATGTAAATACTTGATTATTTCAGTGTTTAGATTACTCACTCGGTGTTAGTATGTAATTTCACTACTTTTCATGCAAAATATTTCTTTTTCAAGTCCTACTATTCATAGCCATTACATGGCACTCTGTTAGATCCCAAAGATATGCTGTTCACTTTCCACCCTTTGCCTTATCTTTGTGGTTATCTGCCAACCTCTGTATTTTGTTGTGGCTCTGGTTCAGTGTGATTGTGTAAATTGGCATAATCAGATTGAACTGTTGCCTCTGGACTATCGTTTTGGTCTATCTCTTATCCCTCCCCTCTTCAGGTTCCCAAATGCATGGGATGCTACCACATGGCACTTTCTTGGGCATTAGGTGCTAAGAGGTTTTGACAGTAGTTTATCAATCCCTCGTAGGCTGAGGGTATTAAATGTTTCCACCTAACAACATTTCAGTAGCCCATGCCATGTAAAGATTTTGGGTTTGCGTGAGCTCCCTATGGGCCTTGGATCACCGAGATCATGCCATGTGGCATGATCTCGGTGATCTGTAGTCGTTGGAGGCTTGTGAATTGCGCTAGGCTCTCTGAATCTATGAGTCTAATGATAGTCCCTAGTCGTATGATCACAGAGCCGAGAGAGTTTTTCAGACTTAACCAACTCACCAAAAATTTACCGAATGCCCAAATTGCTAAGATGGTGCCATGTGACATGATCTTGAAGATTCTTTCTTCTAAAGAACTAAAATTTTTGGACGTAGTCTTTTTCGAATCAGATTGCTAAAACCTTGATGAGTCAAATGAACACAGGTAGTTCGTAGCAAGATTGGGTGACCAAGAGGATTTAGGAGTTTTTGACTTATACATAGACTTCACTAAAATCCTTTCGAAACTGTGAAGAATTTCATTAATTCTGGTGCCAAACAAGCGTTTGATCTGGGCTGGGAGAAGTCTTATGAATCTGTGAGACATACCAAAAAATGAGTAAGAATAAGCAGGTAGTCAGAGCACTATGGAGATTTTGAGGAAGGACATGGAATAATGTTGAAGCTTATTCACAATGCATTAACTATTTAGTTGGTAACATAAACTAGTTGATTGCATTGCACTAAATGAATTTACATGGTTATAAGGAACATTAACAACTCAGAAATGACCAGCAAGGGGAAGCTCATAATTTAAAATCTGATCAAACGAATTTGGTATAGATCTTTCTGTATCCTGTACCAATTGAAATACTTTTTGCAAATTGGATCTACTTCTGGATATGACCACCTCATTGTCATTTCTAACCAAAAGACGAAAGTCGGCGAGGAAGTTACAAATATACAAGGAAGCAGTTTGGTCGTGCAATGAAAATGATCATTTACAGTTGAAATTGTCATCTTCTTGTCTTTTCCTTCTTTGTTGAACTGTCAAATTTCACACACCTCATAGCTATGTACCTTTTAGATTATGCCATCTGTCTCAGTCTCATTTTTTAGGAGCCCGGGTTTTGAAATGTCTTGCAGGCTATGGGTTCTTGAGATTTTGTCACTTGCCACAATCTCAAGACTTCCGGAGATCTTCGCTTATTGACCGTGTGATTAGTTTCTCCAAGATCTATATTCATGACATGCAAACATGTGGCTGGCTCAAAAGTTGTGGGTTATTTGACTATTCAACTGTAGTCTGCGGGCTTTAAATCTTCAGGATGGAGAAATGTGGAACGAATGCGAAAGCTGGGAGTCTACAGGGTTAGAATTCATTTGATTTTTATCCTAAATTCTGACTTCACCATAATTGAGACACTTGGACAGTCTCATAATTACACAGATCAAACAATACATTTCTTTCCAATACTTCGAACTTCATGATCTCGCCACATGGCGTGATCATAAGGCTCATGAAAATATTGTCCATGCAACCTTCTGTGTAGTTCCGACTTCCTGCAATTGAAATACTTGTCTCAACCTCGGGATTCAGAGTATTTTATGCCTTAGAACCCTTCCTTAATTTCAACGGGATCTGGGATTCTGAGACTTGTAACGTAGCACAATCTTGGAAGCTCAGGGATCTAGAACACTTGCTTAATATCAACTTTATTCCAGGCACACATTTAGAAATTTCACCAAAATCAATCCATCAAAAATAAATGTGATGATGAAACTTGTCGTTAATCCAAGAATTCATAGATCCTTCGATCTCAGGCTTTATTTTTTGGAAACTTAGAATTCAGTAGAGTTGATCGATAGAGGATCAATCATAATTAAACATGTGTCACCCATTTGGGAGGTTGAAGAATCTGCAGAAATATAGCCAACCATTCACTCGGTATAAGATTAGTCAAGTTAGTCCGAAAAGTAAATTTCAAAGAAACATACAAGATAAACTATGCATATATGAGTCTAAACAGAACTGGCTCACTATATAGAAACCGGGCCGACTGAAAGAATTAATATGACAATGTATAATTACAAGTTCCCCTGTTTTCAAAGAAATATTGTATCAAATAAATGTCTATCAAACAAAGGAACTCCAACCAAATGTCTACTTCTAGCCCTCCTTATTATTTAAATGTTTAATATGGACATACATAATGTCTGTTGATTGAAACATATGAGATGAAAATGCATAAAATAAAATGTTATAATAATGTAGTCCTGAGAAATAGTAGGGTTTGAATATTAAATGGTAAGTCATGTATTTTATGTGAATTCCATATGAATGATTAGTGAATATCGTCTTTTTAATTAAATAAAATGAAGAATCGCTTTGATAGAGTAACATAAAGGATTAGAGAATATACTTCTCAAATATTAAATTTATGAAATTTAGATTTCAAGGCCAAGTGCCAATGGACAACATGGACTAACGCGAAGATTCAAAGCTTCATTTTAGATTACAAGTAAAGGTTGTCTGATACCAATGAGTCCCTATAAATTCTAAAATGAGACGCATCAACCCCAACATGACACAAGCACAAACAACATTACATCTACATGATAAAATCTATATCTACCCTATAAAAATTTGGTGCATGAAATCCTTACCTTAAAAATCTCTACAATATATATCACCACCATAAGTGCTTGTGTATGAAATATAAATCATATAATCAAAGCATCTTACGTTCTCCAATAAATCTTATCAAAGGATCAATGCAATATGAAAATATCGATGATATATATTATAAAGGATAAATGGTATTTTAAAAATCTCCACGATAAATACCATCATAAACGCTAGTCTATGAAATATAAATCGTACCATCCAAGGATTTTATGTTCTCTAACAATTTATTTAATACACTCTACATTATCTCTTTAGATTCATAACTTAAAATTATTGTAATGATATATTATTTCTTGTTTTTAATTATATATTGAATTAAAGATACTTAGTTGACTCAGGTTATTTTTGTTAAATTCTATTAATGTTTTTTGGTAAGATATAAGTAAAACGAACAAAAATCTTCATATATACTTTGTATTATTTGAAATATAATTTTAAAAATTATAATATTTTTTATTAAATATAAAATGAACATTTTAATAAATTTTATTTTATTTTTTTCAAAAATTTAATTAAAAATAGATGTTATTAATTATTTATAATATCAATATTAAATTATAAATTTGATATTATTGAATTTTAATTTTAATATAAAAATATTAAATTTTAATATGGCACGTATTAGGTTATAAGATTAACATTTATAGTTTTATGTTTTTGTCATAATTAACCATTACATTTGTATTTCAAGAACAAAATATATAATCAGACATTGTATTTGATACTAATTAAGAGGTTGAATAATTATTTTACTTTTTACGGTTCCTTTTTTAGGTCGATATATTGTTTTGTTCTTCATGTAAAGTATAAGATAAATGCAATAAAAAAAACATTATTACACGTGTTTAAATTTTTGATTTATTGATTGCAATTTTTATAGTAAAAAAGTCTAAACACATGTAATATAAACTAATAGAACTGTAGATTAAAACTAAAAGTCGTTGTTGTCTTGAAGGTATAAGTTACATTGGAAGGGATGTTGTAGTTTTCACTTTTAGTAAAGTAGGATTTTTTAAAGAGAAATAATGAAAATATGTAATTGTACTTCAATCGAAATCTATGACTAGTAACCTTGTCTAACCTTTTATGTAGGTTGTGGTTTGCCACATCTATCAATGTAATATAGACCTTTAATCCTCAATGTATTGTCTCAACATCAATGGTAGTGCATCATTGATTTGAGTTACACATCAAATGTGGAGCCTTGTTGAAATCATATCAAAACTCATGACATCCTCATCTACCCTTGACAATAAAAAATGGCCATTCAAAGATGTCACCACATTCCAAGTTACATATCCGTTTGCAATGGTTAATGGTTATGTAAGTCGAAATGATGTCCTAAATTCAGGTCTAATGTTCGATATGCACCCCTTAGTGTAAGATATCATTGGAAATACCTCATCATTGTCCATTATTATTATTATTATTATTATTATTATTATTATTATTATTATTATTATTATTATTATTATTATTATTATTATTAGATGATATATATAAATATTATAATATGAAACATATTTTTAAGACTAATTCAAAAAATATTTGAATCAAACACCCTACTCGTGTCATTCAAATAACCATTTTACTAAATTGAATTCTTACAACAAAACCTTCCCTGATTTCACTTCAAGAAAACATGTCATATTTTCTTTATAACTTGGATGTCGTGGTAAAGCCTCAAGAATATGTAAATAAAACTACAATTTTTCTATACTCTACTACTTTCCATTTTGTTTAACCTCAACATTATCCCTCGCTTAAAAATATCTTCACAAATCATGATCCCCATTTTTTTAACTTCCACTACTCTCATGAGTTCAACATACATGACAATGTATCCTATAGAGGATGAAGCATAGGATAAAATTTGGATTCAGGATCTGCACATTTGTCTACATGTTGTGAGTAATATGTTACCTATAATATTCACAATGCTGATTCAAATTCCATATTAGTAGGAAATGTGAGATATTATATATATATATATATATATATATATATATATATATATATATATATATATATATATATATATAATTTTTGGGATGCAGTCCAAAACAAAAATCTAAATTCTCATAGGAGGCTTGTCTTTGCTATTCTTTCAAATTCTTTGTGTTACTAAAATTTAAACCATCCTATAGGAAGACCCTCTACTAAATTTGCAGCCACACCTTTATTTTATTGTATTGTTGGTCCGTTAACATTGGGCTTGGAAGCTTCCATTTTGTTGTACTTTATTTGTAAATAATTCGATAGTATGCCTATAATGACTAAACTTTTATAAGCCAATGTTATATTTTTCTTTTGCTCTTTCTTCTTAGTTTAGTGCTAGACTTATCATTTATGTTTGTTTGTTAATGTTTTATAGTTTACAGTGGCCACATTTTTAAAAATACATCAAAATTGATTAGGCTTTCCTGCTATGAAATGTTTCTACCAACCATTTTACACATAAATATCACAGACATTTGTACTACTATATTTTTTGTTTCTCTCTATTTTCATCAATAAAATTCTCATTAGATTTTTTCCTATAGTGATTGTTAAGGATTTAGAATTATTATGAGTTATTTTCATTGTGTTGATATTTTTTTTTACTGATGTCAAGCCACTATTAGTTCACTTTTATATTGATATGTGTTGACTTTGAAGGCAGAGATTGTGACAAACCAAGGAAACCAAACTCTACGAGTTAGAGTTGGCATCTACCACATGTAAAGTTTTAGGTTTGTATTAAATGTCATGGCTAAAGGATTGCCGTATGACATAAATGCTAGCATATTAGTTTTGACATAATAATTGGGAGGTATGAAAGTATTCATGATTACGGATTCCATAACCTAGTATTATTTACATAGAGTAGAAACATTGAGAACGATGAAAACCTTGAGATTTATTAAAAATTTATTTGGTAACTAATTTAATTTAAATAACTTAAGCATTTATTTTGTATGATATTTAACTATTTTTTTACCAAGTTTTATCAAAATTTTGTGAATTATGACCAAGACACACACACAGAGACATATGTATATGTATATGCACACACGCGCACACGCGCGCATGCACACGCACGCGTACGCACGCATGCACGCACACACACACACACACACACACACACACACACACACACACACACACGCACGCACACACAAAAGTTAGTTTTTTAAAGAGAAGGAATTTAATTAATTAGTTTTATCTCATTCAAAATCTATGACCTCTTTATTAGTCTCATATTTTGTGTACGAAGCATTAATTATTCATTTTCTATTATGAAGGGTAGATGAGGGTGTCATGAGAGATAGTTTGATTGAATTAGTAATCCATGTCCAATGTGAGGCTCAAATATGTGTTAAAATGTTGTTGATATAGGATACAAGACATTGTAGTCCTACTATTTATCTTGTAGCTTTTGTTCGTTCATGCTATTAATATAATAGCCCATGGAACGATTATAATAGGGTCAAGAATATGTAAAAACATCATAATTGAAGCCTTGAAATAGGGGGAAAGGCCATACAAAGCATGAAAGTAGTGAAAGCTTTTTAAGTGCACTAGGTGATGATGATGAGGGATTTTTTGAGTCTGTCACCTAAAATACCCTATTATTGCCTCTCACTATCACAACCCAACTCACCTTAAAATATTTCACTACTTTGATTTAAAAAACTTAAACTAAAATTCAATAAAATTTCAATACACCTTGTATGTCACACTCAATGTTAGATCCTCCACCAGATCGACCCAGTTATCCAAAGAGTTGTCATATTAATCATGTGCCTTGTAAAAGACCCACATATTGAATGAGGAGTGACCTGTACATCAATTCAACAACCATTGTTCAGACCATACAAACTAGACACCTTATGTGTTCATACAAAATGATAATGAGCTATTAAAGGAGGAGATATTTTGTTTTATAAATATTTTTAGAACTGATGAAGTGGTAGGGATGTTTTCCTTCAATATTTCCTTGTTTTGTATGGCCTTGCCCTTTATTCAATGTTTAGCAAAGAGTATTTCATGTTATATTGGACACCACATGGCCCATATCATACATCATATCTAGATTTAGGTCTACTATTAGATTTACATTACTTGCACACATTACAAAGGTGTATGTAACTTGCAAGATAGCAACATATTTGATTAATAATTTTTTATATAGGCCCCTTTGCGTATGATAGCTTCAGAAAGACCTTCTTGTCATTTCATGTTACTATCATTGCTCATCTCAACTTGAAATATTTCATTATTTGTTTGTTTTGTATGGCCTTTCCCTTTCTTCATCGTTTACATATGTATATAAACAAGATGTAATTCCTCGAGTTTCACATGAGACTTCAAACCTGACAACAATCAAAACAAATATTGTCATATCCTCATCCACCATTGACAATAGAAAAGGGACAATCAAAGATGTCATCACCTTGCTTTGATATAATTCACATGTATCAATATGCATTGCTATTATATTGATTTACCAATTTAAAATTTAATGTACTTACATGTGTATGTGTAACTTATATGGGATAAAAATAATCCATATGTCTCTACACAGAAATATTAGTCTTCCAAATAATATTGTGTCTAATAATTATTATATTTATATACAATATTATATTTTTATATCGACCACCTAGTTTACAATATCATTTAATTTTTCCATGTTGCCAATATGTTGTAGTTGGATTCTTAACCTTGATGTAATTTCTATAGGTGTCAAGGTATTAGAAACATAGATGAACATAGGCTGCAATATAGACTTTGGAACCTAAATGTCTTTTCTTCATATCAATTTCATTGCAATCTTGATTTGAGTCAAAAATCAAACATAGAGCCGTATCATAATAAAATCATCCTTGTCTTGTCCTCATTGACCCTTGATAATAGCAAATGTCCAATCAAATAACCTAGGACCTGTACGCTATGTACACCTTTCCAATGGGTGCATGTCATGTAAATCATATAGCTACCCTGCATCTATGTATGATGTCGGATATTATTTGTCCTCACCATCACCAACTGACTCACCTCATCACATATCACATTAACACACTGTAACAAGGAACATATAACCTCATTTTCTACCATCACCTCCACTAAAAATAGAAATTTGTTTTTTATTAATGTTTCATTCACAAAAGGTGAGATGGGGTTGGTGGTGAGGGGTTTATATTGAGGTACAAATACCAACTTATACCCATTCGGCTCAAGAAACTTTGTAGTTGCATGTCTAGGTATAAATTATACGGGATAAATGCACTCCATATGTCATTGTAGAGAGATTCTTATCTTCCAAATACTATTGTATTATCGATACTAATATTATATTACATTATTATATTATATATCATATTATATTGTTATATGGACCCTTTATTGTATAATATCACCTAAAATACCTTGTCAATGCCTCTCACCATTACCACATAATTTACTTGAAAATATTTCACTATTTTCATGTTTTGTATGCCTTGTTAATGGTATTTTTCATACATGCTTACAATTCGAAACAGATATGCATACACATTGAAGACCGTATGTGGCATATGCAAAACCATTTGGGAGAAACCTCTGATCAATAAAACAAAGTAGCCAGAGGAGATAATATAAGACATCCAGACGGAGCTGGAGGGGCGAGATCACGGCCCACGTGAGGCTGATAATGTAAAGAATTAGGTAAAATATACAGTTGATAGGTTAATAAAAATATCTATTTGTATAGGATGGTGTAGAATTATTCAAACTATTTGGAATGAATCTATTCCGTCCCATACAAGCGATTTACCTCCACTTTAATCTGTATCGCTCTCAATTGACTCCCAAATGGACACAGCCTCCTCATTTCCCAGACATGAGTTGACAATGACGAGTAACTTCGTCATATCGTTTGATCCTCATAAATTATGAAGACTTAATTCTCTAAGCGGATGAAACAGGGGTTTTCTAATTATTTTTGGTCTTTCTAAGCAAGATGGAAATAGCATAGAAGCTCCATGAAAACAGGCTGCATATTTGACAAGCAGAATATTGCTACAACAGGTACGTTATTAGTGTACTATGAGCACCCAAACTGTTGATATAAAAATAGTGATATGAATACAAATTATATTTTGTTTGTAATAAGCGGTTTACTGCAGCAGCAGATTACAGAAAACGATTTTGGTGTGATGTTCATCAGCAAATTACCCTATCCATTATGTCGTTTAACCCCTGCAAGTGTTTTGAAGCCTTCTTTGAGGCAAAATTCATCAGACCGTGAAAGCGGAGGCACGGGAAGGGGTTAAATATGTGAAAGGGTCCCTGGCACCAGAGATGAAGTCTACGTATTTGTTCTCTGTTTTGTTGTCGATCAGAACAGTACCTTCCCAGGCTGTATTAGATAATACCTCCCCACACGTGGTAATAGTTGACAGGTATAAAAACAATTTAGGTGTAAAAACCTTTAAATTTGCAGGTGAAATATTAGACGAAATTTTGGAGGTTGTCATGTAAAACGCTTCCACCGTAAGAATACGAAAAATATAAAATAAAAAAATACTTCGTAACAGATCTGGAGATTCTAACTGATTTCGAGCTGCTTCTTTAACTTATATAACAGCGCAACCTACCGTTTTACGTGTTAAAACGTAGTTTATTTTGTTATTTAGGTAGGAATATCATCTCATAATCCCAATTTTCTATCAATCTAATGCGGTTTTTCATTTTTGTAACAAATATAATTGTGGTAGAAGTATACGTACGCCCCGTCTAAATGTGACTCTGTTACAAGGTGATTCATTTGAGCGTTTTGGCTGTATTGATTTTTATTTTTCTTCTCCTGAGCACCTATGCTACGTGCATCGTAACCTTTTGGTTGTGTAGAGGATATAATTTTACTCCTAATTTATTTTCCTTTAGTTTTAGTTTATTATCAACATTGTGTTTCTGATTAGCAGACGAGTAACCATATAATATGTATGTTAGTTGTGCCTTCGGAATTTATTCAAAAGGGAATTATAGGACTGATACTAGGTTAGGTTAAAACAAACGGGTCATATCCCAATAAGTGTTCTCATTATTTTGAAATACAATGTTATTCATATTTATTTTAATATTTTTGATTCAAAAGTATAAATAAATACAAGGAAGGTAATATATTATAATTGGTACTATATTATAATTGTATTATATGTGATTTTAGAATTTAAGTATACAATAAATATTATTATTTATGACTCTAATTAATAATTTAATTAAGGTAAATACTTAGTTGAGAACATAAAAGTACATCCTCCACATGAAATATAAATTTAATAATATTTAAAAATAAAAATGTTTAATTAACAAGAATTAATCAATGTACTATGATATATGTTTATTTATTTAGATTACGATAGAAACATACATTTTCATACGATATCATACTATTTTCACAAGCTTAAATCATAGTGTACATATTAAAATTATAACTAAATCATAGATTTCAAATCTATGGATGAATGCTTACATCAATATTAATTCATCTAACAATGTTTTCCTAAAATATTGTGACCACATAGATTATATTTTATTCTAGAATTCCTCCTTGTAAGAATGCCAATATTAATTTTTTGAGGAAGCATTCCCTCGAGAAACATAATATTCATAGAATTTGAATTAATATAATTTAGCAAGAAATAATAATTGCAATTCTTAAATAAAAGCTATCATTAAAAGGAGTTTGAGAATTTGAAAGGTAGTTTAAATTTTCATAACATGGATTTCTATCATCTCATATGAAACCATATATATATATATATATATATATATATATATATATATATATATATATATATCGAAAATCTAACAATTTTAGGTGGTCCTCATATTTTTACAAAATTCCTTTCTATAAGTATATGGAAAACACTCATTATCAATAAGGTAAGTATATTTTTTCTCCTTAGTTATACCACATCCATAATGGAGGATGAAGAATGAATAGTTAAACCATGTCCATAATACAAGGAAGAAGAATAAAATATGTATGGATTAATTCACTGTTTGTAAAAATACAAATCAAATTAAATATTATTTTACAATAAAAAAGTATGTCCTAAAAAGAAGTTATAATCAAGAAGTAAGAGACAATATTTATTTTCATGAGAGAAAAGAGGAGTCATTTCCGAAATATTATTCTAAAATATTAACTACCTTAAAAAATTATATATATTATGATAACAACATGTATCCAAAACAATGAATCAAACATCTTACATATAATTTTTTAAATCTTTATTATTTCCAATCAACACTTATCCTTTATTATAATCAACACTTATGCTTTTTTATAATCAACATATATGTTATATCAACATAAAGTTATCAACATGTCTTGTCAATAATAATTTCCTAACAAGTATAAATTTAATATAAGCATAACAAGTATAAATTTAATATAAGCATATTAACCCATATGTAACTAGTAACTCAAGATGGAACTAGAATAAAGTTGTTTAATCACCTCATTATACTAGTGTATTTTGATTTATGCGTATACAACATTATCTTATTTTATATTAAAAAGAAACAAACATAAGGAGCTAATAATTTACGTTGAGCTCACATAAAGGTATGATAAATAAAAAAGTATTCAAAAAGTAAAAATTCCAACCAAAAATAAATCCCTGTTCTAAATAATATAATATAATTTATATGAATTAACAATAAATAAGATTTTTTTGCATTGGAAGATACAAATAAGTAAACCCGTGTAGCATAAGGATATTTCTTATTTGATAGGGGAAATATGAGTTTTAAGAGGTCTTGTAACTTTTTTGACAAATGAAAATGTTTATGTTTTAATGAGAAACCTCTATCAGTAGTTTAGGTAGAAAAAAAAAAAAAAAATGTAGTTAAATTATAACTTACTAAAAAGAGACACCTTTGTCTATCGAAAAAAGTTATTAGAAACATATATTCTTCTATTAAACTTTTGTCTCTATGAATCATGCACACAATGTCCAAAGTTAAAGCCTTCATGATTGAATGGCCATATTGAAAGTCTTTTAAATCACATTTCTTTTGCCTTTTTTTCTTTTGCATTTCGGTCCACTCCCCCTTGTCTTATGCAATCTCCGAAGAGAAGGTAAATATATTTTGATTGAATTAAAGGGATGAGATTAATCTTTTGAGAGGTCAATAGATTCCACCTTTGGAATTTGTGTTTTAGAAAGTAGTGCTGATACACTAGGGATAAATTGTTTAGAGGCTATGGAAACCAATTTTGAAGCCTCTTTTTTAGTGTCTCTTTTTTCTGTAGAAACATTTGAAGTTGAATCGATTGGATCTTTTGATTCTTCCAAAACATATGCCTCCAATATTCTTCCAGCATTATAACTTATAAATTCTTCATCGTTCTTAACTTTTTCGTCTGAGTCCAAAGAATTAAAACAAGAATAATCAAGTCCATTCACTATTAGAAGATCAACCAAGGTTCAGACCAAAAATCACATTATTAGTATTTAACCAGAGTTCCTTAAATCATTGAACTAGGGTTCAGACCAAACATGAAGGGGAAGATGGGTTAGACATACCCAGATGGGTCTAGTAAAAAAAAGATTCAGAGATAGGATTGAAACTTGGAAACTAGGGTTTCGTAAACATTTGATATTGATTCCAACTCCATTATTTGTCTAACATCATTCCCTTTTACTGAATAGGAGGAAAGATAGTTATAAATAAACTTTTTGCACCATTATATTATTTGATCTTACCTTTTAAGAGGGGCTTTCACAATTTTGAGATCCATGTATTAAGATCTGGGAGATTTGGCTAGAGATTATCAAATTGGCATATGACTCCCATGTCTATGTAGTAGTTTTTGTTTACCAATATTGATTATAAGGCTTCTCTATTGATAGATAATAAGGGATTTGATGTAGTAGGATTTATTGGCTTCAACATTTATTTCGTATATGAGTAGGATGGGCTTGTCGTCTAGATTGAATAGCTTCCACAAATATTATGCATAGAGGTTTAGTAGAATCTAGCTCTATTTTCTCATGCACAACTACTTTCTTAGAATGTCTATTGGTATCCTGACTCACCTGGTGTAGTGTCTTCAGAGGATCATGATTATGTCATTCTACATAGATGATGAACTAGAGTAGACATAATCATTGTTGTTATCATTCAAATCGATTATAAAATTAGGGGGTATGTTAGAGTCAATAACTGAGTAAAAACTAAGAAAAAGAACTAGAGGCATGATTAAAAAAATGACCCATACCAACATAGACATTATAATTTAATTTAAGAGCATGACATGTTATAAAGTCATCCAATAAGTTAGGAACACCACAAACACTCAATATAAAGTTGGTTAGGATTGATTTCTAACTAATTTGAAAAATGAACACATAATCATGACAATTCAATCAAATAAGATCCTTATTTAGGTTGTCAAATATCTTGAAATTTATTCCAAACATTAATTCCATAATTAGTGCCATTAAGTATAATTTGTTTAATATTTTGTGCAATCTAGCATAAACAAGGAATGATATTTAAATTCCTCTCTGGGTTAGGATTTTATAGGTTAAATTATTATAACTTATTCATAGTAATTCATTACTTTGTCAATAGAAAGTATTCATCTCATATTTTTAATATTTAAATATTACAAATCCTTCCTCCTTAATAAAATTTTATATTAAATATAATTTTAAAACACCTATAAAATTGTAAGAAAATTATCATCATCATCATCATCATCATCATCATCATCATCATTAAAAAAATGGGTTGTTTTAAGATAATATTAAAGATAATACTTAAGCAAATCATCTCAAATTGAGACAAAAAAAGTTGTGTATTATCTCAAATATTGTCTTTAAGTAGATGTCTCTAATTATTGTCTCAAATAATTATTTCACTAGAGATGATATAGAATACAACTTATTTTGTCTCTTGAGAGACAATATCATTTGTGTCTCTCTAAAGACAATATAACATACTTTTTTTAATCTCTCAAGAGACAACCCCTTTTGTCTCTCAAGTGATTATCATTTTAATCCCAAATATTGTATCTTGAGTGACAAAATGAATTTAATGAATTAAAAAAAATCTAAATGTCTTTTAGTGAAACCAATCAATAAATATCATCAATGACACTAAAATGATCTAGTGATTATATATATATATATATATATATATATATATATATATATAATCACTAGATCATTTTAGTGTCATTGATGATATTTATTGATTGGTTTCACTAAAAGACATTTAGATTTTTTTTAATTCATTAAATTCATTTTGTCACTCAAGATACAATATTTGGGATTAAAATGATAATCACTTGAGAGACAAAAGGGGTTGTCTCTTGAGAGATTAAAAAAAATATTTTATATTGTCTTTAGAGAGACACAAATGATATTGTCTCTCAAGAGAGAAAATAAGTTGTATTCTATATCATCTCTACTGAAATAATTATTTGAGACAATAATTAGAGACGTCTACTTATGTATATATATATATTATGGCCATAATTTATGGGCCCACAAGCATTTTATTGTATCTAAAATAACAAATATAAGAGGGTGCCTAAATGTCATTAACCCTTAACATATAATGGTAGAGGGATGAAATTCAATATATTTCTATAAAATCTATTTCTATAACTATGTGATTCATCTGGATATTTAAAATACTACCTTTTCTACTCTTAAAAAAGATATATCTATTTGATTTACTAAATTGCTTATTTATTTTCACAATAATATTTCATATCGTCGATCCAACAATCCATTAAGAGGATTTGAGAATCTCAAATACTCACACTACATAAACCCTTTCATGTTCATCTTATAATTATCATTGTTGCCATGGTTTTCAATTCCCTGTGAATCCATTAATGATGGTAATAATAATACCCACTAATTTTACTTACAACAATAATATATCTTTAAAAGTTGAAAACATCAAATTATTTTAACAATATTATCTTACACTTTCAAACAAAAGAAATCATAACAAATCATGTTAATGAACAATGATATTAGTGCATAAGATGTACTTGAGCTAAGTGCGGTAGTTTCCAGATGCATTGGCTCTGCAATCCTAACTTCAGGGCCAAGTGATTCACATTTTAGAGCCAATATTCAAGATTCATGTGGTGGAACATATGGGAAACGTGATAAGGGTGCTTGATACTCATTTTTTAAATGATCAAATGGTGGAATCACATGGGGTTTGTCACCTTTAACATTCCCATAGCACAAGTTTTTATTCTTGTATTTAAATGTTTCACTTCTAATATCAAAATATGGAGTCTCCGCTTAAGAAAGGCTTTCATCTCAGCATGTCTAAATGATGAGCGCTTTGTATAATATTTGCATAGTGCCTATCCATAATTCCTTATGGAAATTAT
>JARHVA010000957.1:477500-527500 GCA_037957365.1 Torreya grandis | reverse complement strand
TATGTTTGTATATGACTTGTTTGACTCTCCAAGGTATAATAAAATATTATTTTGCATTTCCAAAAATCCATTGATGAAAATCTAAGCATATATTGTATTTTTGCTCACACCGCTCAACCCACTTGAGTGTTTGACTTCTCCCCTGCCTTTTTGCATTTCAAATTAAGGTTTTTTTTAGAATGTCCAATAGAATTTATTAGAAAATCCATTTCTACGGATTAGATCAAATTACTTCAGAGTCCTTTTTATTTGTACAATTATTAACGGGTGCGCCATTAATTGGGTTTTCCAAAACTCCTTTTCTTAATTAATAATTTAAGCATTTAGCTATCTCATAAAATGAGCTTTAGTACACTGCTATTTACATAGGGAGGCAAGACTAAAGTAATTTTACAGTTTATATTGACTTGACGGTAAGGGTCCTTTCTTATAGATTTAAATCGAGCTTTCAATGCATCATTCCACTAGGAACAAGATAATAAATAATTTAATTATCAAATAATAGTTGATTCTCAATTTTAAAATTGCAACGTCTAACAATTAATTAGATGATAATGACATTTTATATGCAGGGTAAATTTAGGAAGTTTTAACATATTTCTGTTAGGTGATAAATCTTTCTTTTAAAATTTATAAATTATATAAAAATTTTGGGTTAAATTATTTCAACATCAAGCTGATTGGTAAAAGATAATAAGATTATCGACTTTGTTTAAGGGCGATTTAGATTGGAAGATAAATCTATGTAGGATTCTAACTTAGTGAGCAAACGCCTGCTACTAGAGCCTCCAATGCTCCATGTAATGAGATTAAAACAAGATTGTATTGTAATCAACAAGTTTGTTAATAGACAACAATTAGTTCATTTTGATCAATCAATTTCTTATACATTTGATAAATATACAACCATTCTATATATCTAAGACTCACCAATGATAGTTGTTATGTAGTTTTCGTTTATCAATCACCAAATTAATTGAGTACTATAATTTGAAAGGTCTTATAGTAAATATGCAATAACTAAAAAAACTACAAAGAGAATCGTTAAAATAATTATAGCGACAAAACTGCAATGAAAAGTCACAAATTGCAACCAACACAAGGATTCTGAGTTGATTCAAGTTTTCAATACGTATGCAAAGCTTAATGAAATTAAAGATTAGGTCCATATTTTTAAAATACCACTCTAAAATAAGAGGATATTTAAACAAACCCAACTAGTTCACCCTCAAATTACTCAAGATTTAACTAGAAAGTATCTTCTTACCTCTTACAATGTTTTTTTAAATAAATTATATATAAAAAATATCCAAAACGATATTTCTATAAGTAAATAACAATAAAATCTAATAACTCTTCAATGCGACCAAAGGTTAATTACACCATTAATCTTGAAAACAATGATACAATATTTATTCAAAAATTCTAATACAAACACACAAAACTTCCATATAACACCTGAAGAAAAAAAATATATAATATTCATTAATTAATAAAAAAAATTCATCGTCAATAAAATATTTTCAAACTAATAAAATTAAATAAAAATAATTTTTTCTCTTTAAAAAATTATGTATTTTCCAACCAAACAATATCCCTAACATTATATTTAATAACCATCACAGCATGATTGGCTAATAACGAAGTACTAGTATAAAGTTTTAAACTTGTATAATTATCCTTCTAAAGGATAATAGCTTCTTGATGGACACATTGTTAGTTGATGCACACGTGCGCGTAACAAGTTTTAATATAAATTAATAATTTTTATGTCGTTTAAATATCTAAATCCTTCTGGTATGTTTTTTTATGAAGGCTGTCATATGTATGCAAACTCATTAGTTGAGGTTGTCGTTCAAAACAAGCCTATGATATGAAAATTTATATAGAAGTTAATAAATTTTAGTAAATAAGAATAAAATGTTATATGTGGGAGATAGAGGTGATAAACAAGGCGGAAATCATAAGGTGAGTGTATTAAGAGGTCAATAGAAACATAATTAATTAATCAATTAAATAGAATTTTGTGACGTAATAATATTATATTTTTATTTTATGTAATTTATTATTATTTTTAAATTTTTAATAAGATTTCAAAAAAATTATTAAAATTTTTTTTTTAAAAAAAGAAAGAAATATAATAATATTAAATTTTTTTTAATCTATGTAAGGTATTATTATAAAATTAGATTTTTTTTGGAAGTTTTAAATCACTTCAAAACAAATGTAAAAAGAACTTCTTTTTCAAAGATAAATAAATACATTGAACATGTATAAATGATGGTGCCTAGGTTACATGCTATTGATGTTATTATACTTTGTACTAACCTTTTAAATAAATATTGGATTAATATTTATTAATTGTTGGCTTTTCATACGCATAATATGAATTTTATGAATATCTAACTCATTAATTTGGCTATACATTATAATATTTTTGTGGTAGATTTCATCTTGATAATATTGGAATGGATATTATTTCCAATTGACTAGGTTATTGTCTACTTAATAAAATGGCATTCATATTAACCAAATTCTTAAAGTACACATTTAATTGATAATCACTAAGCAAAAAATGCATAACAAAAATAACACCATCAAGTGCTCAACAAAAATATGTGAATGATTTATTTAGATTAATTATGATATTACCTTGATTACTTATTTTTCATTAATCAAATTCAAATTTGAACCTATCAACACGCATATTGTCATACAATAATAAACATATAGAAAAATAAATGCAAAATAGGTGCACTTTGACTTATAAAAAACTATTTAAATGGTTAAAATAAAGCAAAACAAATGCTAGACATGTGACCTTTGATTTATAAAACACTATTTATTTTCAAAGCTTAAAATAAACTAATAAATTTTAAAATAATACATAATTATTATCATGTATAGACAAATAGATCTAAATCACATAACATTTTATATAACACCCTTAATTTTAAATTTTACCATGATAAATTAAACCAATTAAAATTAATCTTATGTTTATTAGGCCAATGAAAAATTATAAAAACATTAGATTAAAGATAATAATATATTCAATATTCTTCCATCACATTAGGATACCATTAAAAGTGAATCTCTCTTTAATCATGAGTTGTCCTAGCTTTCCAATGGATAATGTTGAATGGAAAAGTATCATCTAATTATTAATTAAATATATTGCAAATGAATGCTCTTCTTTAATTCATATTTGGCTCAACGAAATGGGCGCCGCTATGTCTTGTTCACATTAAAACAATTTAGTAGCTCTATGTGCCATATGACAAGTTGTCCACCATAGGAAATATTTAATTAATGATTTTTTGACAGGCTACCTAACATAAGCAATATCTAAATAATAATTATTTGATTTTCAAACGATTAAACAACTCATTATTAGATCCCTCCCTCTTAAACATGGCCATTTGTTAATATATATTAGGACTCGAAGCATATTCTTTTGACCTGCGCATTGTCGAAAGCCAACAAAAACACGTTGATAGTCAAAAATCAAAGTCCATTTTTAAAGATCATTGATATATTTCAATATCTTAATATTTATGTTAGTTATCAGTAAACATTGATTAATCCAATTTACTCGTAGAATGAAATTTGAGTGAGACATTTGAAGCTCTTATCAGGGCTTAGCTTGAAAAATTCAATCACAGTTACTATATATTTTTTTAAGGGAAAACCAATAAAAATTTATCATATGATTGTGTTAACAAACGTATGTAATAGTTAGAAGTGTAGTTTGAAAGGTGTCGAGGAGGACCTGACACATTACAAGAGCCCTAAAATTCATGCTTAATGCTTGGCATAGTTGAAAATGTTAAAATTGATGTAATAACTTATTTTTTAGAGGCGGGGAGAACATGAACAGATACTCAGGTCTTCCAATATGAAGTTTGGGCTTTACCATGACACCAGTTTGAAAATTTAGAAAGTGCAGTGTGATAGGGAAACCCCAGCTTGTAAATGTCACTGCAATTTTTATTTTATTTTTAAATTTTGTTTTAGGTAGAACAGTTTCGCAAACAACATTGGAAATGTTGAGTTTGTTCAACATGGATTATCTTGATACCAAGATTGCGGATATCTACGCTCTGACACAATCTTCATCCCTATTACCATTTTGAATTGGTTTCTTGTGTAATTAAAATATCTACTTTCTATTTATCATAATTTTGCCTGTCATATCTGAGAACAGGAATACCAATTATTATCATGCTTTCTTTAACTCTTTTCTACTACCTTATTTCACCCACTGTTTAACACACATGTTTTTTCATATTACACTAGCATGAGAACATAAAGTTAGTTTAGATGATTATGTTATTACAATGACCGTTGTTTTTTTAAAATTTGTAGATGACATTTATCCCTGTAACTATTTTTTTCTCTATGACCTCAGGGAATTCTTCAGACATGATGCATATGGTGTTTTCTATTTTGATGCATAATGATATTCCATCTAATTCCATTGATTCCATGACGCCTTTGATCCCTCAATCTTCCCTAACATTTCCTACAACTACCTGTGTAACACGCTTTGTTTGAAGCTTAAGGAATGGAACGACGATCTTATATGGTTCAAATATCAGCTTATACAAGGCAAGCCAAGGCCGTAAGAGGAAGGAAGCCTAGTAATGTTAAATGCACTTTTCTCTATTTTTTTTTTGTTTGTTAAAATGCCCTAATCCAAACTGGAATTTATACCGGATGCTCAACCCACTCCTGCTGCTACTCAACCTACCGGGACTTTCTCTTAAATGGGTAAGGATGAATTTCTACTTTTCCTACGACATTATTCTACCCTTTATATTTATGCACGACTGGTGGCCTAAATGTAGAGTCCTCTTGCTTTATCTCAAGTTGTGCCCTTTGGGTAAGGATGAATTTGTACTTTTCCTATGACATTATTCTACCCTTTATATTTATGCATGACCGGTGGCCTAAATGTAGAGTCCTCTAGCTCTATCTCAAGTTGTGCCCTTCCCTAGGCATTTTCAAGTGCTTGTTGCTATGCCTTCTAGTCCTTCCGGGATAGGATTTACTCCATTTATAGTTGTTGTGGGTTCATGTGACGCCTATAAACCTTTTATGCACTAAAAATTACAAATTGTTCTCCCATCTAATAAAATATTGGTTGTTGGTGTGCCATAGAATAATCAATGGTGTGGCATAACTTTTAGAAGGCACTAAAACCATACCACAACACTTGTTCAAATTGCAGCTACATGATTATTCTTCCTAGCATTGGCAACACCTTAATAAATTATAAAATGTTAGTCTTCAATGTTTCAATAGTTCATCTATGGCATTTCCATAGGAAGGTATTTCTTATTTCCTTTCAAGCATCATTGCACTTCTTCTATGTTGATGTAAGATATTAATTATTTTATTTGCTTATTAAATAGATAATTCCTACACATGTAAATTTAGCTTACTGAGGTGTGATAAGAGGTTAAGAGGGTGAGAAGGTGAGTTCCACAGTAAATTCAGTTGAGTACTACTATCAGTTCTTTTTTAAGTTCTATAGTGAGTTAAACTTAGTTCTACAGTGTATTTTCCTATCAGTTAACTCCCCCTACTGTTTCTTTATAGTCCTCTTCACCATGCTATTGTAAACAAATCCATTTTCGTTAATTGCATCCTTATTATGCAAATTATTTATCTTTAATTTATTCTCTTTTGGAAGGTATATCTTAGGTTTTGTAGGAGACCCTGGCGATTGATTCAATCAGTGACTCTCACATGAGATTATAGCAAATTTATACATGGTATCAAAGCTCTAAATCTGCATGCCCCTTCTTATATCTAAGAAAATTTTTAACAATATCTTTTGCAAGATGCATTTTTGAACAAACCAGACCCCACCATTGCGCTCAGAATGCCCAACAATTCTCATGTAAGGCACTCTATATTTTGGTGACTATTTTTTTTTGAATATTTGTTTGGGGGTTTAAAAAAAAATTCAATAATATTGAATCCATACATGTACAAAATCTGTATGGCTATACGGTAACTCAATTTCCATACCATTGTTATCTAAGCGAATTTTGATTTTGAAGCTACCTCAATTTGAGTGCTATCCTGATTCCTATACATGCCACCTTAATTTCCATGCCATATTGATTTTTATGCATAGGGACAGTTGAATTTTTTATTAATTTATTGATAATTTTTATTTTATTTTATTTTTTTTGGTGGAAAAGCCCCCAAGGTTTAGATCCTAGTCATATGAGTGACCAAAGTCCTAGCGACCAACCCTTAGACACTTAGTGCCTAGTCATATGGGCATCCAAGGGCTTGAACAATGCTTTTGTTTTTGCCTCATTGCCCTAAATGAGTAGTTTTAGTAAATTGGACATATCTTGAGCAAATGGTGTCAAATTTTTAAAAACAAATAAACATCAAAAAGCTAGTTCTGAGAAAAATTCAATGGTGAATGTATTTTTTTCCATACTTTTACATTTGGTAGAATTTATTATTGTTTGAAGTAAATATCATATTTTTGGATTCTGAGCTCATATCTTTTTACCACAATCTCTAATTTTCATGATTCTTATGGCATTGGAAATGTAATGAGGAGCTCTACACAACCATATATGCATATTTTCTAGATTCAGCCCCAGGTATTATTTTTTCAATTTGTCAAATTTATAGCTTATTAAATGGATAATTCCTACACTTGTAGCTTTAGCTTACTTAAGTGTGATAAGAGGTTAAGAGGGTGAGAAGGTGAGTTCCATAATGAGTTTGATAGTGAGTTCAGCTGAGTATTACTATGAGTTATTTTTTAAGTTCTACATTGAGTTAAACTTAGTTTCACAGTGAGTTTTTTTATCAGTTAACTCCCCCTACTCTTTCTTTATATTCCTCTTCACCATGCTATTGTAAACAAATCCATTTTCATTAATTGCAATCTTATTATGCAAATTATTTTTCTTTGCTTCTTTCTCTTTTAGAAGGTATAACTTAGGTTTTGTAGGTGACCCTGGTGCTTTAGTCAATTAGTGACTCTTAGATGAGATTCTACTAAATTTCTACATGGTATCAGAGCTCTAGATCTGCAAGCCCCTCCTCAGATCTAAGAAAATTTCAAAAAAGAGCTTTTTAAAAATGTACTTTTGAGGAAACCAGACACCACCATTGCACTCATAAGGCCCAAAAACCCCTATTTTAATGTAAGGCACTCTATATTTTGGTGACAAAATTTTTTTGGCTATTTTTTTACGGGTTTCAAAAGAAATTACTGATATTGAATCCACACATGTATGACTTATATACGGCTATACGGTATCTCTATTTCCATACCATTATTATCTAAGAAGAATTTGATTTCGAGCTACCTCAGTTTGTGTGTTACCTTGATTTTTGTGCCACATCAATTTTCATGCCATCTTGATTTTTTTGCCACCTCGATTTTCCTGCCATCTTGATTTTTGTGCATAGGGAAAGTTGAGTTTTTTTAATTAATTTCTTACTAAAAAAAGGGAATTTTTTTTAGGACTAGACCCTACAGTTTAGATCTTGGTCATATGAGTGACCGAAGTCCTAGCCACTAGTCCCCAAAGACTCAGCACCTGGTCATATGGGCATCCAAGGGCTTGAATAATGATTTTGTTTTTGCCTCCTTGCCATAAATGAGTAGTTTTATTAAATTGGGCATATCTTGAGAAAATGGTGTCAAATTTTCAAAAACAAATAAATGTTAGAAAGCTAGTTTCGAGAATAATTCAATGGTGTAGGTATTTTTTCTATATTTTATGTTTGGTACAATTTATTACTATTTGAAGTACATATCATATTTTTGGCCTTCGAGCTCATATCTTCTTACCACGATCTCTAATTTTCATGATTCTTGTGGCATTGGAAAGGTATTGAGGAGCTCTACACAACCATGTATGCAAGTTTTCTAGATTTATCACCAGATATTATTTATTTAATTTGTCAATTTTATGGCTTATATGTGATATTATAGACAATTTGACACCTAGAGAAATTCTTTTTTTTTTGGGTTTCATTTATCAACATCAATACATATTCAGATTATTGATCTTGATCCGATATATTTGAGGAGATATCATGGGTTTTGCTATTCACCCTTCTGTCATAACATTGGGTAAGGATAATTATGAGTCTTGGTAAAAGGGCATCTTGACACATCTAAGGTGGATTAATTTTTTACCTTATCTTTATGGACTCATACATGACCCAAACACACCTAGTAGGAAATTTGCATGGGGAAATTATATTGATCATATTTTAGTATTGATTGGTTATAGTGTTGATTTTGATACTGTGTGTTCTATCTCACATATTGATTACCCACACACTCTTTAGACTAGCATTTGGGGGATCTATGAATACCCACATATCTCTCCATTCCTATATGATCCTGATATAGATTGTCACATACCCCTTGATGATGTAGATTGCATACCTTATAATTATGATACAATTGAGGAGCTTGTATATTTGATAAGTCTTGCTAGTTCAGATCACATAGAGACTTCTCTTGCTTCTCCTTATTCTCTTATCAAGATCACATTTTTATAACCTATTGCTACATTAAATTATTTGCAGCATGACATTATCAGTCTTCCAAAGATAGCTCATTGGGAAATATGTCTACCAAATATATCATTATTGTTTGTAGAGTCACTTCTTGTAGATTTAGAGGACCACATTAAGGACATTTGTCTTCTATTTGATGACACCATCGATGGAGTTGTATCACCATCATCTTATTAAGATATTATTCTTCATCCTCCTATTCAATCAATGTTTTACAGTGAATTAGAGGCATTTGAGTAGTTTTGAAGAACATCATTATTATATTTGGATCATATGCAGAGTTCAGAAACATTTATCCTTCTTCTTGTATATTCCTATCCAGAATGGGAAAACATCATGAACACATATGTAGTTCTATTTCTTCCCAAGTGGAAGAATGTTGTTCTATTTTTATGGGTCTTCATCTTTATTCTATGTTGAACATCTTCTAGCACTACAAGATTTATCTTGAGGATCAGTTACATGATCTATCTTCTCATCTCTATTTTGGGAGGGAGCATTTCCTCATATGGGTTTTAATCCTTCTTGATTTTGAGGGGGTCACTAGACCTTCTCTTTACATCCTCTATTATGGGAGGCATTCATGATTGTATTTTTTGTGATGGATTCAATTCTTGAGGGGTCATAGTGTGAGTCTTTTTATCACATGTTCATGCTAAGTACTACTATGATTAATTTCTTAAGTTCTATAGTGAGTTAAACTTAGTTTCATAGTGAGTTCTCCTATCAGTTAACTCCCCCTATTTTTTTTTATATTTCTCTTTGCCATGTTATTGTAACAAATCCATTTTCATTAATTGCATCTTTATTATGAAAATTATTTTTCTTTGATTTTTTCTCTTTTGGAATGTATATCTTATTTTTTGTAGGTGATCCTAGTACTTGAGTCAATCACTGAATCTCACATAATATTATGGTGAATTTATACATTCTACACTACCCAACACTAAATAATATTATTTGGCACTTTCTTGAGAGTTTTTATTTCCAACATGTCACGTTGTCTCCTTCATATCACCATCAGTTCTATTTTCCTGGCATCAAAAATAAATGAGGGGAAATTATTTTAGCACTTCTTGGCATTAAAAGTAAATGGTGGAATTTTTTTTTTTGCACTTCCTAACATAAAAAATAAATGGGGGAAAATTATTTTAGCACTCCTCCATCCTTAATTAGCATAATTCCATCTTATGTGAAAGAGGAACATGATGTTGATGAGCATATGTTCATCACGCTTAAAAAAATTGCCATTCTCCATTGTGCCCAGGAAATCCTTCCCTTTCCCTCTTTTAATTCAAATCTTTGATATATATGTAGTTTGTATAATTTTCTTGAGTTGTTCCCATTATTTTAAGCTGAACCTTGTCGAAGAATTACATTTGGAAAATATGAGCTGAGTAGTTCAGTAATTCGGAATATATTTTTTGAAAACATATTAATTTTTATAAAACCCTACCTAGTTATTTTACTATACCTATAAAATATAAAATTCACCAAATTGTTTGAGCACTTTGGAAATGGTGATTAGGGGTGAACATGTTGATCACTGTTATTATGGTTAAGATGAGTTATGTTTGGGAATTTACATGTGCATTTAAATTATGAATGTCAACCATTATTTTATAGAGTTGTTTTTTTCCAAATTTAATAAATTTTTGTTGAGATAAAGAAAATTGTAGTGATTTTTCATATAAATAAGGGTGTCATCCATCAAATTTTTATGGGTTTTTTCCCATATACCAGTGAAATTTGTAGATATTAAAAGGTTTTCATTTGGAAATACATAGTAATTGGGCATATGTTAATGGATGAGGAGATGTTGTTGATGAAAGATTAAAGATTTATTTATTTTACTATTAATGTTGATAAATAAATTATATGTTTAAGTATTTTTGTTAAATAATTTATATGTTTCAAAATTGAAAGAATATGTTATTTGTCATAGTATTTTTTGTTAAAACTAATGTTAGGATTTTTTAATCAATATGTTTCAACTTCTCATAAAATTATATAATGGTTTACAAGGTCATGATTTTGTTCTTTTAATAGCCATTTCTTGTCATTAGAATGTAAGGTTTGTCCTTTTAATAATAATAGAGAATTGGTTGTGATTTCATTTTTTTAATAGTAATTTTTTGCTTGACTCAGAATCATTGGATTATTATAAAAAGATTTTTGTGAATGGTTTATTGTTGATCTTAAGGTTTATGTAAAAATAGGTTGTGGGTTTTAGATATCGTATTATTTTGACAACCCAATGCACATACACTAGATATAAACCTTACAACAATTATTGAGTGACTTAATCTTATATCAGTATCTTGGCATGAATGTAGTAAGAATATTTTGTTTTTCTTTGTCTTTTTATTGACACTTGTATAAATTTTTATTGTAATCTATATATTCCTTCTTCTCATAAATTTTTGTATAGGTTTACAAGGATGTGGTTTTGTCCTTTCCAAATCATTATTTTGTCATTAAAATATCTTTTGTGGAAAAATACATGGATTAATTAGGTTTACCATCAAATCAAGGCAAGATCTATACTTTGAATAAAATAAAGGATTAGATGTCTCAAATTAAATGGATTTAGACTCAAATATAAAATATTACAAACATGTTATTTTTGATGGGTGTTGTTATTGCCCCTTCATTTAACCAATCTATGTTGATGTCATTTCTTACTAGGGTGAGTCCCCAAGGTTATTTGCAGTAATGTATGTATTGAGTTCAATTAATAGTATTGTTTGGAGGTTTTTGGATATGTTCTAACCTTTGTTTAGACTCTTAAATTCTAAACTAATGCTTGAAAGAAACACACATACTTGAAATGTAAACACACAAAACTGAATTGAATAATCTAAAAATAATCACATAATATTGTAAAGTAAACATACTAAAATCAGATCCAAAATACACACTTCTAAGCTAAGTTGTAGAATAAAGGTTGTTGAATTTAGAAGAATGATAAATTTTGTTCAAATCTTAAAGCACACACATTAACAACCTTTTCTGACCTATATTTTATTAATCTAATCACACATAGAGCATCTATATTAATACTTAGTTGAAAATAAATAATAAATACACTTATAAATACCAAAAGTAATGTCCTATCTCCTTGGAAAGTGGGCCCTTATTCACCCTTGGATTCATAGTTAAATCAACTTAGTTTGTAAAAGACTATATTAACACATAGAATAAAAGCGTAATGTGCTATGACATCTTCTTGTATTTAAAATGATAATTCTTACAATATTTTTACATACTGTAGATCGAGCATGGATCTACCTTTTATTAGATGTAAAATAAACTGACTATTTAAACATTGGGTAACGACTTAACTAAACAAATAAGATGATATTTAGAAACATTAGTTTTCTATGGCCAAAAAAGAGAAAACCATTGCAAAAAGATCCACATGAAGTTAGGAAAATCCTTTTGGAATTTTTAATTACATCTTCTATCCATATCTGATCACCAAATATTACATACAATATATCCATATCATCTTGTCTAAAGCTATAATCTCTATAAACTAACTTCCATAAATTGTAACTATACAAAAATAGAAATCTATATATATACATATATAAAAATAAAAAGTAACCAAATAGGTCCTAGATCATTATGGAATAGTTAAAAGAGTTTATTGATTGCCTTGAAACATTTTGTGGACAAATCCATAGTGAGATGTTAGAATCTTGAGCAGGACCATTGTAATTCATAGTTGATTATCATAATTTATAGTAGGATTGTTGTAATTCTTAGCTATCTGTCAAAGTCTATATAATGCCTGAAAGAATCTAGAGTTACACTTAATGATCAGTTTTTGGTCATGACACTTTTTTATCTCCATGAGATCATAGCAAAACTCTTATTTAAATGTTATCATACATGTACATATCAAAATATGGAAGACAAAACTTAAACTAGTTAGAAATCATGCAAAGAATGTTAACTGATACTCACATGAAGTTATAAAGATTAAAAAAATTAATTTTATACCTTAGGCTATTAATAAACTCTTAGTTTACATGCATTATTCTGCTCAAATGACATGTTTATGGCTATGAAGGATGATATATCATGGCTATATTGAGTCATAGTGTGGACTCATCATTTCCCCCACACCTTAAATTTTTCAAGTCCTATTGTAAACTAACTTATTTTATCCTTATAAGTGTGAATCTTCTATTCCATCTTGAGACTGAGATGATATATGGAGTAAAAATCATCAAATATTCTCTCATGAGGAGAAATAAAAACCATACCCCTCTTAACAAAATGAAGCCAAATAGAAAACTATTCTTCAGATTGTGGCCCTATATTTTACCATAGAGACATAGGTGAAATTAATAGAATTGGTCTGAACCTCATCCCAATCCAAGATTATTACCCTACTACTTGAAGTATATCAATAATTATGTGATTGATAGCCTCAACCCTTCTAAGGGTTCATCTAATACTTATAGGAGAAATAACTTCTCTTTGTTTTATATGGATTGTCAACAAACTCTAGCATTGACTAAAGAAAGTCATCACTTGGTCAAATAAATATTGGACAAAAAATTCAAAATTGATAATTCCATCCTACAAAGCATAAAAATGATGATCACAGATTTTAGATCGTTGAACATAAAATATTTTTAACTTTACCAATATCTATTGTGCATTACTAGAAAAGGGTCTGATAGATATAACAACTTCTCATGCAATGTTTCTATGGTCATCATATCTATCCTACCATGCTATTTGATTCCTATATATAGAAAGAAGTTCTCTCAAATGAATTTGCCGAATAAAAAAATTGACCTAGAAATTATTTGTATTCTCTATAATAATATTAATAGATAAAATTTACATAGTAAACCCTTTCTATCAAGGGTACTATTCTAATAAACTATCAGGAATTATTCACTTGTATTAATCTCATATGGTAATCCATAAGAGATTCAAAGTAACTACCATCTAAAAAATTACTTATGTAATAATAAACTGTATGAAGGGGAAGGACTCCTACAAGCTAACAGCTTTTCACCAAGTTGATAGGTGAACTAAATGGTCTATTTATCTTGATATTCCTACTATTGTGCTTGAGTCAAGTATTCTTGTAATTTTTATTTTTGCTTCTCAACATGTTTGTTTTGCTTCTTTAATTATCCAAGATTAGAATAAACTTACTCTTAGTGACTTCTAGCATTAAGGTGGGACAGAGTGGTTTGGTAACTCTATTCTATCATGGGTTTTGGAGACACATTATAAGAGTTAGAAGGTATTTTGGATTTCAATGCGATATTCTCTTGTTTAAATTTTAGAAGATTTATTCTTAAAGAGATATATCTTCTTCAAGTGTCCTGGTGTAACTCCATAAATCAATAACGTCATTCTCATATTCATCTAACTTCTCAAAAGATTAAGTTTGAATACTTTCCACTGTTAGCAGACTGAGTTTGAATCCAGTGGCACTAGTTCTCCTTCGCCATTGAAAATATGGATGAGGTAATTGAAGGAGGATCTTCCTAAAATCTTGGCCCCCTCATCTGTAATTCTAGATAATTCACTAATAGCTTGGATGGAGGATGGAATTTGCATGCCTCTAATAGTGGAAAAGTCTATCTTTAGGTGGAGGATGAAATTTGTAACAATGATTTCTTTGAAACCCTATAATTTTATAAGAAATGTGAACCATTTCACTACTGCAAACACTTATTTTTCTTGTTCATCTCTTAAGAGACCATCTATGGATTTAGGCTACTTTTTATATCCCATTCTATATTTTTCAATTATAAACAAGGAATTACAATCTACAACTCTACTCTAAAGGGAATGACACTTCACTAGAAAGTAATGGATTATGATAGCAATGGTATTATTTTTGTTTCAATGTTGTAGACAAAACCCAAAGCTCACAAGCATGTCGAGTGATGATGATAATTCAAATTTATCATGTCATAAGTAATAATGATTATTGATTATTACCTTATTATTTATTCGTAGTCATCATGCCACCAGTTTTCTATCAATTGCTTTCTCACACGAATTGTGATATGATGACAAAGACAAAATAATCATTGAAGTGTTTATAACTTGAAAGGATAAAGTCTATAGCATGTTGTCAAGCTCCAAAAGGAAATTTTTTGAAAATATTCATTACTGACATGGAAATATCCTTCATATAGAAGTTATGGAAACTTTTCCAAAGATTGAGCATATGCTTGTAGACTCAGAAATTTAAAAAAATAAGCCTTAGTAAAATAATGAATGTTATACCTTAAAAAACCCATGATGTTGTTTTTTTTTGACCTTTTTAACATATTATTAAAAAATAAATTATGTGATTCAGTTTAATAAATGGTACAAAATAAGACAACATCAATATTTATTACTTTGGAATAAGGAGAATCAATTATTACTAGTAAATATTTGAACTCACTTTTTTTATTTTTTATTTTTTTTTAGTTTTTGCCCTTGATCAGCCCTTTATTAGTTTTGTTATCAAGGCTCATCTTGCAATAGATAATCAACCAAGAATCTAGTTTTCTAGTCATGACTGTCAACAACATCCTAAAGGAGTTTAATTATTGATTGTTTATCTTTTTCTTCATTTTTTTTATTTTGAGAGAAGAAGTGGATCCTCTTCATTTATTAAGGCCATACTTTCTTCATAGATCAATAGTCATATAATATTTTAGTTCTTCCATAGGGCCAAACTCATTTTTTACAACCTAGGTGAATTCTTATTTACAAGAAAGCTTATGTTATAACTTAAACCTATGTCCATTAACCAAGAGTGTCTAATGACTACCATATATAGGTAGTAATTAAATTGAACCATTATCAAAAAAATTCTTTATCTGAAGTAGTACTATCCATCTAGTTCTTAACCTACCTTTGAAGTGTTGATACTTAGAATCATACAAAAGTACCCAAACTGCATCTTTGAATAATTTTTTCTTGATGTCTAAATCATGTCATTATTTCCTTTGGAACTACATCATCTCTGTCTATTTCAAAGTTTATTTTTCTCATTTCATCCATATCATTCAATTGTAAAATTATCTCTCTATGTGCTTCATCCAATTCAATTCCTACTTATAGTCAAGTCCTTAAAGTTTGCATCTTAAATTCAATTGAAAGGAGAGGTTTATTACCAAATACTAGTTCATATGGTTAAAAACTAGTAGTATTATTCCACATTATATTATTTGTCCATACAACTTCTGGAAGCTTGGTTTCCTAAATTTTTTTCTACTACTAACTATGTGTAAGACTCCTTTGGTAATAAACACTGTGGTTGTCAACATTGATGTTTTTATAGATGATATAGTTTTCCATTTTGAAGATGTTTCAAATGATCTTTGACTTAAATTTGGTGGTGCCTTATCATAATCTGAGTGGATGAATAATACATAAAGGGACTATCCTTTGATCTTGTTATTAATACATGAGGCTTCATATGTCAATAAATTGATTTTTTCTAGCATGGATAGATCCCAAAGATCACAATGCATCCCAAGCCATCAAAATTAGTGTTACGATAGAATGATATAACCATATTTAAATTATAATCAACAAAGGCCATGTAGCTACTAATAGTGCCACGATTTTATATGTTGTGTAGTGCACATAAAAGGCCACATAAAAGGTAACCATGTCATCAAGCTTATCATGTGGAGAAAGTAAAAATATGAATAAATTAAGGCAATGTTTTTAAAAATGCATCATCATGGAGGTGCCCATATGGCACCAATGAAAATTTAAACATTGAAGTTTTAGGTTCACTCCAATTAGACATACCCACGTGGAAGATATAAATAGAGCCAAATTTTGTGAAAAAATATAATGCATGGCTACAAATAAAATGTGTGGTAGTTGGTAGAGATTTCACATTGACTACAGGTCAATCAAGGGTTAAATTTCAAATGGTACCATAAATTTTTGCTAGAGATTTGGGGGTCAAACTACAAATTTCACTTGGGGTTGTCAAAGTCCATGGGAATATTTCCTTGAGAATGCAAGGTCAGTTTTTCAGTTGCTAGATTACAAATTGTTATCAAAGACTCAAATCCTAAAATACAAAGTGTGGTGAAAAATGGAATTTGAGATGCAATTAGAAATTTTTAAAATTGAAAATTATAGTTTGTGTTCCCATCTCCAAATTTTGAATTAAAATGCAGAAAAAGAACATGATGCAAAAAGGAGACAAGGAAGCAATTTTCATGTTTATTAAATTGAAAACTAGCAACTAACTTCTAGATCCCATAGGAGTAGAGAGGAATAGGTTGGAATAAACCATAAGGATAACAAGTACACACTGATCTTGTTGGTGTAAGGGACATGCATTAAGTGTGACATTCAATAGAAAAAAAACTTTTGCTCATATTCCATTAATCTTGTCTAAGAAACTAGAAGACAACTTTTAGAATCAATAGCATATATGCAGGATTTGAAACTTATCCATATAGATATAAAGCCTAAAAATACACATTTTGTTTCATCAGACTTTGTTAAGGTTCTTGATTACAAGGGCAAAAAGAGATTAATAGAAGATAATTTAAAGTTACTACCAAAGTCAAGTGTAATAAGGTTGAGTGATTTTGGAAGCACTATATTTGATGCTTGATGATATGGTGACGCTTGATTCATAGAAAGGAGATACATCAATGTGCATGTCTATTAAAGAAGGGTTGGAATATGCTCTAATAAAGAGGTGGATGAAACAATCAAGCTCAATTATTTCTATGTTGGAAATTAATAAAAGTCTTCTTAATGATCTTAGTTTTATAGGCATGATTCAAGGTTCTCAATGATAGGATTAGAGGAATTGGATGGGATGGTAGATGCTAGCTTCAAAAAATTCCCTGATGATAATGTTATAGAACTCTCAAGTGTAGAAAATGGAATTGTAAAGGATTTTTCATATGGTAACTTTAAATCATCATATAATTAATCCAGTGAACATAAGTACTTAAGAAATATAAAAAGGAGGGTTATGACCTAACATTTAACTAATATAGAGTATGGTTGCACTCTATAACTTCATTATATTTCACTTCCTTATTGGAACCAAGATGTCACTTATGGAGGTTTTCGAGGATCTCATTTTATGATTAAAGGAGGTTATAGCACTGTTATCGAGGCACTGGCACAGGGTCTCAACATCCACCTTGGACATGATGTAATAGAGATCAAGTAACTTGTAAAAGACTCCAATTCAAAGAGTGAAACTAAAAATGAGGTCAAATTTTACACTACCAAAATTAGGGATTTCATTGTTGATGTAGTCTTGACCACTATACCCCTTAACTATTTAAAAGTAAATGCTATCAAGTTTTATCCAGTGCTTTTTGATTGTAAATTGGCTTCCATTCAACATCTTGGATTTCGTGTCTTGAACAAGGTAGTTATGGAATTCCTTAAAGTATTTTGGGATGAAACTATTGATTATTTTGGGGAAAGTACAAAGAATAGAGTGTTAAGAGGTTTAATTTTTATGTTTTAAAACCTAAAAAAAATTGTCAGTTCTCATGTTCTCATTCATCTTGTGGTTGGAAAGCTAGCAGGTGGATGTTCAGAACATAGAGACTTCTAATCATGGTTGGCATGCAATTATTATTCTTTCTAAGATATTTGGAGAAACTATTTTTATCTTAATGGTTTATTTACTACTCAGTATAGCTAGTCACACTGAATTGATACCCCTCCCTCTCCTATAATAACATTGGGTCCATTTACATACTTGTTGGAACTTGTGCACCCTCTATTAAATGTTGTACTAGACATATATTATGATTCAAAAAGATAAATTTCAAGTTTGTAGAAAGTTATCTTTGGTGATCCTCATATTCAGTCATATCAGTTCAAGTCCACAATGAAGGTGAAGTGATGATAAAAGAAAACAATGTTTTTTCTCTCTTTGGGAGTGATTTTGAGATACCAAGATGCTATCAAGATACAAGATATTAAATTACTATAATTTTTAGGATAATTACTAAGATTTTGAAAATTTCCTCTAAAAATCAATTTCAAAAGATGTTTGGAATAGATTTGAGTAAAATTCAAGAAATTTCAAATTTCAAAAAAATGGTAGAAGATCCAAAACACCATGGGAAATTTGTATGGGAGAAGCAATTTGAAAAATTCAAATTAAAAATTAGAGTCAACTCTCCCAATCCCTCCTTTCAAAGAAAATAGAGAATTTAAACTCAAGAGGATCTTTAGGGAGATTTGGAGGAGGGATATAGTTTTAGAATTTTTCACTTATGTAAACTGTGAATTGCACTTTGATCTCCCAAACCCGCCAGCCAATGTTGATCAACATGAGGTCCTAATGTAAATGAGAACTTTCAAGACCAATTACAAATTTGTAAATTTGTGAATTGAAAATTGTAATTGGAGTTCCCATTTCCCTAAGGGAAATTATCAAGGAAATGTGAACTCCAACTGCAATTTACAATTTTACAATTTTACAAATTATAAATTTTAGTTGGTGTTCCCATTTCCCTAAGGGAATTGTTTAGGGAAATTGGTAATCCAACTACAATTTTTAATTTTTAAATTTGTTAAATTGTAAATTTTAATTATAATTTCCATTTCTCTAACAAATTTTTTTAGGGGAACTACAACTACAAATTACAAATTGTAAAACTATTTTTGTGTTCTAGATTTATTTAATACAATAAAATTGCAAATGGGACCCAGATTTCCCCAAAACAAAAGAAATTTGAAAATTTTCAAACGGGACTATAATTTATCCAAAAGGATAAAAAATGTAAATTAATGCATTTATGCATCAAACAATATGGAGGCAATCCTAAAATCTAAAAATTGAAAAAAAACAAATGCAAAAAAACAAAATGTGGAAAAAGCATGCTGGAGCCAAAAAGTAAAAAGGTAAAATTAACCTAAGTTTTGCATTTTTCATTGTTTTGCTTCTATAAAAACTTCATGGGATAAATATTACAGGTCTAAAAGTTCAAAATGGGCCATTCAAAAGAAGATATTTTAAATGGCCATGCATTTGGGGTGTCCATAATCAATCATTACAAGGTAGGGTTATTCTTTATCATGCATAAGAGGAAGGGAAACTATCCAAGAAGATTATAGATTTACAAATAAGTGAATAAAGGCATCTCCAAGAATTTTCATGAGAGTACAAAGGATTCGTTTGTCCTCCAAACTAAAAATTCTCCTTGTAGCTTGTGTGAATCGCATTTCCAACAAAGAAATCAAAGGCTTTGTTGAAAATATTCATCATTTAATGTAGAGATAGTTATAACAATGATTTTCCTTACAAAGGCATGAATATTCCATCCATAATGAAGAGAATATTCCATTTGGGAGCATATTGGTGGAATTTTGAGGGTTGTTTCCAATTTTAAAATATTCTAAATTGCAACCCATATTCCCAAATTATAAAAGTGGCAAAAATTGCATAAATAGAGGGCTTGTCCTCTGTTCTATATTTATTGTTGCTTTTTCTCTCCATGTCCTAAGATCATCAAATTTTTGGGATCAAATTATGTGTGTATGTATTATTTCCCTTGTTAAGGTGGTTGTAGTTGTACAACCATTAGCAAGCTTTGAGAGCTTTTTTATGTCTCCCTTGTCAAAAGATCAAACTCACCATGCTTTTCCCCATGGTAACATTCTAGAAAAAAGGTGTATGTAAAGTTTATTTATAAAGTTATTGAGAATATTGGTGGTTTTTACCCTTTCCTTTTGATGAAGTGAAATAACATGTTTGGAAAATATTCTTGATTGGATATTTGGTTCAATGCTTACTAATAGTTATCATTTTGATCATAGATCTAGATTATAAACCATTTCTGTAGTTTAGTTTGAAAATATGTTGTCGAATAACTCTTTAGGGCATCTTAGGTTTATGAATTTAATAGGAAATAGTATATGAGATTATAGTTGTAAAGTATGTTCTAGGGTTTCAAAATCATTTGGGTATTTGCATTTCATTGACACTAATAAATACAATCCACTAATGGTATTTCCCTTAGCTTGTTTTTGAGTTTTCTACAACTTTGCAAAGAAATAACGGTATGAATGTTGAAATAATCCTTATTTTTTGAAAACCACCAACAAACCACTCCTTTTTATAACTAACTTTTCCTACCCTATTATACCCTAAAAATAATAGACCTTACTAGAAATTTTAAGTGTTATTTGCCTACAGATGCATAAATATTGCATATAACACGTGTCTGCATTTTGTGCTTTAGAGATCAACACTTTAGTCTTCCATTCAGCTCTTTGTTATTGATAAATGATTTATAATGAAGGTTTCAATCACATTCATATATATTTTTAGTAGCATGTATGTGAGATAGATCAGTTATTCATCTCGTGTGATCCCTTCTCAGGTGGAACATGTTACTTTGGTTATGCCCTATAAATATTTGTGTTTCCTTGTGCCAAAAATCCTCATGGAGGTTCAATTTTAGTGTCACTCCATATGATAAAGCTACTGCTTAGGTCCTCTTACCTTGGTTCAAGAAGAGCTAGAAGTAGAAGGGAGTTGACCATACCCTCTATCAGTGCTTCCTAATCGTTGTTTGCATCTTGTCTATCCATGTGCTAAACCTTTCCTTGGATATAATGATATATCAATAGGTTTATCATCTACATTTATCACTTTCCTCAAGTGTGCAAGGTCAAGTAAAAGAGGTGTAAAACTGGGAACCAACACTCAAATCACACCATTATTATGGATTAAACATTGAATCTTGGCACTTGTGTTAATAGAGACTCATGTAGATAGCTATAAGTAATTTATGTTTCAAAAGTTCTCTACTTATATTTGTGCTATTTTGACTATCTTTAGTTTGTCAACACCATAGCACCCTAATAGCATCATTGTCAAGGAATGAAAAGACACCCATGGTAAGTGTGTTTTTAGGGACTCTTGCAAAGAGTTATCATTAATTCAAGTTTGGAAGTTTTCTACCTATTATTTGTTATTTTTTATATTTGTGCTATCAATGCCACAACACTACTGACACCATATTCAGGGTTAATCTTTGCCACCCATGTTTCTAGGGACTCTTTTGTAAAGCTAACATAATTTAGGTTCTAGAACATTATTTGCAATGGGATATTTGCTAAAGTAATTTTAAATATATTTTTAGACATAATTTATACATATTTTCTCATGAGTTTAAAAATTTAGCTTATTGAGTCTGATTTATTACTTCAGATCATCAACAAGTTCATCACTCCACTGCTAAAGTTATCATCAATTTGAGAGACTTGATAAATTAAATTTTGTTCCATTTCTTCCAAATAGCTATTAAAAATGCATGTTGAAAGCTGATTTCCCCATTTGAACATAGATATAAAAATTTCAATGTCTTATAATTATATCTCATGATTAAATTTCAGCCAAGTAAGTTTTTAGCATGTATCACAACCAATTTGTTAACTATTATATTGTAGAAGTTTAATTCTAGTGGTGAACCTAACTTTATCATCTAGTTTCAAAGAAGATAAGTTCATGTTTTAAGTATCTCTATTAAGATTTAGTCTTAAGTTTTTTATTTCTTCAAAATATGGAAGGATTGAGATCATCTCGGCAAAGGTTACATGTCAAAACAACCTATCTCACCCTTAAGTATTGATCAACAAAGAAGGAGACAAGTTTATAGGCCAACTGAAGGGTAAAGATCAGCTACTAAAGAGTGTTTGGGTCATCAAGATTATGGTAATATTTAAAATTTTCATGAATTTCCTATTATTAAGGATTATCATAGATCTCTTAGTAATTATGAAACTTATAGCCCCATTTACTATACAATGCCTTCTCAAACATCTAAATCTTCTCCTCATTTTGAACTCCCAAGTCCACCTCACTCACCCCCTCATATCCCTTTGACATTTATTATTGAACCCACATTTGCAACAATCATGAGGCATAGGGATCAAGATGAGAATGAACAGCTTTCATTACACATGCCTAGATTTAGGCCAATTAATTTTGGTTAAATGGAAGGCTATCTCAATGAAGTTCCGAATTATGTAAAGAACCACCTTCCTAAATTTCAAAGGAAAAATGTAGTGAGTGGTGAGTAAAATTTTAGGTCTTTTCACATTATTATTTAAGATAATGAGGTTAATCATGAATATGTTTTCATTAAGTTGTTTGTGCATATGCTAGAGGAAGACACAAGTGAGTGGTTTAATAACCTTCTTCTTGGATGCATTGGTAGGATTAATTCTAGGTTTCTTTTGGCTGGGTTTGAAAACATCACAAAGATCCTCAATGAGTGTGGGGAAGATTTCAATAATTTTTTTTAATAAGACCATGATGTGGCTACCTAAAACATTAGGATAGATGATACAACATGCCTCATTAAATATTGTGATGCCTTTGAGAAGAGGGTTGCATATTACTTGAGGGATAAGTTTCCCACTAACCTATGATTAGAATTTAATATGGCCATCCAAATTGAAAAAAAACATAAAGGATATGGGAAAGCCCATGGAAAAGAAGGATGATGTAAATTGGTTAATGCAGAAAAAACATAGTCCACAAAGATAACCAACCTTGAAGAGACTATTAAGACTTTGAGCTCCACTGACAAAGAGATGTCCTACAAGCTAGCTAGAGTTGAGAAAGGGTTGTTTAATGGGTCTAAAAGTTTGGAGAGAGATCCTAATCCAAATAAAGCTTAAGGAAGGAATTATTTATTTAATCAAGATAATGAGAGAGGGAAGAGGCTTGAAGATGATGAGAGCATGGATAGAAATAATTATAGAGGAGTTGGGAAAGAAGTCTCTGATTTGTTGAATGACAAAGTAAATGTGCTAATTTTTTTATTTATCATTGATTGGTGTGACAAGTGCTTCTTCCCACATCCCTCATGTGATATTTTTGAACCAACTGATGAAGATATAGTGATCTTGAGTCTAAGTCTAAGTCTGATGATGAGATCTTGATGGTTGATTGTCCAGTCTCTCAAATTGAAATATCTAAATCCATGGAATTACTGAGTGTTATTAATGTTGATCAGTTTTAGAGTGCAGTTAGGAAGGTATGTGTCCCAACTTGTGAATTTGCTTGTGATGTTAATATGACACAAGCATATGAATTACTCAGTCATCATTTCATGTTTTTAAAATCAATGATTATTAATAAGTATGATGGGGAAATTCCTTAAGTTAAGGAAATAAAACTACTAATTAATTCAATACTTTCCATATGGAAATAATACTAATTGAGAATTTGGTAACCAATAGTTTCCCCTTGAGAGACTACTTATAAAAATCCAATTGCAAGGGATGGAAGTAAGGAACTAAAATAAACTATAGAAGTCAAAAATGTTTCTAAACTAGTACTTATTTTGAAAGTTGCAAAACCAAGAGGTGATCTAACCAAAAATAGATTACCCATATTATCTAGTATTCCTAAGGGTGTGAATGATGTTAGAACAAACCCTCCATTGAAGACTTTTGGAAAGAATGCAAATTTATTGTAGCCTATTCCACTTCAGACCTTAAGTGATTGTATTCTAGTTGAAGGTACTATCACCCTTCCACTTAATACTCCTCTTATTTATTATAGAATGTGTGATATGGCTTAGGTGTTGAGTCAACTAAAAATCACCATGTCAATTTTTGAGTTTTGCAAATACATAAACACAAGAAGAGGGCATTTGAATATCTGAAATTTGGTGAAAAATTAACCACAAATGAAATTAATTCACCCCCAATACTTCTATATGAATATGAATAATTAGAATAGGTTGTTGAACATGCTTTGGAGGTCTATTTGGGGACTAAAATTGTATAAATTCAACTGATTATGGATCCCTTTTACATGACCATGTTGATCAATGGTTTGATTATTGACAACTACAGGTTTGACTCTAAAGATTCTTGCAACATAATACCCCTGGGTATCCTAAATGAGATCAAAGTTAAAATAACATCAGCCCTTAACAAGTGTTATGACATGGATTCATGAGAAGTAGTAGTTTTTGGACAAGTTAAAGGGTTGGTACTATAATTGGTAGTGCATTCAGGCAAGTATTTTAATATGGATGTAGTAGTTATGTACTGCCTACCTAAGTGGGGGATGTTTCTATCACAAAAAATGGTTACCATCATGGATGTAAGTGTAAAAATGGACTTTTCTTATTCCACCATTCTGTTATAGGGTAAAATGGTCAGACTTCATATAGAGCCAAACACGCTACATGTAATTGAATATTTCAAATGTACTCTAAATGAAGTGATGTACATGGATGTGGAATTGGTAAAATTCATTAGGAATATTGATGCTGATGAATAGCCTATTATTCTTGATGTAGGACCTAATAGTGAAGGTGTAGTTTGGAAGATGTGTTTTGATGAGGCTTACTCAAATCCTAGAAATGGAGCTAGGGTTATCATTTATTCCCCTAATCAGTATGATCTACACTTATAATAACTATAAAATATGAAAAATATCATGTAGATCAATACAACATAATAGATATTTGTAGACCAAGATACGCAAATACTCAATATATGCACAAATAGAATACCATTAAGGTAGGGCAACACCATACAATACTTTTTTAAGAAGGAAAAATGCCACCATGTCTCTTTGAAGGGACAACCTCCAATATCCTCTTATAATATAAGACTCAATGTTTATTTGATTCTTTAAAATGATAGTCATTTCCTTTATATAGACATTTATCTAACTAATAATGGATGGGTAACCTGTTAATCCCAATGTAGGCTAACCATTACCCACTACATTAATTCCACAAGTTACTCCATTATCCTAATGTATTAGATCCATATAACTAACTAAGGGGGATGTGTGTCACATATTGGCATCTCCATCAACTCATATACATTAATATATCATGTCCCTAGATACATAGCATTACTTTCCTCCTTGACATGTTTCATCCCCAAAATATAAAAAGAAAACAAATAATGAGTTTTCTTCAAATAATTGTACACTTGTCTCCAATCTTGATCATCTATCCATCCATATGTGATCCTGGTAGGTGATAGCTCTCCAAAATTGTTTACAGATTCCCTTGTGATCCTCTAATTCCATTCATGATCATAATTATACTAATTTGGTGTCCATACGTAATTATTATTCTTGTGATTCCATGTACTATATTCTGTTGAACTTCTATGATTCCATCCATGACCATAGTAGGTAATCTTTGGCTTCCATGCATAACCATAGTTATTGTAACTATGATTTCTTATATAGCCAAAGAGATTTTTATTATGATAGTCCCTCACATGGCTCCATGAATTTTTCCTCTAAGGATGATGTGGGTGTCTATATACCTCCACATTTTCTTATACTTTGACCTTATCAACCTTTTCTTTTGCCTTTCCACCTTTTGCTTTAGTGGTTTGTTTGTCTCTTTAGTAGATGAAGTGTTTTGATTTGATTGTATTATTTATTCGTATAGGTCTTCATATGAATCTTTGACATGCTCTTCATCACCTATTTCAATCTCATCCTCATGATCTACCTTGACTGTGATTGGTGCCTTTTCCACTGTGATATCCTATAAAGTGACCTTCTTTTTCCTATACCAAAACTTCATGAACCTATGCTGAACATTGATATTGAGTGTTCTCAAATTTTATAACTATGGGTATCCAAGAAACATATCCACATCATCCATATCCAAAACATAAAAATCTAAATGTAAAACATACTTTTCCATAATAAGTTTTAAATCTTCAAACACTCGAATATTCTTACCATCTACTTAAAAATCCTTGATATTATTCACTTGAACATGTAGATGTTTGGCCACATTCATGTTGATTAAGTTATATTTCATGTTAGGGTTTATGGACACAACAACATTCTTCTTTTGAATGCATTCATGAAATTGAAAAATTGACTCAGATTTTTTTAGAGCCAAATTATTTGAACCCTTATCATCCAATTCTTCTTCTTCTTCACTTGCATGTTCTTCCTCATTATCATTATTTTATTCCATGGATTTTTATTATTCAACATCATCATTCTCTTCTTCATTACCATCATTATTTTATTCTTCTTCATCCACTTTTTTTTATATGCCATCAATCTAGGAAGACCTAGTCCATTTTTTCTCATGAAGAATACTTTTATGTGAAGCTCAACTCATTAAACCAATGTTGTCCAAGCCCAAACAAAGATAGAGATAATTGTGTTTACCATTATTCTCCTTAAAAATGAGCCACCATTCTCTAGCATCAATATCATCCTCCCCTAAAAACACTTATAACTTCATGATCCACAAAAAAAAACTAGGGTTTACAAAACCATAAAATATTAATAAATCATTCAAAACTGATCAAAATAGTCCCAAATTTTTAATGTAGATTTTTCTTATGATTTTAAAACTCCATTAATTTTTTTGTTAAAAAATTCAATAAATTTCAGTCTATAGAGTGAATATATTAAATAAAATAAAATATTAATAACTAACTCCAAACATATCAGAAAAATCCAAATTTTTTTTTTGAATTTTTATTACATTATGATACAATATGAATAAAAATTTTACCAAAAAATTCCTTATATTTTAGAATATATGATGAAATGAGTACAAACCCTAAAATATGAATAAATCCCTCAAAACTAATCAAAAAAGTTTAATTTTTTTACTGAGACTTCCTTGAAATATTATTATTATCTAGTAAACAAATTGTAGAAAAAATAATAATGGATTGAAAGGTATAGATAATTTTAAAAAACTAGGGTTTTGTTCCACACAAATTACCCAAATCGAAGCTCTGATACTACTTGGTATGACCCAGACTTATAATAATTAGAAATAATAGAAAATAATGTAGATCAATATAACACAATAGATATTGGTTGGCCAAGATGCCCAAATACTCAATATCTATAGAAATAAAATACCCTTAAGGTAGGGCAACACCATATAATACTCCTTTAAGAAAGAATAACTCCACAATGTCTCTTCGAGGGGAAAACCTCCAATATCCTCTGACAATAGAAGACTCAATGCTTACTTGATTTCTTATAATGAAAATCATATCCTTTATATAGATCTATATCTAACTAACAATGGATGGGTAACGTATTAATCCTAATGTAGGCTAACCATTATCCAATACACTAATTCTACAAGTCACTCCATTATCCTAATATATTGGACCCATATAACTAACTAAGGGGGATGTATGCTATATGTCAGCATCTCCATCAACCCATATACATTAATTTATCATTTCTTTAGATACATAAAACTAATTGTAAATGTTTTATGTTATCCTTTTAGCTGTCCTTGGAGTGTACAAATAACATTATTAAGTATGACACACTCTTGCTTGGTTTACAGATTTCCCATGAAGATGAATTATAAATTTGATTATCAAGGATCATTCTGATCTAGTGGTTAATCAAGTCCACAATGCTTGCACCACAAAATAAAAGTTTTAAACAATATCAAAATGTTGTTTTGGATTTGTTAGTGTTATTTTATACATTCAACATTTGTTGTCCTAAAAAAAATTTCAACAAAGAAGCTGACAAACTTGCAGAGTTAGGTCTTCAATTTGAAATTGAAAATATAAACCCTTATTGTCAGTGTCAAGTGGAGGTGCTTGTTAGTCCTTCAATCCAAAACAAATTTTATCATTAGTATGTGTTTGATGAAGATGAAAAAATTAAGAGGTTTCTAAATTATGAAACTGAGATTCATGATCAACTCATAGACTTCGAATCCATGGTTCAGGTTTATGATTGAAAGGAAACCTTATTTGGGAAGGATATAACTCAACTAAAGATAAACATGCTTCCTAAGGGATTATTAATTTTAGAAGCATCTTTTGATGAAGTGGATAGAATCAAAATTTAAGACTCATTTATCTCAAAAAACATGATTGAGTGTCAATTTAGTTATCAAAAGAATCCAAAGAAGGTGTGGTTGGATACTCAACTAAGTGTAGTTAAGAAACAAGTATACATGATGAAAAAAAAGAAGTACCATAACTATTTATCATGTTCTTATTCTAAATTTAAAGTGTATAGAGAAGACTTCTTTTAGCATGGCATTTCATTACATATTAATACTAAGCCTTTTAGGTAGAAACAAATACCTATTAACCCCATCTTGGCCAACAAGATGTCAGATGAATTAAATAAGCTAAGGGATGGTGGGATTCTTTAGCCAATCAGGTATTCATAATGGGTTGGAATCTTAATCCCTATAAGAAATAAAAATGGTGACATCTACTTGTGTGTGGATTTCTTGAGTTTGAATAAAGATTTTTTGAAATATAATTATCCCCTATCCAATATCGATAACTTGCTAGAATGTGTTACTTGATTAGAGATGTTATCCACTTTAGATGGTTTCTGAAGGTATAACCTGGTCATGGTAAAGTAATTTTAGAAAACCAAGAATGCATTTACTACACCTTGGGGAATGTATGTATATATAAGGATGAATTTAGAGTTAATGAATGCTAGTATAAAATTTTAGTGAGTTACGGATGTTGCATTTGCATGGGTAATTAACAAGTTCATATCTATGTTTTATGATAATATTAATGTGTACTCTAAAACTAGAGAAGAACACTTAGAACATCTATAAAAAGTGTTGGGACATATAGTCAAAAATCCAAATAAATGTCACTTCAGACTAAAAAGGCCAAGTTGTTGGGACATATAGTGTCTAAAGATGGTGTCATGATTGACCCTAAGAGGGTAGAGGCCACTGACAAAGTGCCTATCCCATATTCTAAGAAGGGAATTCAGTCCTTCTTTGGACAAATCAATTTCATGAGGAGGTTTGTGTATAATTTTATGGAGATTACTTTTCCTATCACTTCCATGTTGAAGAAAGACCAAACCATCAAGTTGGAGGAGAAGGTCATGAAAGAATTCAATGAAATAAAATTAGATTTAAAGTCTACTCTTATCTTGGCCAACCCTAATAATACAAAAGGTTTTAAGATATTCTATTTTTCATCATATAATACAATTACTATTATCTTGTTGTAAAATAATGAAGATGGTCATGAGCATCCTATAACTTTCTTTATCACTATATAAGGTTTTGAATTGAATTATACCATCATGGAAAAAAAAGATTTCACCATTTTGAAGGTTTTTAAGACATTCATGCCTTATATTCTATGTTCAAATATTATTACATATGTCACGAGACACCATGGTGAAGGACATTTTAACTCAGATTGAAGCATCGAGTAAGAGATGAAGGTGGGTTAAAAAATTTCAAGTGTATGACATGGATATTTAGACAAAAAATCTAGTGAGAGGGATCGGTCTATCCAAGCTCATGGTTGAGACCAATTTTTAGGTTTTTGAGGTAAACACTATTGTTTTTGATGTTGATGATTCCCTAAGTCAAATTAGCATATCTCCATGGTATAAGGAAAATGTTTACTACTAGTAAAATTTGAATTATCCCCCTGACTTAGAGAAGAATCAAAGGATAAATCTTTAAAAAAATTCTTATAAATATCTCTTAACTAAAAGTGGACTAGGATGGAAGAATTTGGTTGAGGTTCTCCAAAGATGTATGGTAGAAGAGTAAACTACTGACCTAATTGAATAGTTCTATAGTGGAATATGTGGTGGTCATTTTTCACCTAAAGTCATAGCTAATAAAATTTAGAGAGTTGGTTATTGGTGGTCATCAGTATTCAAATATGTCACTCAAAAAGTTAGAAATCATGAGAAATGTCAACACTTTGATGGTTGGCCAAAAGCTTAGAGTTCTCCTCCCTTGTAACCTATGATGATTGAAGGACTATTTAGACAATGGGGAATGGATTTCATTATTTAAATTGTTGATTCATAAAGCACTGGATATAAATGGATACTATTTGTAACTAACTACTTCATGAAATGTGTCAAAATGGTCCTTAGAAAAAAGGCTACACACTAGGTAGTTATGGACCATTTTTTAAATCAGATTATTTATAGATTCGGTATACCTGTCAAAGTAATTATTGATAATGCTATGAAATTAAAAGCTAAATATTTTATGCCATTGTTCAAAAAATATGGGATTGAATTAGCTTATGCTTCTAATTACAACCCTTAGGGCTATGGGCAAGCAGAATCGAGTAAAAAGAACTTGCTCAAAATCATTATACATACTGTGGAAGAAAATAAAAAGAAATGGGGTGAATAACTGAAGTGTTTCTTATGGGATGATAGGATTATGTCTAAGTTAGCTACAAGCAAAAGCTCTTTTGATATTATTTTTGAGATCAAGCAGTTTTGCCTATGAATTTGTAGTTACCAATGTATCAATGCATGCAATAGTTAGAGGATGATGAATAAATTAACCGCTATGAAAGCATAATGAACTAAATTTTTATGGTTGATTAAATTCTAAGACAAGCTCATGAAAGATGCCTCAAATTCAAGGAAATACTTAAAAAATATTTGATAGGAAGGCCACTCTAAGAACATTTGAGGTCGGTGATCTAATTTTTTTTGGACAATAGGCATGAGGAGAAAGGTAAGGATGGAAATTTTGATACCTTGTGTATGGGCTCCTATTACATTAACTGTAGGATTGGAGAGCACACTTTTTTCTTGAGAGACTTGGATGGTGAAATACAAGAGCTTCTAGTCAATGGTAGACATTTGAAAAACTTCATTAACTGAGTCTGTAACTATGTATAGTATTTTATAATGTATAATTTTGTTGTTTTTTACCCATCTACTTTGGCACTTGTTTATAAAATTCCTTTTATGTATTTTTCATGCATTTATTTTTAGATCCACTTGATATGTTTTTATTGATCTACCTCATTTTGTTAAGTTTTCATGAGTGCTTGCTGATAAGTTACTCAAATTTTGACTCTATGGTCTAATGGATTGGCACTTCGTCTTGAATTTTGAGGTTATTTTCACACCCATAGGTACTCTACATCCCTAGGCAAGAGCCAATGTTAGTGCCCAAAATTACACTAAATAATTGTGCCCTTATTGAATATAAATGCCTGAATTGTCTAGATTATTTCCTATCTATAAGTGTTCACCTGAGGTCAAGAGGTCCTATTTTCATTTCATGTCTTAATAATATACTCTTGTAGTCATAAAAAACCTTGGTCCCACACTTTCCATATTATAAACCCTATGAGGTCTTTATTTAACTAATATTTAATATTTTTGTACTTTTAAGGACTTAGAAGATGTAAAGTAATAAGAAACAAAAATGGGATGAAGTCTACAAGATACTCTTTGCCTACTTACTTTATGGTTCAACCATGGAGTTACCACTGAAGTGAATAAATATTGTCAAGGAAGGGTTTATGGATGATGGTTTTGGGTTATATAAGGAAATGATTCAAAAAAATGGAATATACCCTAATTTATTTATGAATACCTCATTGATTGATGCATTCTCCTTGACAAGTACTTAATGTATACATTATCCATCCCAAAAATTTCCAAAAAACATGAAGTATGGGACTTTATAAGTGCTACTTAAAAGGATTATTCTTATGGGAAGACTCATTCAGTAATAAAGACTTTGGATTTCAACATTGATGATGCTATGGATGATACAGTTTTCTAGTTTTAAGATGTTTCATATGGTCTTTTAATAAAATTTGGTTATGCCTTATCATCATTTGAGGGGATGTTTAATACATCAAGGGATTATTCTTTGATGTTGTTATTGATATATGAGGCTGCATATTTCAATAATTTTAATTTTTATAGCATGGATAGATCCCAAAAATCCCAATCCATCCCCATGACATCAAAATTAGTTATTCATTGGAATGAGACACCCACAATACAAGTAGACATAGAAAAATCCACGTAGCTATTAATGTCCTCATTATTTCATATGTTGACCACTACACATGGAAGGCCATTGTAGATGGTAACTACACCTTAAATCCTACCACATGGAGAAGGTAAAAAATAAAATATGAATATATCAAGGAAAGGTTTTTAAAAGGGTTTCGATGTGGAGGTGCCCATGTGACACCAATGGAAGGTTAAACAATGAAGTTTTAACTCCACACCATTGAGGCCTACCCACATGGAAGATATAAATAGAGAAAAAGTTTGTAAATATAATAACGTATGGTTACAAAGAAAATGAATTGTAGTTGGTGAAGATATTCATATTGAATACAAGTTGAATGAGGGAAAAATTACAAATGGTACCTTAAAGTTTTGATAGAGGTTCAGGGGTTAAAATACATATTACTTTTGGAGACACATAAGTTTGTTGGAGAATTTCCTTGGGAATGCAAGGTCAGTTTTGTAATTGCCAAATTGTAAATTGTTATCAAAGTTATCGATCTTGAAAAATAAAGGATGGCAAAAGAAGGAAGTTGAGATACAATTAATAATTATTAAAATTTAAAATTATAATTTATTTTCCCATATCCATATCCTATATCAAAATTCATAGAAAGATCATGATAGAAAAGGGGGGTAATGAAGTAATTTGCAAGTTTGTTAAATTGTAAACTGTTGGCTGACTTCCAAATCCTGCAAGAGTATATAGGAATAGGTGAAAAGAAAATAAAACAATAAAATGTATGTGCCTAGATTTTTGGCACAAAGGACATGGTTCAAGCATGATATTATATATAAAAATAGCTTTCACCCATATACCATTGATCTTATCTAAGAGATTGGGAGATAATTTCTAGAATCGGTAGCATTTATACATAATTTGAAAATAGTCCATATTGATTTAAAGCCTAAAAATACACTTTTTATTTCATCAAACATTATCAAGGTTCCTTATTACAAGGGCACAAAGAGATTAATATAAGATAATTTAAAGTCACTACCAAAGTTAAGTGTTATAAAGTTGATTGATTTTAGAAGCACTTTATTTGATGTTTGATGATATGCTGATGTTTATTTCATATAATAGATATAAAATAATGCACGTGTATCTTGAATAAGGGTTGGAGTATGCTATAAAAAGGGGGTAGATGGAATGATCAATCTCATGTTTTTATAAGTTGGTAATTAAGGAAAGTCCACTTAATGATCTTAGTGTTACAGACATGGTTCAAGGTTCCTTAATGATAAGATAATAGGAATTGGGTGGGATGACATATGTTAGGTTCATAAAAGTCCCTCAAGGTAATGTTGGAGAAGTCTTAGGTGAAGGAAATGTAATTGGAAATTATTCTTCATATGGTAACTTGAAATCATAATATAATTCATCTAGTGAATAAAAATACTTAAGCCAACTAAAAAGGAGAGTTATGGACTAACATTTTGTGAATTTAGAGTATCACTGTGATGCATAACTTCTTTCTGTTACACTTCCTTATAGGAACCAAGATGATGCTTATGGAGGTTTCAGGGGAGCTCATTATATGATTGAAATAGGTTATATAATTGTTATGGTGGCACTAGTAGGTGGTCTCAACATCCACCTCAGATATAATGTAACGGAGATTGAGTACCTCATAAAAGAATCTAATCCAAAGGTTGAAACTAAAAACGAGGTCAAAGTTTATTTTTCTAAAGGCATGGAGTTAATTAATGATGTAATATTGATCAATATACCCCTTGGATATTTAAATGTAAATGCTATCAAGTTTTATCTAGCACTTCCTAATTGGAAATTATCTTCCATTCAATGTCTTGGATTTGCTATCTCGAAGAATGTAGTGATGGAATTCCCTGAAGTATTTTGGGATTAAAGTGTGGATTTTTTTGGGGAAACTAAAAAGATCACAAAGTTAAGAGGTTTATGTTTCATTTATTGTAATCTAAAAAAAAATCTAGTACTCCAATTCTCATCACTCTTGTGGTTAGAAAGGCAGAAGTGGATGTTTAGAACATATGGACCTCTGATCATGATATGCAGTTATAATTATTCATAAGCTCTTTGGGAAAATTTATATTTTCTTAGAGATTTATCTATTTCTAAATACATCTGGTCACATTGAATTGGGACCCTTCCCTCTCCTACAACAATTTTGGGTCCATTTACATAATTGTTGAAAATTTTTCACCCTCTCTCTAGTGCTATATTAGGTAGATATTATGATCCATAGAGATACATTTTAGGTTTTTAGAAATTAATCCTTATTGATCCTCATATCTTGGTAGATCAATTCAAGTCCAAAATGAAGGTGAAGTAAGGATGAAAGAAAACAATGTTTTTTCTCTCTTTGAGAGTGGTTTTGAGGTCCCAAGATGTTGTCGACATACATGATATTACATTTTTATAATTTTTAGGAGAACGGCTAATCTTGTGGAATAATCCTCTATATATCAATTTCCAAACTAGGTTAGAATGGAGTTGGGTGAAATTCAAGAAATTATAAATTTCAAAAATTTGCATAAAAATCTCTAAAAGCCCCTAGGAGATTTGTATGGGAGAAATAATTTGCAAAATCCAAATTGCAAATTATGGTAAACTCTCCCAATCCCAGTAGTCAAAGAAAATAGAGAAATTCCACTGAAGAGGAGCTTCAGGGATATTAAGAGGATGCATATAATTTTGTATTTTTACACTTGTGCAAATTGTAAATTACACTTGGATCTCCCAAACCTACCAGTCAACATCAATCTAAATGGGATCCTAATGCAAATGGAAAATTTCAAGGCCATTTGTAATTTTGAAAATTTACAAACTACAAATTGTAGTTGGAGTTCCCATTTACCTATGGGAAATTTTTAGGGAAATGGGAACTCCAATTGTAATTTCCAATTTTCTAGTTTTATAAATTGTATATTCACGTTAGAGTTCCCATTTCCATAAGGGAAATATTCAAGAAAATGACAAATCCAATTGTAACTTACTATTTTGCAATTTTGCAAATTGTAAATTGTAGTAGGAATTATAATTATGTAATTTGTCAAAATTACAAAACTAGTACTGAGTTCCAAATTTATGCAATATAAAAAAATTGTAAAATTACAAATGGGAGTTGGATTTCCGCAAAATAGAAGAAAATTGTAAATTTTCAAAAGGGTCCAGAATCTTCCCAAAAGGTTAAAAAATGAAAAGTAATGAATTTATGCATTAAAAAAATGTGGAGGCAACCCTAAAAGCCAAAAAATGAAAATAAATGTGAAAAAATCAAAATTTGAAAAAAGCAAGATGGAGAAAGAAAACAAAAAGGTCAAATTAACCTAAGTTTTACATTTTCCATTTTTTTTTTGTTTAAACACTCCACGTGAGAAATATTTTAGGTTTACAAGTTCAAGGTGGGCTGTTCCAAAGAATATTTTTCAAATGGAAATTAATTTGGGGTGTTTAAAAGCCATTATTATAAGTTAGGGTTATTCTTTGGCATACATAAGAGGAAAGGAAACTATCCAAGAAGGTCCAAAATTTGTAAATGAGTAGTCAAAGGCATCTCCAGGTAGTTGTACAAGAAGACAAAGGGTCTATTTGTCCTCCAAAAATAATATTCTCTTTCAATCTCATGTGAAAAGCATTTTTAGCAAAGAAATCAAAGGGATTGTTGCAAATATTCATCATTTCATATAGAGATAGTTACAACAATGATTTTCCTTGCAAAGGCATGAAGATTCAAGGATAATGAAGATTATATTCTAGCTCAGAGCATCTTCGTAGAAATTTGAGGGTTGTTTGTAATTTTACAATATTGTAAATTACAACCAACATTCACAGATTAGAAAAGTGGTAAAAAAGTATAAATAGAGGGATTATCCTCTATTATAAGGTTGTTATTCATTTTTTCTCTCTCTAAGACTTAGGCTCCTCCAATTTTTAGGATCAACTAATGTGTGTATGTATCCTTTCCCTTTCTAAGGTGGTTACAGCTCTACAACCATTAGTAATATTTGATATCATGTTTATGTCCCATTTTTCAAAAGAGCAAACTCACCACGTTTATCCTCATGCCAACATTATATAAAAATGATGTATGTAAGGTTTATTAGCAAAGTTAATGACAATACTTGTGGTTTTTACTCTTTCATTTTGATGAAGTGCAATAATATGTTTTGTAAATATTGTTGATTGGATATTTGGTTCAATGCTAACTACTAGTTATCATTTTGAGCATATATCTAGATTATAAATCCTTTTTGTAGTTCAGTTTGAAAATATGTTGTTGAATAACTCTTTACGGAACTATGGGTTTATGAATTTAATAGGAAAAATTATCAGAGATTCTAGTTGCAATGTATGTTCTAAGGTTTTAGAATCATTTGGGTATTTTTTTTTCATTGGCACCAATAAATGCAAACCACTTTTAGTATTTCCCTTAGCTTGTATTTGATTTTTTTGCATATTTACAAAGGAATAATGTCATGAATGTTGAAAGAATCCCTACTATTTGAAAACCACTAGAACACCACTCCTTTTTATAACTATCTAACTTGTCTTACCCTATCATACCTTGCAAATAATATGCCATGTTGAATATTTCATGTGTTATTTTCCTATAGATGCATAAATATTCCATATATAACATGCTTCTACATTTTTTGCTTTTAAGATCAACATTTTAGTATTCCATTTAACCCTTTGTTGTTGAAAAATTCATTAGAATGAAGGTTGAATTCACATCCACATCTATCTTCAGTATCTTGTATGTGACCTAGAACATTTGTTTATCCAATGTGATAACCCTTCCTAGGCAGAGTGTGCAACTTTGTTTATGCCCTGGTCATATTTGTGTTTCCTTGTGCTAATAATCCCTATGGAGGTTGAATAGTTTTATAACTCTATGTGATCAATATACCCTTTTGGTCCTCTCACCTTGGTTCAAGTAGAGCTAGAAGTAGTAGGGAGCTAACCATGCCCTCTATCAGTGCTTCCCAATCATTATATTTATTCAATCCATCTGTGTGTTAAACCCTTCCCTGGTTATAATGAAATAGCAATAGGTTTATCATCTATGTTTTCCATTTTACTCAAGTCTGTAAGGCTGAGCAAAAGAGGTGTGAAACTAGGAATGAACATAATGGTTGGTAAATAAATGAATATTGGGATTTTTAGGCATAAACAATGTTTTTGATTCCAAATTCAACATAAATTTGAATGTGGTGGGGCTAAAGTATTATGAATATTTTATAAATAAGACCATTCATTTTTTCTATTATTTTGGCCTAATGATAGCTACCATCTGATTAGGCTATAGATTGGAATCTATTTTTATTTTATATTTAATACTACCTTCATCAAGTAGTGAATAACATATGTGTTTATCTATTGTCACCTTGATGAGGTTTTCACCAATGAAGTCATCTTGATTGTCCCATGGTGCCTTTGAGAAGGTTTCACTCAGGAATGTTGACTTTTAAATTTGATTTTCTTTTAGAAACTTCAACAAGGTTTCACTATAAGATGTTATGTTTGGACTTTGATTTCAAGATGCTATGTTTGGAATTTGATTTCCTCCCCATGCCTTTGAAAAGGTTACACTAGGAGATTATTTCTCTTTTACATGAATGTGGTCTTAGCTTCCTTGATATTCTTCAACTGATATGTCACTATGGATGTAGTTCAAAAAAGTGTGATTATATTAGTCCCAATTGACACTTGTGGGAGGTCAAATGTCAATATAATGGCTAGGTTGATTAGTATTAATGGCATGTGGAATCATAATGAAATGGGAAAATGCAACACATTCTTTGTATAATATACTAGGAGAACTTGTGTTAAAGCTAAATTAATCATCCTCAAACACTGTGGAAGGATAAGAAATATATTCAAATTGATCTATAAGGCATGAGTAACCAATATTATAATATCCATGAATGTATTCAGATTCTAAATATGATTCTAATTCAAAGGACTTTAAATCTAATGTTGAGACTAACATTGATTCTACTTCTAATGCTAAATTTGATGTCAGTTCAAGAATAGAACTTAACTCTATTTTTGATTCTTCATCTAGTGTGGATGCTACTACAGTGATATCTTGTTAAATTTTTAGTATTAGATAAATAATGATGTGTGATGGCATGATGGGCTCCACATAGTACTTTATCAAATTGAGACTCCTTCATGAGGGTAAAAATGTCAAGAGACAACTCCATAAAGACTGGCTTATTAAAGGAAGACTCTTTAAAAATAGGACAATAGTCAAGGTAATGATTTTCCCATAAGCTATTATAGTCATTAAGAAGTGAATCAACAAATATGGGATTATTAGAGTGAGACTCCTTGACCACATGTAAAGGATAAAAAGGTGATTCATCATAGGTTGACTTATCACAAATAGATATTTCAAAAAAAAAAACATCATGGATTGGTTGGTTCTCCTAGTATTTATCTACAAGTAGTTATAAAATACTAGTTTTGAATATATCTTGGTCTTCAGATGATTTGTTTCAGCTATAGATGCACTTATTGGTTTGGTTATGGATAAAAAATTGGCATGGATTTTTGAAAATGGGGGATATTTGATAATGGATGAAGGATGTTTTGTGGTTGGATAATGGCCTCTTTTTAAATAGGCTCATCTATGATGGGATTAACAAAGGTTGATTACTGGCCTACGATAGTAACTATGAACCAATGAGTTATACTTGCATAAATTTATTAGGATAATGAGATACCATACTTTGAAAGGCTTGGAATGGTAATGGTAGGGTGTTATGAAGCTTTTTTGCCTTCACAAGCCAAAGGATGAGCTCTTAGAATAGTTATTATAGGGAATTTCAAAGCTTGGTTACTCGCACAAGCTAAAGGATGAGGTCTTTGAATGGTAATTGTAGGGTGTTGTGAATATTAGTTTCTCACACAAGCCAAAGGGCTACGTCTTAGTATGGTAATGATAGGTCATTTTAAATCTTGTTTTATATCACAATCCAAAGGATGAGGTCATGAAATGGTAATGGTAGGGAATTACAAAGCTTGGTTACTATCGTGATCCAAAGGATGAGGTTTTGGAATGGTAATGGTAGGGCATTGAGAAGCATGGTTCTTCACAAAATCCAAAAGATGAATTCTTATGATAGAAATGGTATTGAATTATGAAGCTTGGTTGCTATCTTAAACCAAAGGATGAGGTCCTGAAATGGTAATCTTTTGACACTATCGAGCTTGGTGACTCATGCAATATGAAGGAGTGTGAATGGTATAGGTGGGGGATTAGGCACCATGATTAGTGAGATGGAAAATATTATATGTTAAGTGTCCCAAATAAGGTATCACTACACAATGCTCTTTATAATCTTGGATTTGTTCCCCATATTTGTTATTATAAGTAGGATAAGGATCCATCTTAGAAATAACATCATCCCAATAGGGATCTTGAATAAACCCATCATATGAGACCACATTATCAAAGCTTGGATTATACATGGGTCAACTACAGATGTAGTGAGACATATCAAAATAAATAGTGTACATTTCAAAAAAGGCATAAAGTTATAAAAAATATAATAAATAAGGTCCAAATGATGAATGGTCCAAGCATAGTCTAACTTGGTCTAGAAGTGGAGCTATATATCCACAATGGTTTATTCTAAAACTTGGTCTAAAATAGTATAACATCATATGTATAATGTCAAATGTCTTACACAAGTAATCAAGTAGCTAAATATAAACGAAAATGCTAAACTCATGGTACAAAGTGTTTCAAACTAGTATAATCTAAGAAAATAAAAGTTGTTAGGTCTTTTTTCAAAACAAGGCACAAAATCTAGGATTAAAATAGGCATGTGCTAGGTATTTTTGAAAAGTCACAAAAGATATAATTTAAATAAAACAAGGTATGAGATTTTAATCTAATAAATCTGAAATACTTTGGCATAAACTAGGCATTTAGATTTACACATGAACTTTGTCAATTGATACAAGGCATGAAAATTTAGGTATATGGAAGATATGCTATTTCTCCCAAATAAAGGCACATACAATATTTTTCAAATTAAATAATGAATTAACCTTAGTTGCAAACCCAAAATAGAAAGATTTATTTCTAGGCAAAAATTACACAAGTCATAGGCATAAATCATTGAATGTTTGGATTTGGACTTGGAAAGGTTAATTACAAACTCAATGAATAAAACTGGACTTCTTAAAACAAACAAAAAGCTATACAAAATTGAATGGCATATTGACACTAGGTAAATATCTCAAAAGGCACACATGGTTTGGTTTCAAAAATGGAATTTTTAAGAAGGAAAACAAGTTCTTAAAATTATTCGAGTGGCATAATGATGTTATCACACTCTAAAAATATGATCAATGGTTTGGTTTCAAGACATAAAGTCAAAATATTTGAAATGAATTGGGTAGTGTAATGACACCATTTCAATCAAGAGACACACAAATAATGTTTGTCAAAATACTAACAAAAAGGTATGGTGTCAAATGCATGACATAACGCCTCCTGGAATAGAGTGATGCATACATAAGACTCACTTTCATGTGGCAAGATAAACAAATAGTTTAGACTCAAAACCATCCAAAAAAAAGGATAAAATGACACAAACACCTAAGTGTAATTCCCTAGATCCTAAAGCTACAAGGTTGCATAATATCATTGAATTCCATCAATATAATAATTATTGGGACGATTTTAAGTGATAATATAAATATTAAAGCACATGAAATGTAGGGTTTGTAGGCCCCATCTTCTCCCAAGTGTTTATACTATGACACATAACATTGATATACTCTCAATTAGGTATTTGTTCCTCTCTCTTAGAGAGTGACTTCCCAATGTGAACCCTATAAAACTAGGTTGATAAGGTGTTCATGACTCCTCCCAATATATACATAACAAAATTATTTCACTCTTTGGTGTTTTGTCTTCTCACTTGTTGATACTCTTATTCATCTTTTTAATTCACATATTTCAGGCGAGATTGAAGGTTTCTATTAGGAGTTGCTTAGTCAACATCCTCATTGTTATTCACAAACTTTCTTAATTTGAGGAAAAAATGTTGCATAATGTAAGAAGTGTTTCAACTTGAGTTACTATCTTTAATAACATACCTTGTCTTGGATCCTACATTTAAAAAATATAACATACATGGAGTAAAAACTAAATTCCATGTATACATTGTATTTTAACGAGAAAATCAAAGATTGAATCAAAACATATGTAATATAAACTAAATGAAGCATAATTAATGTTAGGATAAGAAATTAGATAGTAAAGTTGTACATGATTAGTTCTGATATTCATGCATTATGTATTCATTTTGTTAGATATATTTATATTTTGACCTATCTTCCTCGACTTATAATAGGTTAGAATATGAATAAGCTCCTCTTTGAGCACTAAGTATGAGAAAAATGTGAATAATCATAGACTGTAGATAACTATATATATGTATGTTTGTAATAAGAAGATAATTTCACCTTTGAAGAGACCAATATAGAATATTATTTTATGGTTACCTATTGTATTTTTTTTATTTTGTTGCTTGTATGCATTCTCATAAATGGCATATGGTTTAACTTATGTATAATCTAATCTATATGCTCTATAAATGTTAAAATAATATTGGTTATTCCTAATTCATATCTAAATGCATAATAATTCACCTTCAGTATGATATTGCTTTCCAACCTTTTGTATGAATTCTCTGCACTATCCTACATACTTTAGTAGGAACTAGCTATCCTCATCCTTGGCATGTTCTGATGCTTCAATAACCTCTAATAAAAATGGTATGATGAGTGTGGAAATACTCCTTTCTAAGGAAATTATGATAATATGGTTATTGGGGTAGAGAGATATTGAGACATGGTTAGACCAAAAAGTATGTAATTTCATAGAAGAAGGATCCAAATAGACTGGGTTTACCACATAAGAAAACATCTATGAGCATATCTATGGAGAGATTTATGAAATATTTTGATGCGAGTTACCTAAATTGCTATCTAATTGGTTAGCTTTGTTGGATTACTATTTATTTAAGTAAAGTACAAAATAAATAATCATCTAGACTAAAGAGAAGATATATCAGTTGTAGAAACTATAAAATAACTAGATGAGAGCAATAGATTATTAGGTTGCTACTACCATAGATAAATACATCACTGATTTTACAGTCCAAGGATATATAAATTTTGATTTTATGTAAGATTTATTTTTTTGATGAATTAGAGGGAGATTTTTGAAATGACTACCTCTCCTTGTGAAGATGTTGGTTGTGAACAAAGCCATGGTGCATACTCCATCTAATATGGAGTAATCACTTTAGGTGTATATGGGTGTGTGTGACATGATAGTGAATAATGGTTAGATGAGTAAGTAATTTGAACATGAAATTAGAATGGAGATACAAGTGAAGAATAGTCAAAATAATTTTTTTGATTCAGAACATGAACTACAACAAAAGAATATATAGAATAAATAGTAGAATACCTAGGTATCTACAAGTAATGGTAAGGGTAGTAGTAAATTAGATGATGAATGAGTAAGAATAAGTGATGAACATGATGAAAGAGAAGAATAAAAAGGGATGAATAAATAATATGATTAATTCCAAAAAACATAAAGAATTGATGAAGAATAAGATAGAGAAGAGATATTCATATAAAAAGGCAAGAATAGTGTAGAAATAGAGCAGATAGATGTTAGATGTAGTACGTAACTATAATAATGGTATTATTATAAGAATAATATTTAATTAAAAAAGTAAAACATGGTCTTATTTTAATTATAGGTTCAAGTGTAGAAGAAGAAGTTGTAAGAAAGAAGCATTAGCTAGAAAATCACACGTCCTCGTAGCCCAATCTTTTATATTCTAGTAGAAGTTTTTAGCTAGGTAGATAGGAAGATAATAATTGGGGAGGACCATTTTAAGAAAAAGTGCATCATTGGGATACCAACATTTAAACAAAATCAATTAGAAAGGCTTTGAAGGCCATATGACTTGTTAATAACAAGAAAATAAAATAGGGAAGTGTAGAAAAAAAATGCACACATTGACTTTCTTATGACATAGACTAGTACACAAGTAGGATCACCTAGAAAACATCCTCCTCTTGTAACAGTTTCATAGTACATTCCATCAACACTAGTTTACATAATGGATCATCTAGGAGGATTTATAAACCTATGATGGGTCTATAAACCCTGAATAATATTTAATAACCTATGAGATGAGATGGAAAACTAAGGCCATTATTGATGATGAAGTCAAAAGGTGTGTGTTAATAGTGGACCTAGTTAGAATAGCACTTGAGTTCATATAAAAAATAGTTGTTTAGAGACAAAATCTGATTTTTTTTAAAGACTAGCTTGTCAAAGAGTTAAAGTTAAAGAAATAGACTAGTCATAGTATTCAAGACTTGAAGGAAATAAGGCAAAAGCTAGGAGATTCAATTTGTGATTATGACCATAGATTATCTGAAGTGATGAATAAGGTAGAATTTAATTTAATAGATACAAACAAAGTTGCATGGTTCATTGAAGGACCATGCTTAAGAATCATTTTTTCCATTACACAGACTCAATTTACTACTAAAGTATATGCTAGAGCTAAAGTGCTATGAGTAGTGAAAATTGAAGACTATAGAGGAGCTCATGTTACTAATTCCAAGATTGAAAATAAACTATAATATTTTATGAAAAGAATGGAGTAATACCATAAGGTAGATAAACCCAAATTCAATATGTGGTGTATGGATTGTGGAAAATAAGGACATCATAGGAATGATTGTCCTATGATTAAGATATAATTATGTGAAATCTATTGAGTAGTGGGCCATGCAACAATGCAGTGCCATATTCTATAACAGCATGTTAAAAGTCTATATAATTTTTATTTCAAGTTCCATAAGTTGAAAAATCATGTTGAAAAGAAATATAAAAATTTGTAGGAACTCAACTAAACCATCACTATAAATGTATTCACCATCACTATGTAATAAATGTCCATAGTGAAGTAGATGATTACAAGCATAGACGTTGATAAAAGTTGTGTGACCCAAGCAAGTCTATAATGGATTCCTAGTTCACCATAATGACACCCTCAAGGTCTACCTAGTTGGACCCCTCCTTTACCGAATTAGACACCACAATATCCTCAGTAGTAGTATGCATCACCCTGGAGCCCAACCATGATGCAATAAAAACAAATCAATTGGACCCCATGAGCTATGCAATAATAATTTAGAATTGGAGATAATACATAGTATCATCAACATTGGAACACTTCGTAGTAATAAGGAGGGTATAGAGGAGGATATCAATCTAATAGAGGAGCTAAGGGTGGACAAAGAGGGGGTTACCAAGGTGGTAGAGGAAATAACTATCAATGGCCACCTTTGCAATGCTACTTGTGTGGAGAGTACAATCATGTAAAATGAAATTGTCCTATGATTGCTCAAAGATAGTCTTACTACTCATAATATAGAATTTATGACCAACATGACACAAAATATTGTCCTATCTTGGAAAAGCAAATAAAGGACAAGGCCATTCAGAATGTGAATATGTTGAGTGGACAACCTAAGGAGTATGTGTTCTTGAATGTTTTTACATGAATAAAAAATGCAAAAAAAGGTTTGCCTCCACTTGAAATTCCATAGGATTAGGGAGTCCAAAAATCAAAATAAGATAAGTACCCATACTTAGCTAATAAAAAAGGCTTATGTATGTAGCCACACATGTTGAAAACACATAAAATCATGATATTACTGAGGGAGATGATACAATATTAGATGACAAAATATATGACCAAATTGTGCACACTATGCATTAAGATGGAATTTTCATTATGCTCACAGATCTTTTGAAACTTTTAAGCATACTACACATTTAAGACATCTCATAGAATATAACAAACTTGCTGCATAATCTACTAGAGTGTGCATAATAAGGCCAACAAGAGATAGAAAAGTTGGTTTGGTACATCAAAACAAAGAAGTCCTAGGATGTAGATGCATGAATCGACATTGAGGTTATAGGCTATGAAATCCCAAATGCTATCTATGATTTTGGTAGCATAGTCAATATGATTTATAGGTCTACATGGGAGGCTATTAGATGCTTGGTTTTAAGTTACAACCCAATTACATTTAACTTATTTGACCATGGAAGGGTTGATCCTATTGGTAGATTATAAGATGTTGACATAAAAGTCAAAAAATTGAGCTTGTGAGGTAACTTTTAAGTCATCAAGATGAAGACAACAACAACACATTACCCTATGCCGATTGGAAAGAAATGGGCATATGACGGTTAGATTATATTAACACAATGTAGAATCAATTCAATGTTCATGAATGAGATTATTTTATCATCATTACTATGAATATAGTTAAAAAACCTTACATTATTCTAGCTAAACTATATTCTCCACATGTTGCACAAAAAACTAGTTGGATGAAAGTGAACTCTAAATAAATCCCAAAATCTCTACAAACAACCAAGTGAAAATTATTGTATAAGCATAATAAACCTTAGGTAAAATAATTACATAGTCAAAAATTAAAGGCAACTAAACAATGGAGGCCCAAATGAGTAGTCACTCAGCCATTGGCAAACTAGTTTAACATAGAAGATGGTGTGTTTATGTCTTCAAAATCCCTTACTCATTTAGATGTTGACTTTATCTATCAAGAAAATGATCATATTTAGGACTATATAGAGCCAACCAAAGAATGAATATTGACTTAGGAAATAGCTTTATCTATCAGTGGAGATCTAGACACACACATACTCATATGGGCCCAAGGTGATCATGAACTCTAACCAATGAAAATGGTCTTTGCACATGAAAGACAACATCCTATGTACTATGAAACTGAGGATATTAATGAGTTCATTCTACATTTATATGTTCATGTACCTACCATTATCTAAGGGGTAAGTGCTCTGAACTATGTTCTAAAGGAAGTTGCCATGCCATGGTGGGAAATTTATCAAAATAGTTATCTCGAGTGAGATGATGCTTGGAAGCTCATGATTAGCAAGTTATAGCTATCATAGATCATCTAAATTAATTGGAATATCTTCCAAGATGATGAGTGTTTTAAAATTTGTATTCATAAATGTATTGAAGTTTAGACTAAGGAACATTTAACACCAAAGTACTAGGTGCACAATTTCCATTATATAAGTGCTCCATTACCATCAATATAGTATATGCATCAAGAGCACCGAATGGAGACAAATCATTACGTATAGGTGGTATGTAATTTCATATAGATGTTTATTTTTTAATATGAAAACCCTCTGGTTTATAACGCACTAAATAATCTAAAAAAAAATTTATGCCATGGGTGGACATAAGACTTAAGAACCACCATGGAATCCACGACATAGAAGAATGCAAATTTTGATCTCAATTCATTGCTATAAAGATATAAAGCTGTCAAAGAAGAATAATACTCTCTCACATAGCCATACCATAAAATACATGATGAAGAATAGTACATTGAATATTCATATTTTGATGATGATCTGGATTTGACTAATTTATTTACAGCTAAATGACCAATAGAATCACTAAAGGACCCTAGCACAGAACCTACTAAAGAAGACAAGATATGAATCATACAAAATCTATAAATAGAATGGAAACAAAGGATAAAAGAATATATTTATGAATAAAAGTGTAATATTTACTATCATCCCATTAAAATTATGTACAAAACATTGTAACTGAAGAAGTTCCAAAATTGGTGCATATAGGTGATTACTAAATACAAGCTAAAATTTTTGAAGCTATGTAACTGCTACAAGATTATCAATATGTATGTTAGAGTTCCAAGGATTTGATCCATCTCTAGGAAAATACATATCTATCTGAATAATTATGTATGGCCTAAAAATAAACAACCATACAAGCTTAATCTAAACATAAAATTAAAAGTGAAGGCTGAACTTGATAGAATGTAAGATGCATGAATAATCTATCCTATAGAAAAGGAAGATTGGGTTATCCCCATGGTAGTGTAGATTGAGAAATCATGGGACATCTATGTATGTGGGGATTATCAAATTCTTAGTGATGCGTGTGTAAATTATCCAGTCAAATGTCCCTTCATAGATGAAGTTTTTGAATCTATCACAGGACATGAAGTTTACTCTTTCATGTATGGTTTTAGTGGATATCATCAAATACCCATCATAAAATAAGATAAACCCAAAACAACTTTTACCATGTAATGGGGATCCTTTGTGTACCAGGTAATGTATTTTGGACTTAAGAATGCAACAACAGTTTTCTCTCATGTAATGGTGACTGCATTCAAGGACTTCATTCATGGCTTCATGAAAGTCTATCTTGATGATTGGGCGATGTTTTCCCTATTTAAAGAAAATTTGTCTAAGTTTTGCCTAATTTTAGAATGATGTCAATCTCTATAGATCATGTTGAATTTAAACAAATATATATTCTTTATAACCTTTAGTGGTTTGATAGCTCATGTAGTATATAGTGAAGGCATTTCAATTGACCAAGACAAAATTGTAGTTATTTTGAGTATGCCTTCACTAGTAAGCTCCATGAAAGTACAATAGTTTTTAGGCCAGACATGCTACTATCATAATTTTATCAAAGGATATGCATCTATTTCATCTCCATTGGAATCCTTAATGTGTAAAAATGTGAAGTTCGTTTGGACTTCTGAATACCAAGCCACCTTCAGCTAGCTAAAATAGAGACTGGTTACTATGACCATTCTCATTTTTATATATTAGAGTAAGCCATTTCATGTACATGTGGATGCTTCAGGTATTATAGTCAATGTCATTATTATACCACCAAGAGATGGTGGACTTTACCATCACATTCATTTTACAAGCTATAAAATGTCTGATGAAGAGGAGAACTACATAACCACTGAACAAGAAGCATTGGCTATTGTGTTCTCACTAAAAAATATTCAACATTATCTACTTACGACACCATTAAAATTCTTCACTAACCATCAACCTTTGTTATACCTTGTTATCAAGTTGGTGCTAGGGTGATGCATCTCTAGGTGGTTGATGTTATCTTAGAAGTTCTAATTTTGCATTAATGTCAAGCTAGGATGAGAGAACGTGGGACCAAATCATCTCAGTTACATTCCTATTCATTAAGAACTAGAAGAATTACAATAATACTCTCTTGATGTTCATCTATTTTACATTTTTATTATTTTTAAAAATATCAAATCTATCACCAAATTCTTGGAACAAGGAGTCTTCAGGGTGTACTTTCAAGAACAAGATAAGAAGTAATTTTTCACTATATCTTTATAATACACCATCATCAATGGGATTTGGTATCACTTAGGGAAGGATGAAGTACTGTGTAGGGTGGTTTTGGAATATGAAAGACCTCAACTCTTGCAACAAGCACATCTAAGAATCACAAGAGAATATTTTACTACAGAAGATACTATCAAAAAAAATTTAGAGAGTGGGTTATGGTTGACCAATATGTTTTAGGATGAACATAGAGTAGTGCAACACTCTAGTGTCTACCAATGCATGAATTAAACCACTATTAAAAGATGAAATGCCTTTTCAACCTCTGTTAGCTAATTAACCTTTTGAATAATGGGGCATTGACTTTGTCTGACCTATCAATCCACTAAGAAAATGCAACAAAGTAAAGTATATTATCAATTTGATTGACTATTTTAGTAAGTGGGTTGAATTTGCTACAATACCAAGTTGTGGTGCAAAGGATGTTGTAATGTTTCTATATGAAAACATTATTACAAGGTTTAGATGCCCTATCAAACTTGTCAACAATCAAGGCACACACTTTCTAAATAACACCATCAAGTCTCTTACTAAGGAATTAATGATTTCTCATCATAAAATAACTGTGTACCATCTATAGGATAATGGCCAAGTTGAAGCTTGTAACAAAGTGTTAGGAAAAATGTTGACAAAAATATTCATTATGAAGAGGGATAACTGGGAAGATCACATTATCATGATTCCATGGGCATATCACACACATTATAAGAGAGCCACATGGTTTATGCCATTCTAGTTGGTGTATGGTCTTAAAGTAGTTATACTAATGGAATACCTAGTACCCAGTCTGTGTATTACCATGGTCATGAGACTAGGGGATCATGAATCTCTAACCAACAAAATTGTCAAACTACATATGATGGATGATTATATATGTAGAGGAGTATGGACATAGGAAGTTCATAATCAGAGCTAGAAAGCATGGCATGATAGGAATTTGTGCCATAAAGAATTTCATAAAGATAAACTAGTCTTATTATATGGCTGTCATTTTAGAGCATTTTTGGATAAGCTATAGATTTGATGGAAAGGGCCTTATTTTATTCATGAAATATCATAACAAGGAACCATGGTTTTAAGAGATCTTCAAGGAACCATTTTACCAAGGTGGATTAATGGTTGTAAGCTTAAGCCTTACCACCAATAGTCAAATTGATCTCATTATGCTAAGTGAGTGGGTGTTGAGTAGGAATAAGTAGATTAGGATTTATATATTTTACATGTTTTTTGTGTTTATTTTTCTATTTGTGTGTGTTTTTATATGATCATTTCAATACCATTAAAAAATC
>JARHVA010000957.1:452500-472500 GCA_037957365.1 Torreya grandis | reverse complement strand
CCTCCACTTAAGCTAGCCTATCCCACAAATGTATGAAAACTCCATGTATGCACAAGAAATACAATTTTCCTAATTAATAAATAGGGAAAAATAAAAAACTACACTAATAAGTACATCAGCCCAATCACTATCTATGTAACCCACAAGCAAAAACTCATTTGCTGCTGCATCCAGATCTCCATAATCCCTTGTTTTATTCATGTACTAAAATATCTTCTTACTCACTTTCCAATGTGTCTCATTTGGTGTCTCTAGCTGTTGTATCATGTGGGGTCTACATTATTGTTACAATCATCTTTTCATAACATAAGACTTCTCTTAGCTAGAGTAAATACCAGATTATGTCAAAAAACATAAAACTCTCCAAAATATCCTTTGCATACTTATATTGCCATATGAATATGCCTTCATCCATTTGCTTGACTTCTATCCCAAAATAATAATTCTAGAAGCCCAAATTAGTCATTTCAAATTCATTCTTCGTGGATATTTTGAACTCTTCAAGGGATTGATTTTCATTTATAGTGAATATTAGGTCATCCACATACAATAAAACAATCAAAATAGCACATTTACTTGATTTGATGTAGCATGTGGGATCACTCACACTTTTGCTAAAACTATTGCTCAGCAAGTAAGAGTCTATAGGTTGTACCATGCTCTTGGGGCTTGCTTGAGCCCATATAATGCCTTTTTTAGCCTATACAGTTTATTCTCATGATGTATAATCTAATATATAGGTGGTTGTCCCACATAAACCTATTCTTCTATCACTCCATTCAAGAATGTCAATTGGACATACATTTGATGTAACTATCACTTGTATTGAAAGACAATCTATATGCTTATCCTCACCATTTATATCCTTAATATAGGTGCAAACATCTCATTGTTATCATGTTTGAGCCTTTCCTTATAGCCCTTCACCACTAGTATTACCTTATGCCTCTCCATCTTACCTTCAAGAGTGGTTTTTGTCTTTTATACCCACCTAGCTTCTATGACCTCTTTTCCTTTTGGTAGGTCAACTAACTCCCAAGATTGTTTTAAATCTATTACATGGATCCCTTCATCCATTCCCTCACACCACTGATGGTCCTTGACTACTTCAAAGTAGATAGGATCATCTAATAAAAATAGAACATATTTCATAGTTTTATCTTCATTTTCTTCATATCTTGATTGCTCATATATTTCTTTCAAGATTCTTATCCTTATTAGACATTGACTTGAGTTTTAAGAGGATGATGTTATCTCATGAACAAATCCTTAACCTCCTTGATGGTTGATGCTACTAGATGAATTATCCCTTTGTGAAATAAGGGTCTAAATTGGTGCATGTGTGGTTGTACTACCTACTAGTTTAGATTCAATAAAGAATCCACTATCCCTTGTTTACACATGTTCTTCATCTTATTTCTCTTCCCAATATTCATGATCATTGAATTGAAAATATCGACAAATTATGAGTTTTTTAGTGATGTTTTTGTATAAGTGGTAAGTCTTTGATTGATAACTATACCTAATAAAAAATCACTTATCACTTTGTCATCCCATTTTCTCCTTCTTTGCTTGGGCACACGTGCATATGCCACACAACTAAACAATCTAAGGTGTTCAAAACTTGGCTTCTAGCTGCTCTATGCTTCTTGAGATATCATATCCTTAACAATATTTTTTGGATAAATATTAAAAAATATTTTTTTGGATAAATATTAAACAATTACATGGATGTTGCTACAGCCTCAACCCAAAAATCATTAGGCAAACCTTTTGATTTTATCATGCTCCTTACCATCTTTTAGATGGTCGTATTATTCCTCTTAGCCACACCATTTTTTTGCAGTGTATATCTGACTATAAATTACTTCTTTATGCCATCATCCTTGTAAAAATATATGAAATCATTAGAGATATACTATCCCCCTCTATCCATTCTTAAAATCTTGATGTATTGGCCACATTACTTTTCCACCATGACCTTGAATTATGTGAAGGTCTCAAATGCTTTTGATTTATTCTTCAAGAACTAGACCCATATATTCTAGTTGAAATCAACGTGAATATCATTAATTAACAATTATTGGATATAGAGAGGGTCTTCATTGGACCACATAATTTTTAATGTATCAGCTCTAAACGAGCTCTATCTCTCTATTCATTACCCATGGGAAATGCACTCATATGTTGCTTCCCCAATATGCATCCTTCACATACATTATTTGGTTGTTCTATAAGGGGTAGCCATTTCACCATATTCTTCTTGTGAATAAGATTCAAAACACCAAAGTTAAATTTCTCATACCATAGATTTGAAAGAGTAGACTCATCTACTATCACTATTTTAAACACTACTATGAGGTCACTTTACATTCTCAATAGAAACATCTGATTACTTGTCATCTTAAATGCTATAATATGCCTATTGTAGGCACTCCTATCAAATATGATGCATTATACATTCTCAAATCAAACATTTTATTACTTTTGTACAAGCTTCCCTATGCTTATAAGGTTTTCAATCAAACCATGCACATAATATACATCTTGGATTTGTCTTTTATCGCCATGCTTGGTGTAAATAGAAATGTTGCCTTTGCCTATGATGGGAAACTTCGCATTTATTCCCATATTTACCTCTAACTTTATTGTCTCATAAAATTGGTTGAACATCTCTTTGTTCTCACTCATTTGGTTTCTAAAACCACTATCCAAGTAAAATGTTTCTTTATCACTTTACTCAGTAATGTTGGATGTTATAAACAAGTTTTAGCCTTTCTCATTCCTATTAGGTTGAACCTCTTGTGTATGGGAAACATTTGAATTCTTCCTATTCATGTCATACTCTTTATTTATACACTCAGTTTCATAGTGTCCATACCTCTTAAAATAAGAACATTGGATGCTAGACTTATCATACATTTGTGTAGATCCTCCTCTTCCTATTCCATGTGACTCTTTATGGTTATTCCTTCCACCTTGTTGATATTTCAAGTTCTTATTTACCTCTATTATTTGATCCTCTCCCCCTTATTTTTCACATTTGCATTTGTATTGATTACATTCTCATGGGAGGAGGTGGATGACTTATTCAACTTTTGTTCATGGGTTTACAAGGAACCCATTATATTATCCACCATTATTTGCCTCAAATCCTTTTACTCTTCTATTTCAACCACTATAGGGTCAAATATGATTGTAAGGCTTCTCAAAAACTTGTCTATGATTCTATAATCCTCAAGGGTATCACCACATGTCTTCAGTTCATTGACAATATTCATTATCCTTGTGAAGAAGTCATTGAGAGACTCATTCCCATTCATTTTTAGGGTCGCAAAGTCCATTTTCAAGATATTCAAATTCAAAAGTTTCACCTTCTCACTCCCTCGATATGTATGTTGAAAAATGTCCCATGTTTTTTTTGAATGGATAGTTATTGCTATCCTATGAAAGATGGAATCAACTAATACCATTTGTATGTAATTGAGTGCCTTGGTAACTTTTCTCCTATTCTCTATCAACACAATCCTTTGTGCTTGGTTAATGCATTGAAGGATAGAAGGTCTCTAGCCTTATTATATCTACCTTCTATAAACTCCCATAACTTTAGAGAGTTGAATTTTGTGTTAATTTTGATGACCCACACATCATACTTCTTTCCATCAAACATAGGGGACTACTGCCATGAACCTGAAATACCTATTGCCATGTATAAATGGGCTTACCACCTATGGAATTTGATACTAGTTGTATGAAAAAAATAGTTCTTTGTAGATTTTTTTTTTTGAAGAAAATATAAAATATTGTGCATACCTAGGTGGGTAGTAACAAAACAACATAATAAAAATATTAATTCCCTTAATAAAGGATGGACAAAGATATTATAAAAACATTAAATATTCATATATATTAATTATTAAAAACTCTTTTATAAACACACCTATTACTATTTGTAAAATTCACAAAAAAATTTCTAAACTTTCATGATTCTCATATGACTATAATCAACAAACATTCCTTTTGCTTCTTCTTTTCTACTTCCCCTGAAAATTATTGCTATGTATAATATCACTTATTGGTTAATTTTTTAATTTTTTCCCCTATAATCTTTTGATATTGTTATTATCTAATGGTTTTTGCATTGAAAATGTCTTGAATACATTCATGACTATTGTTTCATCAAATTTTGCTTTTTTACTATTGCTCTAACTTTTTATAGACTCCTGATGCTCTGCTATATTTTTCTACTGCACTCTCCTCATTTTTCATTCTATTCTTTTTTTCACCTTCTAAATATTTCACTTATAGTTGCCTCAGTTACCTCTTTCATTCTAATAAAAACATTCAAATAATTCCCAAAATTTAAGATTCAAATCATTGCATTAAATGGTTGCAGTTATTGAGTGGAGCGAGGGAGGTAGTTAGTAAAGAATACAAATTTATTTAAATAACTAATGCCCATAGAGGAGAAAATATTTCTAAATAATTGGGATTTTGTTCATGATATACCATTTAATGCTCAAAATATTTCTATTCAAAGAAGTCAATAATTTTATAAAAAAAATATTTCACTTGCATGTAATATATCTCAATATGATATATGTAAATTATTCACTTTTAATGATCGTCTATAATATAATTAGCAATTTATCTAGTAGAAAACTCAATGGGATATACAAACTAATCAAAATTTTATTTTTATTGTGTGTTTTTCACATGCTTAGCATAAAAGATAAAATTCATTTTATATCAAAAATTGACATGTAAAACATGTAATCATCAATGATGCAAAATGGCTTAATTTGTTTTTAGATGTAATTTATTAATGCAAGTGCTATGATTGAGAATGACTGGTGTGAGATTAATTTTTAGTTTACATAGGCTCTATTGATACTCTTTTCTAGGAACAAATATTTTATTCCCATATATATAAAATCAATGAAAAAACTAAAATTTCTCTTTATATTTAATTATGGTTCTCAAAAGGCTACACTTAAAGGTCTAGATTTCTTATCTTCGATCACCCAACTCAAGAGTTTTCACTTTGACAGGATGATTAAAAAAATTATTAATGCAATGATATAGAATATATAGCTATTGGATTGATTTGTGTGAGGGGTGAACATCCTATTTATAGAAGAGTAGAAAGGAGGAGGAGAGGTTAGGAAAATTACACATATGAAAGTTCTAGAAGAGAGAAGACTCTAGAAGATGGAAGAGTCTAGATAAACTAGATGGTTTTGGATGAACAAGGTCGAACAATCTAGAAAGATAGGTAAAAGAAAAAAAATGTCCTAAATAAAAATTATTCCAGCACCCCCCAATAATGTTTATTTGGGTTACAAGATTCTAATATGGGTCCCAAAAACATGCCCTGATTAGGTACACATTTACAATATTTCACCTAGGGTTTCATTTGTCCCTGAATAAAAATATCCACAAGATGTAACATGTCTCTAAATTTGTCAAATTAAACAAGAGATAATGCTTTAGTGAATATATCTAACTTAGTATTTTGTTCCACAAAAATTTAGTTCCGCCACCTTTCCACCTATCAAGTCATTAATAAAATATTAATGTACCTCAATATGTTTTTATAGAGCATGAAATACATGATTTTTTTCCAACTTCATAGTGCTTTGATTCTCTCAAAATATATTACTTGGATGATGTTATGGTAGATGAACTTCTTTGAGCAATATTATTAGCCACATAGCTTATTGAGATGCCTTCAAAGAACCAATATATTCTACCTCTATAGATGAGAGAGACATTGTATCCCACTTGTTACTCCTTGAGATTGGACCTAGGCCAAGATGAAATACATAACATGAAGTTAATTTTATATCATTTACATCACCTTCATGATTTGAATATATATGGCCCACTAAGGTGGGTTCACCTCATTATTTATATTCAATACCAAGTTATTATGTACCTCTAATATACTTTAGTATTCTTTTAGTAGCTTTTGAATTGTCAACATGGGGATTAGACATATACCTAGAAACAATACCATTGAATATGCAATATATGGTCTAGTGATAGTCAGATATAAGAGTTTTTCAATAAGTTGTATATATAGTGTTCCATATACTTATTTTATGTTGGAGTTAGCAATCCGTTTCAATCCAATTTCACATTGTGTACTAGCTGGTTTACACTCAACCATCCTAAATTTTATTAATACATTAAGGTCATATTTGGTTTGAGAAAGAAATATCCTATCTTTTTTTTTCTAGACTTGCATACCCAAAAAATAATGCATTAGGCCTAATTCCCTTATATCAAAATCCTTTTTATGTTGATACTTAATGTCTACAATGCATTGCATATGATCTCTTATAATGATTAAATCATTAACATACATACAACAATAACAAATTTTTCATCACTATACTTCATATACATATCTAGATCAACTTTGCTTCTTGTGAATCTTTATTTTAGAAAGTACTCATTTGTTTTTGAGTACCATGCCCTTGGTGCTTGATTAATACCATATAATGACTTTTTCATTTTCCAAACTAGATGTTCTTCACTAGGGTTAATAAATCTAGGTGGTTGTTGGATGTAAATTTCTTTCTTTAAATCACCATGTAAGAAAGCACCTTTTACATCCATTTGATAAATTATCCATCCAAATTTTGTAGCTAAATAATCTATTGTATAAATTAATGTCATCTTAGCAATAGGAGAATTTTTTTTAATAAATTCAATACCTTCTTTTTGTAAGAACCCTTTGGGCAGAAACCTTTCTTTGTGTTTCTCCACATCTCCATATGATATGAGATCTATCCTATAATTCCATTTTAAACCAACTAAATTCTTTCATTTTGGAAAATCAAACAACTCTCAAGTGTCATTTTTGATTATAGAATTGTAATATTATTGCATAGTTGCATCCCATTCAGCTTTTCCTTTTGCCTCCTCATAAGCGCTAGGATCTTCTACCTGCATCATTCTATTCATAAGAGAATAATTAGCAAACAAATTCCTAGGGCCTTCTTGACATATTTATTCAATGTTTCTTGTCTTTCCCTTGTTCCTTCTATCACTTTCACTTGATACTTTTATTTGATTTTAAGTTCCTCTTATAGATGATGACAAATCTTCATTTAAATCATTAGTATCAATAGGCTCATCCTCCTTCATTAAAATTGGAAGGGAAGATGGTTTAGTAACATCATCATTTTCAATATATTCATCAAACCAAATATTTATTTTGATAAAAATTTATTCTGTGTTAGGATTACACACTCTATAAGTTTTTGATTCCTCACTATATCCAATCATCATATATTTTTCACTTTTTTTATCTAGCTTTTTTCTTTTTTGATCAGAACATGAGCATAAGCATTGTAGCCAAAAGGTTGAAAATCAGAGATAGTAGGATTTCTATCACTCCAAACATGTTTAGGGGTTTTATTCATCATCACTTTAGTGGGAGTCCTATTTAGAATATTTCCAACTATGTGAATTACTTCAGTCAAATATTTAGTATATATTTTTATAGAATATAACATGCATCTAGCCATTTCCATTAGAGTTCTACTCTTTCTCTTAGCAAACCCATTATGATAAGGTGTGTAGGCAACTGTAGACTCTTTCTTTATTTCATTATTTTTACAAAAGATAAGAAGGCATTATTAATGTATTATGTGCACCTATCTGTTCTTATTAGCTTTAAATGTCTTCTACCTTTTTTTAACTCAGGCCTTATATTCTTTGAACTTAAAGACACATCACTCTTATTTCTTAGGAAGTACATCCAAATTCTTCTACCATAATCATCTATGAAAGTATGAATGTACATTGATCTAATGAGTGATGGTGTCTCGAATGGCCCCATTGGATCACTATAAACTAGATGCAATGGAGCTTTCGCTTTCCATGATTTTCCATTAAGGAAATGTTCCACATGATGCTTTCCCATGGAACATCATTGACAAACCTTTTGATTTTGAAAAATACTTGGAAGTCCATAAACCATGTTCAACTTCTTCATAAGCTCAAGGCTTTGAAAGTAGACATGTCCCATCCAGTCATGCCATAACCTGCTCATGTCAATATGTTTTTCAATGCTACATACATGACTATTTTCACACTTTCAAGTAAATTCTTGACATTTGTATAATCTATTGTCAACATTGCCAATTGCTTTAATTCTAAAGTTGTTATTAATGTGTTTGATTAAAAATTTATCAATGTAATATTCTATCTTATATCCTTGATTTGAAATTTGAAAAATAGACAAAAGATTAGGTTTTAAATCTGGAACTATCTTTTTAGTTTTGAATATAACATTGTCAACTTGAACATTGTATGTTCCCTTAACTTCTAATACACTGTTGTTTCCTAGATATATTTTTTCTTTAGGGTTATCTTTGCTTAATGACTCAAAATTATCCTCATTATGAGACATATGTTGTGTAGCACTAGACACAATAACCAATCATCCTTGTAAGAACTATTTGCTTTGAAAGCCATAGATAAATCATCACTTTTAAAGTGAACCATATTTGCATATTTCCTTGACTTCCCTTTTGAATCATTTAGTTTATTATAACATAGATTTTCATAATGGCTTAATTTACCATAATAGTTGTATTTAATTTTATGCCTTTCTTTGTTATAATTTTGAGCGTTAGAGGAATCATACCTGGTGTTTTGGCTCCAATTTTCTCCCTTGACCTCTCATGGAACCTATTGTAGCTAGGCTTTTCCCTCATCATAAAATCTTGAGAATCATTACTTGAAATATATTTTTTCTTATACAGTCATTTTTATTCATGTATAACCTTAGCACACAACTCTTCAGTTTTAATGGTAGTTAGCTTCTTAGTTGTATTTAAACCCCTGATAAATGGTTGATAAGAACCCAATAAAATTTGTAATATTATTTGCATAAAATTTTTATTTTTTATACTCTTTCCAAGAGAAGCAAGATTATTCTTCTTTTTTATTTATTTTAATTAAGTGGGATACCAGTTCTTTTGATTATGATAACCTCATATTATACAATTTTGTAGTAAGAGTCAAAATTCATATGTCACCTAAATTTTTATACATTTTACTTAGAATACTCCATACCTTGACACCACTTTGTTTATTTGAAACTTCTAAAAATACGTCATTAGAAAGCGTAAGCTTTATCCATGTTGCTTCCATCTTGTTTTGCTTATCCCAACTATCTTGACCATTTCCAGCAGTTGTAGGCCTTTCCTCAATATCAACAACAAGCTCATAGCAATTCTTAAGAATGAGAAACATCTCCAACCATGAAACCCAATCATAATAATTTTTCCCATTCAATTTTACTTCCAGCAAGAGAATTCCACTAACCTCCATTACTAAATCTCTTTAAAATATATGAAAAACACTTATTAAAAAACATCCTTGATATTTTACTAATTTCCTTCTTAAATTGATTTTAAAAAAAAGAAAAACAAAACAAAAAACTAAAAAAAATTATGATAAATAACACTTTCAAAAATGTGTCCCAATTCCCAAATTTTTGAAAAACATGCCCCTAAGAACATAAACACTAGCTTAAGATAGCTCAATAATTTTTTGCCCACTCTTACTAATCATGGCATAAAACATGGGAAATATTTACTTTCCCTTCCAATAAACATACACCCGTAAAAAAAGGGTTTCATACACCACTAAAATATTCAAAGACCCTTATTGTTAGAAACTGAAGTTGACTGGAGATAACTTCTCCACTCCTCATGCATGCAGCAGTGAACAATCAATCAGTTATCAAATAGTTAGTTAAACTGTTAGAAACACAGTTAACATACAGTCAGTTAGACAAACAGTTAGTTTGCATGTAAAGACTAAAATTAGTCTTGAGTTTGTTTTCTCTAATTATTGTTTGCTTTAATATCTATTTAATAGACCCATGGGGCAGTATTGTAAATTGAGGCAAGAAGAAGATCTCTAAGATCAAGAAAGATCAATAAAATCTTGTTTTGCCAAAATTTCTGTAGCAATTTGTATGTGTGCTCTATTTTCTATTCATATATGTTTTTCTTTTTTGACAATTGGTATCAGAGCTCAGGTGTGAGAGCATAGGTTTGAAAGCTTCAAGTTGATCCAGGCAAGAGAATAAGATCAACAGATCTTAGCGCAACCATATAGCCTGTTCGCAACAGTCAAAAAAAAAAAAAGACAAAAGCCCAAAGCCTTGCTCAGACCAGATCATAGTCAGGAATCGCAGCTGGCAGAAGGTGATATGGTGAAATTGGTATCAGAGGTCTTAAGATCATTGTTTATTTAAAAAGACTCACATTCAAAGAAGAAGCGCAACCATTGAAGATCGGTGCTGTCAAGAATTTTATTAAGCAGGACGGAAGCAATACCTGTAGCGGATCCATGATTGTGGAAGCCTTCGCAGTAAAGGAGAGTGTTAAAGTGCCTTACGAATCCAAGGGCAGTGGAGGTTTCAAAAGCGCTCGGGTGGCGTTCAGGGCAGTTTCTGCGAGGACTCACGTGGTGTTTTACATCACATATTATCATTTGAGGAGCGATGTTTTGAGATGTCCTGCATGTCTGTGTGCTCGTGGAGAAAGAAGTGCACAATTGCATGAAAGGAGGATGCAGCAGTTTAAAGTGCTAAGGAAAAGCATAGGCAAACCCTGGTCGACGCATCAGAATTTGGTGTAGGAAGCGCAAAGGAGTTAGGTAAAGTGCAATCAATGTGTAGGAAGAGACTGGTCGGTGCAGCAGTCAAAAGTCTTAAGTGCGCAGCTGGCAGAAGCAGCCTGCTGAAAGCACCAAGGAAGAGGTGCATAGCAAGAAAGAGCTGAAGTCAAAGACAAGCACCCAACCGTACATGTAGAATTAGCAGCCGTATAAGGTGTTGTTAAAGAATTAATTTTTTTGAAAATAAAAACAAGATAAGACTTTAAGCAGCTGATAAGATAAAATAAGGAAGCATTTCAAATTAAAGGATGCAACAGTACTGCAAAATAGCCATCAACAATGAGCTAACAGAGAGGCGACCAGCAAGAAAGGAGGAGCGCAAGAGTGAAGCGCAGGTTAGAAAGAGCCATTAAAGGAAAAGCGCAACAGTCACAGTTTCTTGTGAAGACGTTTGATTGGTGCCGTTTCGGATCTTGCTGGACAAGGCCAAGGAGGCACGAAGCAACCACAAAAAAAAAAGCAGAAAAAGAAGAACGCCCAAGCTAGAGGCATATTACACAGAAGATTGCTCCGAAGAGCCTGCTCCAAATGCCAAAGAGAAGGGCGTCGAAAGTTTTTTATTTGTTTGAAAAGACGAGCTCTGCAGAGCTTGTGTTACACAGCGAGTGAAGCTGTGAAAGTGTGTGTGTTAAACAACGAGTGAAGCTGTGAAAGTGTGTGTGTTGAACAATGAGTGAAGCTGTCAAAGTGTCTAAAAATCAGGCCGATTGTTGGCAAATCTAGACCAACGTGGAAGAACCCAGCAGAGTCCTGGGAGGAAACCTTAGCAGTTACGCGTCGGGTGAAAGAAAGGTAAGCAAGCAGGAAGCTTGCAGTTTCGGACATAAGCATGTCTGTTGATAGCCTTTCGACAAGGTACTCCTCAGTCTTAAACGCTGAGTGAATGCTAATTGAGCAATTGTATTTGCCTTGTATGAAGACAAGGCGGTGTATTCCGCATGAGAGGCAATGTATTTTGCAAAAGAAAAGCATCCTAGCTGAAGCTGGTAAACAAAATTTAGGCATTGTAAACGCTGAAGTTGTTAGTGGTAGAAATTAAGGGGGAGTGTTAGAAACTGAAGTTGACTGGAGATAATTTCTCCACTCCTCATGCATGCAGCAGTGAACGATCAGTCAGTTATCAAACAATTAGTTAAACTATTAGAGAAGCAGTTAACATACAATCAGTTAGACAAACAGTTAGTTTGCATGTAAAGACTAAAATTAGTCTCGAGTTTGTTTTTTCTAATTATTGTTTGCTTTAATATCTATTTAATAGACCCATGGGAAAGTATTGCAAATTGAGGCAAGAAGAAGATCTCCAAGATCAAGAAAAATCATTAAAATCTTGTTTTCCCAGAATCGCTGTAGCAATCTGTATGTGTGTTCTATTTTCTGTTCTTATATGTTTTTCTTTTCTGACACTTATTTGACTTTTCCAACGTTAAATTAAATTAAATAATCACTTACAGAACAGCTGCACCAAATACAATCCGTTTCAGCAACTCTGTGAAATGCGACTTGCCATGTAAAATTACAGATCCTTTCTTCTGCTCAACACACTTGCACGTTCTGCTGAGCAGTCTCCACACTGTGCTTTAGCAACGTCCTGGGACCTGGGCTTCAAACTGAAAAAATAACAGCAGTTTCATTTGGGCTAGGAAAGAATGCAGCTAGAAGAAGGGAATTACGCAGATTTGAGACAACCTGGCTCTGATACCATGATAGAAAAAAAATTATTATTAATGCAATGATAAAGAATAAACAGTTGCTGGATTGATTTGTGTGAGGCGTGAACATCTTATTTATAGAAGAGTAGAAAGGAGCAGAAGAGGCCGGGATAATTCTATATATGAAAGATTTACAAGAGAGATGAAAGGAGCAGAAGAGACTGGGAAAATTCTAGATATGAAAGATTTAGAAGAGAGAAGACTCTAGAAGATGAAAGAGCCTAGAGAAAGCGGATGGTTCCTAATGAACAGGGTGGAACAATCTAGATAGACAGGTAAAGGGGGAAAAAAAGGCCTACGTGGATTAAATAAACATTATTCCAACAGAGGTTGATTGCACTCCCTATTAAATAATAGAGCAGAGTACCACAAGGCTTACAGAAACTATCATTACGCTTATACGAAGGGTATGCAAATATTTTCACAACCAACAGTAATGAGCTACAAGAATTCAACCTGGATCATCGCAGTGACATGGAGGAGTTGCCCTCTGCTATCTGTCATATGCCCTTTGCTCTGTCATGGTCTATGCCAAGTGCCATCTAGTTCAGAAATTACCATATGATCTTGGAACTCTGAGATCTCTAATAATTTTAAGATTATCTTCACCACCGGGCTTCAAAGAGCTTCCTGCATCAATTGGAAAACTTGGGCAATTGGCATATCTAGACATTTCTGTATGTGAGGGCTTGAAAGAACATCCAGTGGAAATAGGACAACTTAAAAAATTAAGAAATTTCGAAATGAGAGAGTGCTCTCGTCTAAGGAGGTTGCCTAGAAGTGTTTGTGGACTAAGCTCTCTGAAACATGTTATCTGCGATGATAAGATTGGGAACCAGTGGTTGCGAGCTAAGGCCTTGTCTAACCCGAAACTTAGAGTTAAACTTGCGGAAGCACAGTTCAGTTTAGATTCGCTTTATAATTGAATGCTTTCTGGACTGTACACAAAGCCAAAGTTCCAAGTGACTGCACATGCTGGTAAAATAAATAATACGCCCTCTTTGATTTTTTATTTAAAAAAAATTAATACATTCTCCTATTTTATTTTGTAATGGCAAGAAATACATTTGAGTAATATATACGATTTGGGTATTTTTGTCAATTCTTTATCCGAAATATTCTCCAGCTGCTTCAAGTTGAAACAAAAATACTTTTTTACATCTGGTATTAGCGAACTTTTCAGAATTTTTTTTTCCACAAAAGGTTAGCTAGGACTTCTGAATTTAAGTAATGCATGCTTCCTTGATTTTTATGCATATCACACTAAACCTTAATCGGACAAAGAAGGTTATTTTTTTGTTCGTTTGAAGAAATAACGTTTACTCGTCGTGACCAATATGTGCTTTGCGTATGGAAAGGCACGTTTCTCTGATAATGGAATTGTTGTCTGTCAAATTGTTGGAGTTGAATGGTCGGACGTCTGCACTCCAAGTATCTTGAATAAGATAATTCTACGTTAAATTAATTCCTGGTGGACACATAATTCGTTCGGACACTTATTGATTTCTAACAAATTCTAACATTACTTTGTGTTTTTACTTTATTTCGGGTGTATTTCTTTATGAAAGCTGTCATATATATGGAGGCCCATCTGGTTCAGGTTGTCTTAAAAAAAAACAGTGGGTGACGGGGTGCTACGCTTAAAAATGGTTTTCTTCTTATATATATAAAGCTTATACTTACTAAATTTTCACTAATATTTGTACGATCCCGATTAGTACTTTCCATGATGGACATTGCAAACATGATCGTGGAATACATCTTTCCTCTCGTAACACCAATTTATTTTATTAAATTTAATAATATTTCATTAAGTCGATAGGCGTGTACTGCATCTTGCCTTTTGTATTGAATCGACGATCTACACTATTTTTCGGAGGATGAATAATATTAGCTTCTTCGTCTTTGAATGTGTGTGGTGCATTGATGCCTTTGCATTGCACTATTGGCTTTCGTCATTGCCAATCTGGTTCTTACAAGAGGTGTCAGTGATATTGAAATGCTAATAATATTCGTACAATAAATGTTGTTATTTATTTTTGAATTTTAATGTGTGTATAAAAATATAGAGGTTCATTTGATATGTTATTAATTCGAAAGAATGGTGACATTAATTACATATCAAATTTTTACGAAAAAATGTAGTTTATGTTTGAGGTCATAATTTATGAGAACAAGTTTGATGTTATTTTACAAGCATGTGAGAATCGCATTTTTTGTAGCTAAGACTTTTTTCCATTATATTTTTGATGAAAACACATAGTAGCCAAGAAAAGTATTCATAGGATAAGCTCAAAAATTGCATCAAAATAATCTTCTTTGCTGATTCTCATCGAATAAATAAAATATTACATAAGGGTCTTTAAATAAATATCAAATCAAAATTAGATTTGACATGCATAATTAAATTATATAAAGCCAATTCACCCATACAATTTTTAAAAATTATTATTTTTAGTAACTTTCATCTTATACAAAATTTCAATTTTTTTTTTAATATGTTTTGCATACATGCTTGGATGGGACTAAAAATATTCACATATCTTATAAACACTAAAATTAACCAAATGAATGAATTTAAAGCTATGTTCATGTCCAATTACAAAAGAATCTTATTTCTAAGAATAAAAAATTCTATAAATCTATATATTAAAATACAGTTTCAAACCCTTAGATGGTCACATATGTCATATAGAAATTTATGATAAAACATCTAATAATATAGGGTGGATTGTGGCTAAATTAAAATTATTAATACAATGATTTTAGTGTGAATGAGAGCTCAAATGAAGTTGCATATGAAAATTTATGACCTCTAGAATTTCGGTCTTCACATCATTCTCCTCTAGTTGAAAACAACTTGGTTCCTATGCGTTGCCCCATTTGAAACCTTGTCATTTATTCTTGTTAATATTTTTTAATCTCACATTATTAAATCTAAGTGTTGTATTCCTATTGTATTTATTCCAACTACACTATATGATTTTTATAACTTCCTTACCTTGTGTGTGTTATTGTCTTATCTAGAACCTTTGTTATCTTTTATTCCTTCTTCTTTGGTACAAGTTGATTACAATTTATTTATTCATTTTATTACCCTTCAACATCTTATTATTGATAGTGATATAAATTTGAAATATTAAATATTAGAAAGATATCATTTTTTTTGGTAAACTCATCTCATAAATATTGTCATTGATTTTCTTCAGAATTCTCCATGGACCCATTTTATTGTATTCAACTTATCGTGTGTGCCTATTAGAAATATTTATTTTATTAAGTAAAATATCACTAAATCTCCTTATTCAAATACCTTTGACCTTATTCTTACATCTTTTGCTACTTTGCACTTCTCATTACTTTCCTATACATATAATTTTCTTCTCACTTAATGTTTCTAGTATTTTATATGCTCTCCAACTACTTCTGCATCATCACTAACTTGTTATGTAATTGGTAATTAAAATAAATTTAAAACACCCATAATATTTCTCACACAAACAATTTTAAATTATGAATTTTCTTTTGTCAAATTATTCATTAAACTATTATATTCCAACACCTCTTTGTGGTAAAGAGAAGTCCCATTACTTAGGATTCTCTCAAACTACACATCTAAACAATTTTTTCAACTTGATATTTAAGACTTCTATCTATCCATATGCTTGTGGATGGTATGCACTATTAAAATCTATCTTAGTTCTCAGCTTAATCTATAGAGTCGTCCAAAAATGACTTACAATTTTTTTGTTCTTATTTGAGGTAATAGTTTTTATAACCCCATGCAAGCTCACAACATTCTTAAGAAATGGTTTTGAAACTATAGTAACATCATTGGTTTTCTTAAATGAAATAAAATGAACCATATTAAAAACTCTATATACAATAATAAAAATTGAATCATTACCTCTATATGTGTTTCACAACCCCAACACAATGTCCATACTCAAATATGTCCATGGTCTTCCTAGAACTGGTAATGGCATGTATAACCATATATTTTGTACATGAAACTTAGCCACTTAATGTATCCTACATATTAAAATATATATTACCACATACCTATTAATCTTTGGCCAAAAATACTTCTCCACTAAAGCTATTGTCTTTTTCCAACAAAAATCTCCACCCAAACCAACATTATGCAATTATTTTATAATATTTTATCTTAGAGACCCCAATTAAATACATAATTATATTTCTTTGAATAAATAACCAACCTTTATGATACACTCATTATTGTTGGCCTAGTTAACAACAAGAATGATAAACAAATTATGTCTTGAACAAAACCTTACACATAAAATATTAAAATGTATTCATTTGACATGGATTGACAAAGGAGGTGAAAAGATTTATAATCTTTTCACGAGGTTGTTACGGGGCTCAACCAACATTCTCATAAACAAACTATTATTTAAATCAAGTAACTATTAAACAAAAACATTAAATTAAAAATCATTTATATCATAAACCCAACAAACTCCCCCTTGATCTAAAGAGGTATAGATGATGAAAATATGAAGCTCTGACTTTGAAGTCATCAATGAGTATCTCTGCTAAATTTATAAGATAACACACTGTACATCATGGTACTGATCAAACTATGGTTGATCAATACAATCATGGCCTTCTCATCCCATTTGACCATCATATCATATTATAGTATAACTTAATCAAAGCTTATCCAATGATAATATTTGACATAAGTTTTCACATAAGAACCCATCCAAGTGATCCCTAGTACTTTATATGGTACATCTTTCAAATGCTCAACAATCACTAATATCACATGCATTCCTTTGTTCAACACTTAAAATCATAGAAAATATAATGATGAGTTGCACGACAATTGAAGACTGAATGAAGGCCTCTATACAATATATTTTCCCCCTATCAGGTGAGAGGTGAGAAGCTGTGCAACATAAAAATAAATTTAAACTAATCTATTTACTCCTTATCATAAATATCAAATATAAAAATCCAAAAATGAAACTAAAAGTAAAAACACAAGCCAAAAAATGTTATCCTAGTAGTTAACCCATATTCCAAATGAATAGTGAACTAGAGAAGGGAAATTATCCATCAACCTCTATGGATCCTCTAACCTCTAGATATTACTTAGATGGTGTCAATAAAAAGGATCCTAGGACATGAATTGAATGATATTTTTTTTAAGAGCAAAAGCATGAAGTGATATTATAAAAAATTTAATTTTGAAGGTGTCGCATTCAACCAAAAAATGCACCTTTATACATCAATTTCAAATCATTTACTATAAAAATTAAATAAAAAAGCATCAAATCATAAAATAAACTATTTAATTTCATTTAGAATATTTGAAAACCTATGAATCACCTATTCATACAACAAATTTTACATGAAACATTAACTTTATCAAAGAATTGACTCAAGAAAGTGTAACTACACTCTTATATAATGGATTACAAAACAAAATATTATAAAAATATTCCCTTTAACCAAAATAGTAGTTGGAGGGTTTTGACCCTAGAACCTCTCCTTTTGACAAAATTTTGTTCACCAACTCTACTACAATCATTTTGATTATTGATTTTGAAAACAATCTATTTAAATTGTATTTTTTCAGATTTTGACAAAAAAATACAAAAAATACATGTATGTGAAATTAATTCACATGGTAAAATTCTTCCATGTAAAAATCTTTCACTATAGCACTAGATTTTCTTGGGGCCCATAATATATTTTTTTGGTTTGTTTGGTTATGCTCATACAGCGGTAACAACTATGTAGATTTTTATTTTAATCTCTTGACAAATGTATAGTGCTTTCGGCAAAGGTATATGTTGGATTTGTTTTAACATAGTAGAATTGGTGCCTTCATTCAACTCATGATTAAATAATTAAATATTTAATCTCTTTACTGAGAATATGACTACTACCATATAGGTGCCGTATATAAGTTTAAAATGAAAAATAAAAATACCTCACAGATTACACCATACAGTTCTACATTTAAATAATGCCACTTTTCTCCAATGTCTAAATTTTCTTTATTTTTATTTTTGTTTTTGTCAGTTGATGCACAATTTATAGGTTATTCATTCCCTAAAAAATTATTGGCTTCATTTTCTCCTTGATTCTATTAAATTATCTTTGGCTTTTCCAACATGTGGCATTGCCCTCCCTTTTTTTTACTTGATTTATAAGATTGCATCCATTACCATGGAGATAAAGAATAAAGCTTGCATTTTACAATTATTTCATAGGGAAAGACTAGCCAAAATGTTGTGAACACATACACATTGATGAGAAAAATAAAATAAATTTATAACTTTACATAATTTTAAAAATGTAGCATTGTCATATAGAAAAAAGGAAGACTCAATAAAAATATATTAAAATTTAAATACTTTCCTTCATGGATAGATTTTCAATCTTAGGCACCACCATTTCTTCAAAATGTGGTTCTACAAAATTATTTTTATTCCTCAATCTGTAAGGCTCTGATACTACTATTGACCCAATTAGCATAAAAAATGATAAAAAAATTACGTCTTGAACAAATATTTGCACATAAAATATTAAAATGTATTTATTTGATGTGGATTTACAAAGGAGGTGAAAATATTTATAATCTTTTCATGAGGTGGTTATGAGACTCAGCCAACATTCCTGTGAACCAACTATTTTTTAAATAAAGGAACTATTAAACCAAAACATTAAACTAAAAATCATTTCTATAATAAACCTAACAATCATGAATAATACTTATCTCACCTACTAATGGATTCCTACATTGCTCAACTATATTGAAAGAATCTGGATCAATGTCATGTAATTCTTTAACAACTTCAAACTCAACTACTTCACTCACCATATTAGTGAAAAAAAATGCCACTCTCCTAACCAAATAATTAACTATATAATTATAATTTTTTTATTTTTGTTTTAAAAAATATATACCCCTGAAAGAAATAAAACCACTATTTATGCCTTCTATTTATTTCTTTTGATTGTTCAAATACTTCAAGCATCAATATTTGTAAATAGGATAAACAACTTAGGCACTAGATTAATCATCCAATGTCTTTATGATTTTATAATAGCATAAAATTCAACATTATATGTTGAATACTTCTTTCTTATCTCATTCAAATTCTCACTAAACTATGTTATTTGGCTTACTTTTTGACTCAAAACAACACCAATTCCCACATGTGAAGCATCATAATCATCCTCAAAAACTTGTTAAAATATAGTAATGCTAGAATAGGTTTTCCTATAATCTTATTCTTAAACAATGTAAAACTACATGTTAGTGTCTTTGTCCACAAAAAATACTTTCCTCTCATGCAATCTATTTTTGATTAAATAATACTACTATATTTCTAATGAAATTTATGTGAAAATTTGCTAAATCATGGAAAATTACTACCTCTATGATGTTATTTAGAATAGGCCACTCAAAAATTGCCTTTAAGTTTATTCATCCATTCTTACACCATCTTTTTATGCTATAAACCCCAAAAATACCAAATTATTTTGTTTAAACCTACACTTCTTCAAACTAGGATATATATTCTCTTTCATTAACAACAC
>JARHVA010000957.1:372500-445000 GCA_037957365.1 Torreya grandis | reverse complement strand
TAAAAAATAATTTTTATGATTTTAAAGATAAATAAAGGCTTAGGAATATGGTTTCTAGTTTTCAACCTGACCCAGATTATGGTTTTTTATAAAAATATAAAAAAATAGTTATCTGCCTGGAAATAAAATACATATACAATTGATTTTACTATGAATATATAGATTTTGTAATTTGGGGATGAATTTTAATTTAAATTACATTCTAGTAGTTGTATTTTTAGATTCTATTAATGAAGGTATTAAGAAATTTATATAAACATAGAAGCTTATGTGTCTTCCTTCTTATTTTCAAGTTTAAAATCTATAGAAAGCATTGTGTCTTACCCATATATACATTTATCATAAGATGAAAGATATTATATAATAAAAATAAACCTCCAATTAGTTTCAAATCTATTGAGTTAATGAATTAAAATATTAAATCTCAAATAAATGTTATATTTTTGTGTGTGTCTCAAGACTTTTAGTAAATGATAAGCTCCTATGAAACCACTCTAGAATAACAAGGTTTTAGTTCTGATATCAATACATTTCATATAACTATGAAATGTCTAAAAACTTAAGCTTTGAGAAAGACCACAGATAATAAGTTCCTTGTTAAAAATTCTTTAACAATGAGGAATGTATCTAACATGTTTGCATAATATGATTAAATATTAATATTGGATTAAGGAGATGCACACTCTTGGTTTATTCATAGACCTAAGTTTTATTTATTGAAATCAAAGTTATAATGTTCATTGGAAACTATTTATTGAATAGAGATAGCAATCCAGTTTTATACTCACTTAACTCTATCTATTGACTATTCGTTAGTGTACGATGGAAATCAATCAAAACTTGTAGGATCTAAAATTTGTTGTAATACAAAATGACATGCACATAAATAAAAAACCCATCATTTCATTTTTATTTTTTTTAACTCTAATGAAATAACACATTCTTATGTTACTAGGGTGGTTTACCAATTTCAAGTATTTTTTTGAATTTTTTAAAAGATAAGTTATGAAAATGTTTTCCATATTTTAGCTCCACCTAGATTACATTTTCTTAATAAAAAAAAATAGTTTTCCACTTATGAATTAAATACATAAAAAACCCATCTAATAAATAAGTTGTGTGTATATTCCAATATTTCAAAATTTAAAAGTAAAACTATATGTATGAAAATGATCCAATATCTATATTTTTCAATAGATAAAACTAATAACACCCATTAATACCTATAACAAGGTCCTATATGGACAACCAAGGACTCAAACAAATTTGTATGAAATATAAAATCACATAAAACTTTTTTTTTAATAAATAACATCACTAACTGAATGCATCATCTAGGAAATAACCACATTCCTACAAGTTAAAATTTAGAGGATAATAAATACATACCAATAGGGTAAACTCCTCCTGTTAGTACCTTATTTTCCCATTCAACCATGGCTTATCCTATTCTCCTTCCGCTTTGCCCTCATGTCCCTCTTTTGATGTGTGATTATCATTTTTCTCTTCTCATTCCATACTATGTTTTCCCCCTTCTTATATTTGTTAACTTTATTCTTATTTTCTAATTGACATTAGTCAATGGCATTGAAATTTTACTTCCTTCTTATATAATCATTTATGACATTTAGTATGATATGACTTCCTTATACCATCATACCTAAAGTAATTTTACCAAAATTAAAACCCATCCTTTTATTTATTCTAATTTAACAACATAATATTATCTTATAAAGGTGGTATACCACTTTATATGATGCATTGGTGTTTGTGTTTGGTCACTTTCTGGTTGTCTAAATCTTATGCCAACTAGATATAATTTCATATTTTTCTTAAATAAAATGCATTAATATACCATTAATGATTTTTTCATTATTATAGGTAAGTGTAATGGTTATTAAAGTAACATCACATGTTATAAATGTACAAGAAAAAGAATCCCATAACATTCCTTGAAATTTTCAAAATTTTAATCTTTATGGTAATTCTAATTATAATTTCCTTTCCAAGTATTCTAAGTACCATAATTTATTTTCATTGTCAAATACTAGATTGAGAAAATAAATATTTAATCTATCTATGTAAAAAATAGAAAACACCACATCCAATTTCTCCTTAAAATTAAATAGACATGGATCTTAGTAAATTAACTTTGATGCATCATTATTCTTCCATGACAAAATAAAATATATGTTTGTATAGTTCCTAATGTGATGACATCATCCATAGGATACCTATGACACTAAGGCACTATATTAAAATGCCACTTATTAACCTTTTATGTAGATAGTGTCATGTCTTATTTTATACATCCTTTTTCACATTGATATATTTGTGGTTAGTAATGGGTTATGTACCTAACATTACCCGTCAAAAGTTCTTGATAATAATACTTCTTGTTACAGAGGGATTTGATGTAAAATTTTGATCTACTCTAGTCCTAATAATCATGATGAACTATTCTCTCAAAGACCCTCATTATTGTTTGCATTGAAATTATTATTTTACATCATCTTTTTATATGAATGGTTGACATAAAAAGTTATTCTTGTTACTATTGATGTAATTACATGATAATTATATTCATTGATTATCATGTCACAAGAAACATTATTTAATTATGGTCATAGTTATAAATTATACATTCGATTGATTGACTATATTATAAACTATATTTTCTATCTCACTCTTGTTATTATAATCTGATTGAGATAAAATCATAATTATTGAACTCTAAAATATATTTATGAATGAGTTATACATGAGTGTAGGTGAATGTGTTATGCTTATCTTACCTAGTAATATTGTCCATACATATGTGGAATTGAATAATGGTTATTCATGAACATCAACTATTTTAGAATTTTATGTAAGGTAGTATATGCTAGCCATGTGATCCATTTACAAAACTTTGGATGACTCAGACATGAATTATATAGTGGATCATAAGGTCATATCCAAATGGATTACTCATCAATACATTAATTATTAATGTTAATGCTAAAACTTGGTGTACTTATAATATTCTTTGGATTAACTAAGGATCCATGGTGCTATGTTACTTCTGCTTGATATGGAGGATGGCAGGTTGTTATGGAACCGTAACTAACTCTAATTTCATGTTATTCAAATTTAAATATGCATGTTGTGAATCATTCAAGATTTAAATATTTCTACCATCATATGGGAATCTTGATTACGAGACAATAAAATCAATATTTATAGCAGATGGGGATAATGTTATGGGTTATATTTCCTACCTCCACATGTTGAAGATTTTTAAAAATACCAAACTAGATTAACAATTAAAACTTATATTTTTCTCTATCATACATATATCCTCTTGAGTGTCACATTCCCTATTTTCATAGTTTTATCTCTTGTTCACACTTTACTTTATACCTATGTTTTTATCTTTGACCTTATAATTGTGTGGTGTGTTGTGATTTTTTTAAAATATGTATGTTATTTGAAAACTTTACCCTAAAAGAGTTCTTTAGATACTTAATTTAGGAAATGACATTTATTTTTTAAATTATTGGTAGATATTAGTTTTTTTGAAAGGCACTCTACCCTTTCACAATGGAGATAAATATATACAATGAAGGTCCAATTAAACTCCTCTTCTAGTAGAAAAAGATACAAGGACTTTGACTATGAAATGCTAAAAACAACTAAAAAATAACACACATCTAAGATCATCCTGATCATTTAATTTCCTAGATCTAAGGTTCATTTTCAAACTTTCTAACTTATTATTGAGACAATATTGCCTTATTTTCTAATAATTGTTGAGTCACCTCCCTCCCTGACATCATGATATATAAGAATGAAAAATACAAATGAATGAATAGGATGAGAGTTCTTAAAAGATACCTAAGCCTCTAATCCTTTGATAAAATATATGTAAATGTTAATATAAGCCTTCCGAGAATATTTTCCTATCTCAGATTCATTTTTTTCAAAGGTTACAGACCTAGTTATATATCCTTTTTAACCGGTAATAGTTCCTCCTTTGATGTTTGAAATACTACACTTTATTTATCACCTTCCTCACTATTATTAATATTATTTCCACTTTCTTACACTAGTTCATTCCACCAAGAAACCCCCTTATTATGCTTATAAATACCACATTTGTTGGATAAATAGTTAGTATTAATTCATTTATGACAGCTTTCAAGTGAATGTATGACAACTTACAAGTTAATGTATGTAGGAATATCTATAAAAATATTTAGATTGACCAAGATCTGAGCTTATGTAGAATGTTGAAAACTTATAGTAAGGTCAATTAATAAAAATGCACCCAAATAATTACCCATATCTTTAATGTAATATTTAGACCATAAGTAAAAAGTTAAGTGAGGTAGCATTACCTATGTTGTCTAAAACTGAAGTTTTCTATTAAAAAGTCAAAAGATGGAGCCTAAGGCTAATAGAAGATAAGGTTTAGATCCTAGATCCATAGGAAATTGAAAAATATTTTATGTTCATCTTTCAAAATATTAAAAGTAACAACAAAAAAACCTATTTCCCAAGGTAAAATGGTAATATAATCTTCCATCGCAAGACACATATATATATATTTTTTAAAAGTGTGCCTTTTAGTGAAAATTCAAGTTTGAAATAATGAAAATAACATTATCTAGTATGTAATATGCCTATTTCTAGTGGGATATTGGATAAGTTCCATGATTTTTAGTTGTAACATCATTAAAAATAATAATTAGTTACTCAATTCGGGGGAAAATATTTGTCTCCATTCATAGATGTATATGTCTTTGTAAAATGCAGAGTTCTTTGAAGACATCCACATCTCATCTAATTAATAAGTTGTATATTTTATTTTTTGATATCTATATTTTACAAATTTATAATGGTTATTAAAATACATGTTATAAAAAATACTTCCTATTTTTTTTAAATCTTAACGCATATTACTTTCTAATGAAAAAGTAAACTATTTTAATTTTGTTATGAATATATAGTTGTTTTTTATTACTACAAAAAGCATATATCCTTAGTTTTATTTTATATCTACATACAAATAGTATTATTCTATTTCAAAATACATAAATATATGTATTATTGATGATATATTGATATTTGCATTCTATTTCAAATTACACAATGGTAATAAAACTATACTTTTGGATAATATCATTAATGATGAGATAGAATTATTTTTGTATATGATTGGATAATTTAATGCTCATTATATTATTTTTGAAACATATTATTTGAAAATAATTAATAATATAAATATGTTGTATGATGTTTTTTTTATCTGCTACTCATTTTGAATGATTTTCACAATGTTTTTTATCCTTGACATTTTTACCCTTTCCTAGTTTAATTGAAACCACCTTTTTATAAAGGCAATATTATCATGAAGCTATTATATGTGGGTATCTAATTTTATATTCATTTTTGATACAATTTATAGGTGTTTTTATTATTAACATTTATTTCTTATTTTATTTGATTTGAAACCCATTATTTACATGTAATTATTATTATGAAGATATCGTGTACATGGTTTTAAAATAAAACTAATCCTTGAACTGTGTTAATGTAGGAAGAGGACTTAGCCTTCACGATGAGTTATTGATGGTATTAAAATTTTAGTATAATTAGTTAAAAATTTATAAAATAATATTATATGTGTTTATGTCATGATTATTTAGATATTAGATAGCTTTTAAGAGTGTGATAAATGATGAACTTCACTAGAAGTTTAGCTAACTGGTATTGCCTAAATGTGGTGAAGATATAAGATTCAAATATTATATTTAACATAGCATAATATTGTTAGATCAAATTGTGACATAATAATAATTTAAGGGAACATTGATTAACCATGTTATTTATGTTTTTAATTATTGATGTATGAAAAAATAGTGTCTAATTTTATGCTTTGGATTTTGAGAATTAAATTAAATAGATTTAAATATCTTTTTAGATATGTATTGATTTACATATAATTTGGATTGACATATTTAGGGATATCTAAATTTTAATTGATTATTAGTTATAAATAATATATGTTAAACATTGAGTAATTTTAATTATTCAAAGTTGTTATTTTTCAATGTGATATTGAATTGTAAGAATCATGCTAAATTATTTGACTCTGAATAATTCCTGCATATATTAACCTATTTAAAATAATATTTTAAAAAGACTATATTATTTTAAATTTCTCAAAAAATCATGAGATATATAATTTTTTTTAAATAACTATAATCATAAGTTCAAATGACATGATTCATGCCAAACAATCCTTAAGGAATTATTGCATTTATGTTTAAGTTACATTCTTGTAAAACATAAGTCCTAATTAGCTAATATAAATGGTCATAGGCTATTATGGTTTGATTATTAGGAATATATTATACATGCCTTTATAAATAATTCATGTAATTCTATTGGCATCTTGAATTATATTTAAAATTTTATTGTGATCGTTAGTGATAGTTAAATGTTGAAGTCAATAAGGTAAACCAAGTTGACTATAGAGTTTATGGAACTTTGACAAAGGATAAATTCTTAAAATTATTAAATTAAATCATTTTACTTGTTATTCCTATATGAAATAATACAATGAACATATGTTCTCTTTAATAATACTTCAAATCAACATTAGTTTCACAATAGCATTAAAGAATATATTTTTGAAGTTGACAAGTAAATTTTTGTGCTTTCTTTTATTATAAAGTATTAATACATTGAATTTATATAATATAAATTAAATTTTTTTATAAGTTAAAAGGATCTTGGAAAGCTCCTACAACATTAATAAATGGATCTAGATATAATAAATTCAAGATCTTGTGGGATACCTCTATTATTGGCCAATGTGTTACCAAAAAACCAACAAGACGCGATCCCACAACTTATCAAAAATCAAAAAACTTCCATAAAAAACATCAAAACACACCTACCTACAACAATTAGTCTTACCTAAAAATTTCATCTCCACAAAACATATGTAGATCCTATAGAAATATAAGGCCTCCAAAGCTAATGGTCATAATAAAAGACTTATGAAACACCTTTATTTTACTTTCTCTCCTTTTTACACCTTGGTCTCCCCCTTGTATCCTATAAAATATAAGGAGAGGGATAAATACATTTAAATAGACTTAAAAGGCTGAGATTTATATTTTGATTGCTCAACTATTGCATTTAATTTTACACTTGAAACTGGTATTTCAATCTCTAGTGTTGCCTCACCTAAGATAGATTTTTTGGAGGCTTATGAAGCCTCCCTCTTAGAGTTTTATATTTTCATATTAATATTTGAAGGTAAAATAATTGGGTCCTTAACTTTTCATGTTATACTTCCATGACTATTACATTTGTTTTCCCATGGAATTTCTCATACTTCTTAACTTACTCTTATGAATCCGAGGAATCAATTTAAGAATAATTAGGTCCAAACAATATTAGAGGATCAGATGAATAATTATTCCATCAAATTTATTTCCTTATTTTCTTAAATATATTACACTTAGACCTCATACACCAAATATTAAAAAACCCACAACACCAAGAATATATACCTTTATAGTGCATGGGTTGAGTCCACACATGATCCTCAATAATTAGGTTAATAAAGGCCAAAAGTTCAATGGAAGTCTCAATGATTATCAGGATTATATCAAAAGTTTTATAGGAGAATGCAAAAGTGGTTTTAACAGTATACTAATATTTACCTAGTGAATTTCCTATTTCAATCATATAAATATAACAAAGAACTAAGAATTATTGTTATATTAGTACATTTAGGTTCAAAGAAACTATGAAATTTGAGCCTTTTGGCACAAGATATATCTATTAGAAAGGGACCAATCACTAACAAAAATGCATAATATGTATTAGTAAACTACCTCTATAACATAAGAATGTGTTTTTTATTAGCCTAAAAAATGGATGTGTTTTTATTTAGGGTGGCATTGAAACTTATTTTTGTAACCAAATGACTATCCACATTCACTTTTGGAGGATGAAGATAATCATGTTATCCTAATTATGAAATGTGTCATGCATTGGTTCATACACATTGAAGTTTTCAATCTAGTTTGTCATAAGGTTATGTACACTATAAATTATATTAGGATCAATGTGCCAGCATAAATTTTCATTCCAACATTAAATAGTAGTATTTTTTTGTTATATTTTAGGGTTTGAATAACAATGTAGAGGTTCACTTATTTGTTTATTAACCATAGAAAATGTTATAATTAATAATATATTAGGCCCAGTATGCAAAATATTAGTCTATATACAATGTATTAATTTATGAGTGCATGTTTTAAATTTAACTTACCGCATTTGGGATTATGTTCTTGGAAACACTAAGCTTGAAGTTTTTTTTTTTCTTGTTTACTTATTTTAATTTATAGGAAGAAATTGAATGTCCATTTAAATGGATAAAATATTATATTTTCATGTGTGTGCAATAAAACCAACTTGATTTAATTTTATGAGATTACTTTTAATATAGTGAACATATTTATCATACCAAAAGAATTTGCAATTGATGAGGTGATATTAAAATTTTTTATGTTGAAGAAAATCAACATTGTTGGTTGTTTTCTTTGTTTTCCATGTTTTCCCTCTTTTCAAATAAAGATATAGATTTTGATTTCTATAAAAAGTTTAATGTCAATTTAAATGCTTAGAATAGGATTCCACATTTCATTGCATGCATTAAGACCAATTTGGTTTTAAACTACAAGAGTAAATTAAATGTAATGAGAGAACTTTCCATCCCCATTTTTGTTATATTTATTTTGAATAATTTTTATTTTTATTTTAATTTTCATGATGTTTTTGTTTATTTCATTTATATGATTTTTTCTAAAATAAATTGTAATTTACAATAGGAAATTATATGTTTTTCTTAGTTCGTAGATTTTTTTCATCTTTTTAAATTTTAATTTTAGTTTTAAAAAAATATTTTGAGTGGAAGCTAAGAATATTGACCTTTTATATTAAAATATGGAAATTAAAGGAAATTTGTTGTATTTGTTTATTTTTTAAATATAGGGGAAGGAGATTATTATTTATTCAAATGGTTTTTATGGAAAATTGTTTTAGTGTCGCATATTTAATTCGACTTAAATGTGCATGTCTCTAATATTACATGATTTGTTCTTTGTTCCACGATTATACTATTTTATTTATTTCAATACTATATGTGAGTTAAATATTATTTGTTTCAAAAACATAATAGTATAATATTTATGCTTAAGTGTGTTTATTTAATTAAATTCAATTGTATGACTTTATTCCTTTAAAATAGTTTTTTCATGTTTGTTTTTATAGTATATAATGGGATTGGTAGGCCCCTAAGCCAATGATATAAGAAAATACCAAAAAAAGGAAAACAAACCATTAACTATAGTATTAAATACCTAGGATAAGCATGGTCGTGGTGCCATATAGGATGCAACTGAAAGCTAAAAAAAAATACCAAATAGATATAAAAAAGAAACAATCTTAATACACCAAAATCACTCAGTTATTCACTTTATTTTGAGAAAAAAGTATATTAGAAGGAGAATTAGGAGCAAGACACCCTTTCTTCTTACGTATCACTACAATCTAGTCTTACTGATTAGAATTTTTACTTGAATTAACACTAAAAACATTATTCATGGAATCTAAAATCATATTACTAAACCCAAGAAAATTATCAACCTTAGAAAGAAAAGGTATATGCTCAACATGAGGTAAACAAGATGTAGGAACCTCCTCAAGAATGGATTCAAAAACTACTCCCAAAGGTAGATCATGATTGTTATCTAAATAAAATATGATAAGATCATTGCATGAAACCTTCACCCAAGAGGAATCCACTTTATTCCTGGAGGTTTGAAAAGAAGTAGATAGATGACTAGTTTTGAAACAATTTCAACAGCTAAAGGGGATCCCTTCATTATCAAGGGTTTGAGACCAACATCTACAATTAAATTTTAGTACAATCATTATTGGAATATCTTAGGATATATCAAAGAAAACAAGAATCATAAAGAAGATAGTGAGGGAAAATTTTGAAGTAGAAACATAAATGTCCAACATATCACCCAAAGTTTAACTAATAACCGACAGACAAGGATCCACCTAGAATTAGAGAGGAAGATATGTACACCTAAAAAAATGGTTTTAAGGGAGAGGTTTTCAATGAGAGAATTAATGTCTAACAATCATAATTTGAAAAAAAGGATGTGTTGATCCAACTCTAAGATTTACCCTAAATGATCTTATTCTGATCAAAAATACTATCAAAAAACATAATGAAGAATCCTTTGACACAAGGGTAAAGTTACATTCTATCCTCCAAACTACGATGCCACAAATCAAAGATCCACTAGTGAAGATCTAGGAGAGAAGGCCAAAATCTATCAAATATACATATCTAACCCCGAGCCACAAACCATTCCTCATTATGGAGCACCTCCTTAAGTGCCTCCTTCTCAAAGGAGAAAACTAGTGAGCCCATTATAGAGCCCATATGTAAAACCATTTTTTTCAGACTTCTCCACCTTTGAAACTGATTTAGCAGAGAAAGGGCCTACAACACCTATTTCCTCCCTAGAATAGGAGAGTGGAAGAATTTAATTTACTAAACACTACAACATAATCCCTCTAGCCACCCCATAATATCCTTCCTATGTAATTGTCTAGAAGAAGATAAAAAGTGATTTTACCTATCCATTCCATATGAATCACCTATCTTGTCCTCTAGTAGTGGAAAAACCCTAGATGCATGATGATTCACAGTCTTCATCATTGCTAATCAACTATTGATCATTTATAAGTAAAGTATATATCACTAAGAAGAGATAGTCCAAAAAATTTTGGGTACTAATATTTTTGTAACCAAAATGCCTAAACCTATAGTGGATAGTATCCATAGCCATGGACTGTGGACTTGAATCATCACATTCAACACAAATGTCAAGCTACTTACTAACACCCATTGTGTTAAACGCCAAGCCAATATCCCATTACAGTGTGGATAATTTTCATGAATAACTCATTGTAGCTTAGTGTGGGAATGATGTTAGATAGTGGTCATCCTAGGGAATAGACCCTAAGACTTCCCACTTCTAACACTTAGGTCACTCACCGCTAGGCTATCATCGTCAGGCAGTTTTTTGTGCATGTTTTGATTATATTTATTATGATAAAAAAGAGAAGACCTTAGAATTAGTGATTTAAAATTTTGATATTATTTTTTTTTGATTTTATAAACTCTAAGGTGATATACCATGAGAACTGTATTGCATCATTTATCTAAATCAAAATATGGGTTCATGTGCCATCATCGAAGTTATCCATCTATATATGTTGATGGAATTAATCTCATTGATACATCCTATTTTGGATGACTAAATTTTTTAAAACAAGTTATTCTAATTTTCTTAGTGGGATTATCACTGTAAATTTATGTTTTAAAATAGAACGATGTCAAAAACACTTGTATCCAATTCATTGAATATGTGACATTGATCATATTTAAAATGAAAATTTTATTAAATGGTATAATTATTTATTATCTCTAATACATATTTTCCTATCTATTATACCATTTATGATTTTATTTTAATATTATATTAGATATTATTTCATCCCTTAAATTGAATAGTTTGCTTAAAATATAATATTTATATTAATTTCCTTTTGGTGTAGATAATTAATTTTCAATAAATTATGATTGAATAAAACATGGATGTAAGACTATTTTATATTTATCATCAACATCTCAAATATAAATTAATATTAAAATATTGACTAAAAATGTGTTTTTTAATTTGTAAATTTATCCCTTATTAATAAAAAAATTAATTGATAGGTTTAACCCTTATTAAATAAAATATGAAGAGATTAGCATGTAATATATACCTCATATATATTAATAATAATAGTCACACTTGTTAAGAGTTATTTTATTTCTTACTCTTAAGAAAACTTTTTAATGAATAAAGGTATATTTACTTATATAGGGGATGGTGAATATTATGTAATTCATTTTAAAACCTTTAATGCATGAGTATGTCTATATTTAATATTAAACTAGAATTTTATGAATTTAATTAAATAATAATATTTTAATTATAAAAAATTTAAATAATTAAAAAAAATATTTTACTTTTTTTGTGGGAACACTTTAAATGTAAAATGTAAAATTTTGTAACACAACTCTACCACACACCTAAAAAAACACTTACCTTCTTATTCATTATTATAATTTTTATTATTATCATCATCATTATTATTATAAAGTCATACCAAATACAAGAATTAAAATGTACTTGATGGATATCCTTTACAATGATATTCATAACCTTTATATAAACTTTGATATAACTAACAATGGACACGTAACCTCTTAATATGAATATATACCATCCATTACCCCATATACTAATTCTACAATTTACTCATTTATCCTAATAATTTGGACCCATATATCAAACAAAGGGGTATGTGTGACGTGGTTGGCATATCTATCATCAATATGTCATACCCCTAGGTGCATAACATTGTAACACTTCTACAAATCTATAGGAATAAAGAGGAGTGATCACTTCCAACCATGTGTTTTTATCAGAAAGTTATGGACCTCATCCATTCCACATTCAAAAATTACAAAGAATAATTCTTGAAATTTTGAGAGATATGACACATTTATTAAAAACCCTAAAATATCAACATCTCCCTCAAAACTCATCATCAAACATCATTTCTTTTAATGTGGCTTCCTTGAAATATTCTCCAACTCCAAAAACCATTTGTAGACAAATTTGAAAAATATTTAAATAAATATATTTATGTAAGGAAAATACTTAGATGACTTGAAATAGTAGAATTATATATGGTAGAATTAAGAACATAATAAGCAGATCTAGAACAAAAATTGGTGAAAGAGAAAAATACTTGAATATTATGATGAAGCCACTTTGAGGGGTGAAACCTATAAATCAATGCAATCATAAAATAATTCACAATATGATGACAAGAGACTAACCACTACCTCTTATATATACTCTACTTAGTCATGGTTATTCCATAGGTTGACCACTAAGAATATCAAGAAATGTAACAAGCTAGTATGAAGGTGTAAAAGCCACAAGTTGGACATATATATCCCTAGACACACTTTATGTTAATGTCATAACATGCCCTTCCCCTTGAAAATAAGATTGTCCACAATTTTGAATCAAACTAGGATGTTTTTGTACGAATGCCTTGTCCTCCCATGTTGCATCTTTAAAATGTAAGTTCTTCTATTTTATCAAATATCGCTTAATGAATCTAGTCTATATTTTCTTAATATGTAAGTGAATAATCACCTTAGGATCTATAATGACATGGACTTCATCTAATTTAGGTAACTAAGTCTAAGTGGAATCTCTATGGCCAATTACGTTCTTTAGGTAAGATACATGGAATACTAGATGTATGCAAGTGGCTAGGGGTAATTCTATCTTGTAAGCCACACTACCAATTTTATGTAAGATATAATAAGGGCCATAATAATTAAGTTATACATTTTTATACTTTTTATTTTACTTCAGAGACATGTGCCTATATTGATTCAAATGAAAAAAGGCCAGATCACCTATGTCAAAAGGCCACTCACTATGGTGTTGATCTGATTGCTAGTTCCTTCAATTTTGTGGCATTAAAAAATTCCCTCCAAAATTGACTAACACCTCCTGTTGATGGTGAATGTATTCCTCAATATCTCTAACCCTATGATACACTAAAAAAACTAAAGTGATGGATGGGGGTGATACCCATACAATGCCACAAAGGGAGACATATTGAAAGAAGTGTGAAAAGAAGTGTATACCACCATTCAACAAGCCACAACCAATGAACCCATTTATCTTATTTGTTAGAAATAAAATAATGAAGATACCATTTGAGATATTTGTTAACTACTTATGTTTGTTAGTCAGATTGAGGATGATAGGATGAGATGATCCAACTGGGCATCTAAACATGTAAATAATTGAGTACAAAAATTACTAGTAAATATGGGATCTTAGTCACTTAGAATGATCTTTGGAGTGCCATTAAATTTTTGAATTTTATTTAGAAAAGTAAAAGGTATTGTACTAAGAAAATGGATTTACTAAGGATAGAAAATGATCATACTTGGTGAGTCAATCCACAAATACCATGATACAAATTTTATCCTCAGACCATGGAAACCCCATAATGAAATCCATAAAAACCTCTTCCGAATGTTGGCTAGGGATGGATAAAAGGTGAAAAAGACATGTGGTCTTAATGGTTTCACCTTTATTTTTTTGCACACCATGCATTCAACAACATATTTATGAACATCCCCTTTGATTCCTTCCCAAAAATAAATCTTGCTTGATTCTATGATGTGTTTTAAAAAATCCTTAATGGCATCTAGGTGGATAGACATGAAGTTTGTGAATAATTTTATGTTTGAGGACAGAATGATTACAATGGTATAATCTATATTTATACCATAATGTGTTTGCCTTCACTATAAACTTTTTATAATTTTTATAACCCTGCTAAATATTATGAATCAAATCTTTAGTAGCATTGTCATTCTCCCATTCTAGTCTTGTTTCCTTTAGCCAATCTACCTATGGCATGGTAAAGGTGCACAATAATGCCTTATCTCACCGAGAGAAGGAATATACCACCACATTATCTTTTATTTTCTTATACACTATATCAAAATCATAGCCTAAAATTTTAATCACCCTTTTTTGTTAATCATCAAATGAAAAGTAGTATTCTAAAAAATATTTTAGGCTATCATGATTAGTCTTTGCTTGAAAGTGATGACCCATTAGATAACATCTCCATTGCTTCACTACAGGTAGAATATCCATCATCTCTTTCTCATAGATTGGTTTGAGCCTATTATTTCCCTTAAGTTGGAAATTTTTAAATTTTAGTGGTCTACCTTTTTTCATGAGTATAACCCCCATGCCATATCATAATGCATCACACTCCACAATAAAAGTTTAAAAAAAATTAGGACTGGTAAAAATTGAAGTTGTGCACATACCCATTTTAAACTATTCAAATAAGTAGGTAAATGAATCAATCCATTAGAAAGAGTCTTAATTTAACAAAGAGTGAGTGGAGTTGTAATGCTACCATAATTTTTGACAAACCTACATTAATAACTAGTTAACCCTAGAAACCCATGGAGGTTTTGAGGGTCTTGGGAACCTACAAATCCATCATTTCTTATATTTTATTAGGACAAAAATTAACTCCTTCATGTTAAACAATACGAACAAATTATTCCACCTCTTGGACACCAAAATTGTATTTGGAAGGTTTGGCATAAAGCTGATGCTATTCCAGAATGGAAAGTTCCTATTTTATATACTTCAAATGGTCTAACCAATTTTTATTGTAGATGAGGATATTATAAAAAAACAAATATAAACTTTATAAAATATGTCCTGAAAATAGTATTCATCAAACTTTGAAAAGTAGATGGTGCATTTGTGAGGCCCGAACATAAATTCATAATGGACTTCATGTGTTTTGAAAGCTATTTTAGGTATCTCCTCATCATGAATGAGAATATTATGATATCCCAAGCAAATATCTACCTTTTTACAATAATTATCATCATATAGTTAATCTAAAAATACATCAATTACTAGAATAGGAAACTTATCTCTTATGGTGTATTTGTTGAGTTCTTTGTATTCATGGCACATCCTCCAACTATTATCCTTTTTTCCACACCATGACCACCAAGGAGAAAAATTCACTTTCACTATATTATATGATTCTTGCATCTAACATATATTTTACAATATTTTCATTTTCTCTCTTTTGGGCATATGATGGTGTACTTCCTAGAATGAGTCTAATGGCCATGATCATATGCATGACTTGGAATAAGTCATTTTAGAATGTCACCAAATACAATATAATGGTCATATAATAGCTATTGCAAATTAAGATGTTTAGACACATTTCTTGGTTGAACCTCCATGGAAAATAAGCGTGGCATAAAACCATTTGCACCTTTTCTAAGAATCTTCATCATTTGGTGGGAACTAACCAATTATGGAGATTTAGCTTGTAATCCATGTAGTTCAAAATTCCTTCCTTCTGAATGGAACCTCATGAATAATTCTTAGAAATTCATCTCAATAGTGCCCAAAGTGGTGATCCACTATACTCCCAAAATAATGTTAGCTCCTTCCATGGGAATAAAAAACGTAAGGAATCTAGCAAATAACCTCCCATATAAAGCTTAATACGATGGAATTTTCTAAAATAATTGATTATACCACCATCTACAATCATGACCTTAAAGTCATGAGCTAGGTAAATGAAACAATTCAAATAAGCAACTATCTTACTATTAATTAAGTTATGTGTATAGCTAGAGTCAATTAACATAATCACCTTTTGTTTCTTCACAAACCCCACCACCTTAAGATTTTGAGGAGTATAAATTATTGAAAGTGCATGACAAGAAATAGTAGGTTGAGAATCTTTAGATTCATCCTCAGGTTATTCTAACCCTTTCATTGAAGCTTCTTCATCTTCTTCCTCCTCATTAACACCATCAATGTAAAACAACTTATTTTTTACACAATGATGTCCATTGTTTTGTTTGATATCTTAGCCAAAACACAAACCTATTGCATGTTTGTCTTCCACTTGTTGAGGTTTCAACCTACTATGATGATGAAATAATGGTATTGATAAGGTGTTTTCATGAACACTGGTGAAAGGTATTCATTTGATCAACTCTTTTTCCTCAACTATGTGGGCCGTCACTATGGCCTCAAAATTAGAATTGGGATGAAACATGAGAACCTCTAATTGAATGTTATCTTTGAGACCATCCAAAGATAGGTCATTCAAATTTTTCTTAGTTATGTCTACCTCATGTTAGGAGAGATTCTAAAATTGATGAATATAGTCCTTGACTATCTTGGTTTGACACAACCTGGCTAGATGATTAAAGTACTTTTTAGAGACATTATTGTGATAGTGGAGCTGCAACTCCTTAGAAAATATAGACCATGAAATTGGGAGACCCTTTATTTTTATTTTTAGCACACAACCAATAATACCAAATGAGTGGTTAAGGTTCCAGATATAAAGAGGCCATAACCACTTTTTGTGAGCATGGAGTATTATTTAGAACAAATAAACTTTTAATTTGAGTGAGTCAAGTGAGAGGATCATTACCATAAAACTTACATAATTCAAATTTTGACAACATTGTCTTAGGTCCAGAATTGGTGTTGGTATTGTTTGGAGGAAAAGAACCAAACTAAAGTGGTGGAAGATTATTTTGCAGTGGCTAAGATGACAAGTTGGTCAATTACCTAGATATTTATTGTAATTGACCATTTACACTATAAGAGTCCCATCTCAACCCTATAATTTCCCCTTGAATTTTATCAAAATAATACTTTTTCAACATGACCTACAACTCTAACTTAAGTTACTAAACTACCTCTGAAATAGATGGTTCAGAAGTTTTAGATTCCATCTCACCCTTGTGAGGAGTTTTTGAAGTTTTTTCCCTTTTCCACATTTGTAAGTATTTGGACAAGTCATGTATAAACCCTATGAGGGTTTTAGCCATGAAAAAAATATAATAGTGGAATACTATTATGCACAAGGGTGAAATATTTTTACCCTAAAAAGTGTACCAACAAAATATACCATTATGATCATCTCATAGAGATGAATCCAATGACTACTTATTTATATAAGGTAAAAAAATTGCAAACTTTTTTTCCTTTTTTAAACCCAATTTTTTTTGTTTAAAAATATCATGACCAAAATTGTGATGAAGATAAAATTCAATTCCTCACATATCACAAGTTATGCTTTTTCGGCCTTCTGATGCTTAGGATCCTAGAATGAAAAAAATTGCACTATCAAAACTTGCCCAAATTAATGTTTTGATACCACTTGTATGTAAATTAAATAGATGATTTACAATAGTAGAATTATATATGGAATAATTAAGAGAAAAATAAATAGATCCACAATAACAATTAGTGAAAGAGAAGAATACTTGAATTTTATGACATAGCCACTTTGAGGGGGCAACCTCCAAAATAATGCAATAAGAAAAGAATTCAAAATATGATGATAAAATACTAGCCACTATCCACTATATATAATCTACTTAGCCATGGTCAATCTAGACACTGACCACTAAGAACATCAACAAATTTAACAAGCTAATATGAAGGTGTTTAAGACATATATTAGCCACACATATCCCTAGATGCACTATAGGTTAAGGGTATACCACTTTCATTTATGGTAATACAATTTTAGTATAAAATACATAGAATAATTCTTGATATTTTTAAAGATATGACTCATTTATTAAAAACCTTAAAAAATATCATTGTCTCTCTCAAAAATTATCATCAAACCTCAATTTTTTATTGTGACTTCCTTGAAATATTCTCCAAATCCAAAAAATCATTTCTAAACAAATTTGAACAATATTTCAATAAATAAATGACTCTCCAAAATTAGGGTTTCATCCACAATATTTAACCACATCAATGCTTTGACTACACTTGTTAAGATCCACACATATAATAATTTTAAATATCAAGAATATAATTTAGATCAATAAAACATAAGAGATATTTTTGGTACAAGATGCCTAAATATTTAATATATGCATGCATATAATAATATCCTCAAGTTAGGGTAACGCCATACAATAATTATTTAGGAAGGAATAACTATGTAATGCCACATGAAGGGGACAACCTAATATATCCTTATGCCAAATAGAGTAATCAACATTTACTTAGTGGGTATCCTTTGCAATGATATTCATAACCTCTACATGGAATCATATATAACTAATAATGGATTTGTAACTTCTTAATCTGAATATAGGCCGACCATTACTCCATATACTAATTCCACAAGTTACTCATTTATCCTAATAATTTGGACCCACATAGCTAACTAAAATGTATGTGTGATATGGTTGACATATATATCAACCCATATACATCAATATGTCATACCCCTAGGTGCATAACATTACAACACTTATATGAATCTATAGGAATAAAGAGGAGTGCTCACTGCCAACAATGTGTTTTCATCAAGAATTAATGAACCACATCCAATCTAATTCCCAATAGGTTTCCCAAAATACATAAATCCTAAGCATGGTTGAACACATAAAGTGCAACTTATAACAATTATTTAAGACTCAAAACTATCTCGATAACCATTTAAGAACAACTAACACAAATATGAGATAGGCTCAATAAGATTGTAAGCAAAGGGAAAAAACACATTCTTCAAATAACTTTCAAATACTAAAAATAGATAATAATACATTTTTTGCATTACCATTCAAATAATTACCGCATCCAAGGTCCCTAATTTCACTCATCTCTTCCATAGGTTACCCCTAATTAATAAATTTATTTTAGCATCACTTACATAATTATATTCAATGAATAGTAGTAAGTAGTACATGACCTACCTAGCATTATTCATAAATAGTCCTTTGACTTGGGCTTTTTTTCTATGAAATCCTCTATTTTATCCAACTTGACTTCTTTGATACAAATGGAAGTGAGTGAATTGAAATCAAAATATTGTTTATAAAAAGGGAGGAGGTTTTTAGCAATCATAGCTAACCATGGGGGGATATTTTTCAATCCTAGTCATCTGCCTCCACTCCTCAAAGTATCATAAAAGGCTTTAACCTTAGTCTAAGGGACTCCTAGAATACTAGGAAAATATACACACTAATAAGGCACTTAAATTTTTGCAAAAGAAATAATAGGAAAATAATTAAGATTAAAAAATTTGGATCTAATAGTTCATAATGACTAGAAAAAGGATTTGTTAGTTTGATGTGGGTTTTATGCATATTAAAAATAATGGGTATTCAACCTCTTATTTTATGACATGTAACTGATCACTCGAAGGCACGATGACAGTTTATAGATATGTTGTTTTTAATTAGCCAATTGGAGGAATAAGATAATGTAACCTAAAACACATTAAGGTAAATTCACCCAAGTGATCAAATTAACACACAAGAGCAAATATTTAAAGTTATGTTATATTAATACAATAAAAAATCATTATTAAATGAGACTTTAAAATTTATATCTTAAACCTATGTTACATCACTTCAAGAATACCTCTAACCCAAGGTGGTTGTCCCTAATTCTCTAGGACAAGTCCACCCTAGGCAAATAAATCAATAACCATAGACCTATCCACCCAAAGTGGCCATGTTCTATGCAAATTAACAACTAGTTATAAATTTGAAAATATTTATTTGACTCTTCCTACATGTTTCATAAGGTTGGCTAAATGAAATTATCAAAAGGTTCTACTTTAAATACAAATACTATGCCATTAATTATTCCTAGCTTGGCACTATCTATTAAGCACTCATACACTTTCAAATTGATAAATTGTTTACTATTCTACTAGAATTTAAGATAATTTAAAATAATAAACCACAATCCATGTATATGTCATCTCACAACAATTCAAGAGTTATGATTGGCAAGTATCAAATATATATTTATAGTTGCAAATGTATAGTAAAGGTGGACTATTTAACAATCACCTTGAGCAAGATAACTAAGTGTAGATTGATTCCCTCTTTATAATATCTAGATACATATAAAATAATAAATAATCAAGGGGTGATTTGGGTTATCTCAACCCATAAAAATGCCTCTCTTTTTTCAAGTTTATAGATCTCATGAAGACCCTTATAGTTTCTAAAGTAAACAGGAGAAAAATTAAATATTCTCAGCATCTCATCCCACTTAATAGACATTGTTGTGTAAGGTTGAAAATTCATGATTTCAACATAGTAAATTCAAATAAGTCTATAATCAATGGATGTGAATGACCTTAACTATTGTCTTAGGAGCATAGTACTTCTCAAGAATATTTTTAGATTTTATTCTTAATCTTAGATTATTAAAAGTGTCAGTCATCAATAATAATCAACTCCGACCAGACTAATGGTCATGTCTATAAGCATCTTCAATTTGTTAACCTTATTCTAAATAGTCATAGTCTAGTATTCAATCATTTCCACTTTAATATATATAATAAATTTAACATAAATATAGGGTTAAAATAATTACATTTTTTCTTAGTGTTTTCTAAAAACAACATATTTCCATATTTAGTAATTTACAAATTATAATTGTTAATAGTAACATATCTTTATCATTATGATCCCTTTCTAGTTTTACACGTATTTCCATAAATATTGTATTGTTACATACAAACTATTCATAGTTTATCCCTTATTATTTAATATATAAATAATAGAAATAAAGGTAATAATGCATGCATTATTCCACCATAATTTTTATTTCTCATTGGTTGACCTCCACATTAATAAATAGATTCCAAATGAGGAGATGATTTTATGTCATGCTCTGCCCACACACTTTCACAATAAGTGAAAATTATACATAAGGGGGTAAAGAGTAATCCTCTAATTACTATGTTGATTTAATTACTACATAGGCCAATGTTTTCTAAGACAAAACTAATTTGAAAAACTTATACCATAACATTCCATTTATTCATAATTATGATTCAACTATAGCCACTAGGTATTGGAGTGGTCATATTCATATTGGCTAGTGGTTTGTGTTATTTCCAAACTAGTTCTATTTATATTAATGTTTACACCCACTCATAGAGTTAAGCTTGATTTATAAGTTTGAGTTATTCATTGTATTTTTATGTGCACATACAATATTTTATATGCAAAAACTTAGGAAATCCACACTATTTTGAGTGAACCACAACAATCAAGTGGTTTTTGTGAAAAAAAACTCATTAGTTTATTAGTAGGTTATCCATATGCTTTCCCTAAGCTGATTGAAAAGATAAATCCTATAGATTATATTATTCACTTTGAGGAAATAGTAGATAATTGAATGTACATAATTCAATTATGTGTGCAATGTATAATGCTCAAAAATGTGATAATGGTATGCAAGATAAATTATTGATGAATGGGAAACATTCTCATTTCTAACATGGTATAGAAGAAAAAAAACAAGGATAAAATAATTACTATTGGACACCTCAAAGTGAAAAAAATCATAAAGATCAATACAAGAAAAAAAATAAAAATTTTGTCAATCAATTAAAGTAATTTTGCAATAAAATTTATAAAAAATTAAATGTAAAAATTTTATAAAAATATCACTATGAAATGGGGACCCAAACCCCACAGGTACTTAAGATATAAGATCTATCACATGGCATGAAATCATATGAATATTAAATAGTAATATTATTTGTATGGTGGAGACATTTAAACACATGAAAGTCGATAAAAAATAATAACAGTAGTATTAGTATTATACCCCATATCCCACCACACCAAAGGAGGCCCCTATGTTATGTAGTTATACTAATTTTGTCAATGGATTGAAATATATTTATTGATGTAAAGTGATATTATTATCATTATTCTAACCCACCCAAATAAATCACAAATAATGAAAGCACAATACATGAAATATAATAATATAAAACTATATGGGACAATCTAGAAATTGTTTAAAATGTAAATGATCATAAATTAAAATTAACAAAAAGTAAATAAGATACACAAAACAAAAGGAGTATGATAAAAATCTAATTATTGGGTTGTTAGGTACATATTAAACACCTCTATTACACTAGGGATTATACATAGATCTAGGTAGGAATAAATTTTATGGTTTTATTGTGTTATATCAGAATATCAATCTACCATTGGGACTATTTTGTAATAAACACATATATTAATATTTGACACCTTCCCACTTGAACTTTTGATTCAATTTTATCTAGTGAATATTTGAATGATCATGTCGTCAAAAAAGGAAATACAAGTTTTACTAAAGGCCTCTCACAAAATAGTAATTTAAACCCAAATACCACTTTACTCAATGTGCTTAATTTTCTTGATTTTAATAAATAATGTAAATAGTTTTAATTCTTTACTCTTATAGTTTATTTCATGGTCCAAACCAACCATGAGAGATAACTCAAGTATTGGGTTCATATCCATTTTTAACACCATGGCATGAAGATTGAAATGGTGTAGAACATGACTAATATTTTTTTATTATTTAGCTTTGCCAATGATAAAAATTCAAGTATATTATAAACCGTGGGCCCAGGTCCATTAAAAATACCCTAGTAGCCTTTTCTTATTGAGATAAGGACTTCCGAATCTATTAATAATGCACATTTGAAATCCTAGTATAGTTTGAATTATGAGGTCTCCCTATGCCTCTTTAGGGATTTGTTGACTAGTTCGTAAAAACCTTTGGGTATTTAATTTTTTATTTATAAAACAAGTTGTACACAACTCATTTATATAAGTGAGTATGTGTTTAAATTGACTTGGCCAAGAATTTGAAAGAAACTATTGGCATACAGGTTGGTGAAACCCAATTTTGATAGTATGGGCATTAGATCAATCTCATAATGCTTATTTTTAATGGTAATCCTCAGAAAAAATGATTTTATATTGTAATTTAATGGATAACTCTCTATCATTTCCATAAGATAAAAATGTTATAAAAATAAAATTAACCACCCAAATTAGAGACAAATGGGCCACTATGACTAATAGGAAGAATGCTTCAGCCTATAGTGGTTTCTACAGGCTGAAAATTATTCTGTATCACCCCATAAATTATATATTAACCATGTACTTTTCCTTTAAGGTAACCTAAGAAATGTTGTTGACATAAACTAACATTATTTCTAGTATATAGTTCATAAGTCCTAACTAGTTTTGATATTATGCAGAGAATGATGCATTAAATTGAATTAAATATTACATAGATTTATATTAAATTATATTCGTTATAAATATTCACATAATAAGATATGATGTGATATGATTATGATTCAATAGTATGATGGGTGATATAATATTCCATGAAATTTACACCATTATATACCTATTAAAACCCAAAGGTTACAAATTTTCAATTGTTGTTACTTTTGGTAAGCATTTGTTTACACTTATTAAACTTATTAACTACTATTCAATAGATAGTTACATATATATCATTGTAAATATGTAATTTAATATTATAAACTTTTATATATTCTTAATTATTATTGTTGTGATATGTTTTCAGATTTTGCAACATCATTACTTATTATGAGGCTTCATTCCCTTATTATGTTGTATTATTCCCTCATTCGGTGTTATAATATAATGTCCATATATTCACTCCAACATTTTACCCTTGACCTGAACATTTGTATCATGCTCTATAACATGAAACATTTTTATTCCTTATCATTTACAGCAAATTACTCTTCCTTCTCACAAATTCATCAATTTTTTACATAATATACCTCATTATTTACATGGCATTATTAGATTTTATTCTTTTCATGGCATCATTCCCTTTTTACATTATATAATGTCATTATTTTCCCTTCATATTGTGGTATCTTTATTTTGTGACATGGTTTCATCCATATTCTCATAGTACTAATTTAAAATGTTGGGTGCTTTTGTTGGCTTCATTAAGGGCATATGTTTTCACTCTTAGTGTCTTTACATATAGTATACATTTGTGATAATTATGCACATAATGTGTGTTGTATTCAAGAAAAATGCACAATCTCTTGTTTCTAGTTCAGAATAGTTTCTTGCCAGGTGTTCTATATCATTTGGTTTTACTCTTTCTTGAGCTTGTTAATTTTATTATGACCCCAAATATAATCTAGTTCATTTGATATTAGCCATTTATATTGTATACCTCTTTATAGTGGTAAGTGGGGTACTAATATATTAACTTCCATCCTAATCCCTTTTTTACATAGTCCAATATCCCATTAAAATAAAAAAACCATTCTAATGCTAATAGTACTGGGTATGATGACCAATTCTTATATATTTTCATGATTTTAATATATATTATTTTAGTGGTAGATAAAAAATTAATTTCTAGTCCTCTTAAGACCACTTTGCATTCTTGTAGTGTGTCATCCTACATTTGTATAACATAATATATTATATGTAAGGGAGGGTCCTCCCACCTTGGTCAAAGTATCACATTCACATCCACATGAAGATGCAACAATCTACGACATATTTCCTTTTTACCAATATTCACATCTAAAAAAATTTCTGATTTTTTGTATAGTCTTTAAGTTTTAAGTAACTTTGTATCCTTATCATTTGTTTCTATTTTTATTCTAAAGTTTTATCTTGTCCCTTTTGTTCTTTCTTTTTCTTTTCTAATTTCTATAGGCTTTGTTTCTTTTTCCTCTCTTTTCCTTTCTCTTATTTTCCCTCCCTCTAATCCATGGAATATTCACACAATGATTCCAATGCCTTATGTATATGACTTCTCTCTTTTAAACATTAACATTCTAATCCATTAATTTTTTCCATCCTTTATTTTTTCTAAAGTCTCTTCCATGGCATTCTTCACTACTTGGTTTTATTTTTTTCAGAATCTATCTCTTTTACTTTGGTGAGTATTGCATTAAAACCTTGTTGTGTTTTCTACAATGTTATGGCTATGGAATTCTAAACCATTTATATTATTTTAATCTCTTGTTCTATCTATATCCCTTCCTCATTATAAAATCTACATTGAATTTATTTTTCTTCTTTGTAGTTTTATGTTATATGTTAATTTTTACCACACCTATAATATGTTATAAACCTTATCACCTAGCTATATTCTATATATTTTTGGTATCATTAATGATACCATCCTTTATTCTACTTAGTTTAGTTGTTTCTTCATTTACTAGTAATATCATTTTATGTTATCATATAGTTACATTATATGGTATGTTTATTTTTACCCATTTATTTGATATATAATATGCAAATTATATCATATTTGACTTATTATACAACATGGATACGTGTCATGTGGTAAATTTTATCCATTCTATAATGTGTAATATATTTTTTTAATTTTTTTGTTATTTTTCCATGATATTTTGAGTAATTATGTACTCTCTCTCTCTCTCTCTCTCTCTCTCTCTCTCTCTCTCTCTCTCTCTCTCTCTCTCTCTCTCTCTCTCTCTCTCTCTCTCTCCATAATTAAATATAAGATGGTGACTAGGTCAATGGGTTTGTGTCCTCACAAAATCCATTTTAGATGGATAGGGGTGGGGTGTCTTTTCATACCTCATATTTTCCTCTCTTTATCTCATAATTTTTCCTTTATGCTTAATTTTGTTTTCCACTTCCCCTGATCTATTTTAATCATTTTATTTTCACTAACTCTTGTTTTACAATTTTATTGATCTTACTTTATTCTATTTGTCTACTGTAATTGTAATAAATTATGTTTCAAAACTTCTCTCCTTAGGTTATCCATCTTACCTTTTGTAATCCCTAAGCTACCTAACATCCTTTAGAAGAAGGAGACACAAATCATATTTCCAATTAACATATACATATTTAAAAGAATCTTATGGTATTATATCCCACCAATTTTCCAATCCCCATTTCACAATCTAGATAGTAGTTAGTCAAGATTTTGGCTCAAACACCAAATGTTGATATAAACTAAGGAATAATATTTCTAGTATATAGTTTACATGTCCTAAGTAGAGATGATATTATGTAGGTAAGTATTTATTATCTTGAATTAAACATTACTCATTAATATTTATTAAATTTTATTTGTAATATATATTTACATGATAGGATATAATGTGATATGATAATATTTCATGATGATGATGGATTATATGATATTCCACACCATATACACCATTATATACTTTTTAAAATACAAATGTTACATTTTTCATGCATTGCTACATTTGGTAACCATTCGTTTACACTTATGTATATTTTACTATTAATTACATAATATTTACATATATATCATGGTATATGTAGAGTAAAAAATACTCTACATTTCATTCTGAGTTTCGGTTGTGTGCTACAAGGTTTCGTTCTCACATAATTTGGTTCGAGATAGTGAAGTTTTGAAAACAGAGCACGGACTCTATTTTACTTTTGATTCATTTTTCTCTAAGTGTTGAAATAAATCGGATACTACCAAGTATCATCGTCTAAGGCACCTTTCATATTTTCTATGAGTTGGTCAAAATGTGCCACATATCTCATAGCAACTCAGTGGAAGTCACTAAGTGTCAGCATCTGCATTTTCATATTGGCACCTGTGTTTCATTTCTTTTCAGCAAAAGGTTTAATGACCTAAGTATCAGGGTCAAGTGAAAAGTGCTAAGTGGCAGTCACTAAAGGTCTCAATGTTGCTTTTCTAAAAAGCAATGAAAGATGCCATGTACCCCAGCAAAAGAGAGCCGAAGCCACCACGTGTCATGATCTGAATTATCGTCATTTTGCTTCATTGATATAGCAAAGACTGTGGTGGGTCCCAAGTTTTATTTCTTAAGTAAGCGAAAGCCGCTAAGTGTCGTTGTCTGTGTAAATATGAAATGAGACCAAATTGTTTCTATGGTATGAACAGAGTAAAGCAGAGAATGCCATGTGTTATCTTTTGCATGTTTCTAAAAGGGTAGCTACAAGCAGTAGAGATCACCACGTAACCCCAGATAAGTAAGCGGAAGCCGCTAAGTGTCATTGTCTGTGTAAATATGAAATGAGACCAAATTGTTTCTATGGTATGAACAGATTAAAGCAGAGAATGCCATGTGTTATCTTTTGCATGTTTCTAAAAGGGTAGCTACAAGCAGCAGAGATTGCCATGTGTCCCTTAATACAAGCAGTGGGATTGACACATGTCCTTGTGTCCCTTTTAATGTTACTTAGGTAAGAAATATTGTGGGTCTTATTTTATTTTAAGCTGTTGAAGTTTCAAGGAATCAGATAGCGACAAGTGTCAAAGGCAGAACATTCCTGAGCAAAGACACAAAAGAGTATAAGTTATGTGGAAAGTGCCACATGTCTTCAATAGGTGTTGTGGAACATGCCAAGTGTCATTTTTTGGTGTCTCCTAAGTAATAGAAAGATTTTCAAAGAATTGGCTAAGTGTTATCTAGCGTTTAAGAGAAGGGAGCATCCTACAATCTATTTTAGCCAATGAACTGCCAGAAGATGAAGAGTTTTAGAATCTATACGATACCTTTTGTTAGACACTTTCAGTTTGGTTAGATTTTAGTTGGGCTGTTAGATTGGGAACAAGCAGACAATCTAGAGTGAATCTAAGGCTATAAATAAGGGTGAAGAGATCACTAGAAACGAATGACCAGAGAGAATTTTGGAGAGAGATTTATTGTAAAGAGCTTAGACTTTCTAGAGATGTGACTAAGTAATATCATTTGCTTTTGTTATATCTTCTTAAGTTGGAAGGTTTATGTAACTGTGCATGTTTCTGTGCCTCTTATGTGAATGGAGGATTAATGAAAAGATTGAATCCTATGCCTTTGTTGATATTTTTTGTGTCATTTCCAAAAGTAGTCTAGGCTATAGACTTTCTAGAGCTGTGATTAGGAACGTCATTTGATTTTGTCTCATTTTCTTGAGTTGAAAATTTTATATAACTATGCGTGTTTTCAGGCCTCTTATGTGACTGGAAGATTCAAATAAGAAGATTGAACCCTATGCCTTTGTTGACATTTTCTATATCACTACAAAATTAGTCTATGTTGTGAGCCTCTGTTTCTATTTTTTCCATCTTTTACATTGATCATGCACTTGTTTACTCTTAAATGTAAATGAATCTTACATATAGTCTCACTATACTCAGGATTAAGGTCAAATTACATTCAGGTGCATCGCCATAGATTAGATTTTCTTTCTTCACTTTGTGTTTCTAATTAAAATTCCAATCCCTTTTCCCAGTATACACTCTATATAAAGAAGAACCAGCTTCTCTAAAATTTGAAGGTTATTTCAAGTCGCAAGTCTTGCATCTTGAAACTTCCCATTGTTGGTGTTTATTACAAAGCACAATTTTAAATCATCAACAGTTTTTGACACACCCAGTGGGACCAATCTTGAAATTTCTTTCAAGATCGTATGAACCAAAGACCTACGAGGAGTCATAGCTATGGACTAATAACCAGATCACAATCCGCTACAAATCTAGGTATTATTTTACCACCTTTGGTAACAATTCCAAGAAGAAGAGTCAACCAATTTGTACCAATACCTAGAGCAAATATGGGAGCCCCTATACCCCCAAGAAATTATGCAAGCTGGAACACTGGTAGTCCCTTGATTCTTCCAATACCCCCATCCACTTGGGACCCTATCCCAGTGAATGCCCTAAAAACTTTGCCTAAATTTAGTGGGCAAGACTCTAAAACACTTGAAGAGCATCTGCATGATGTATCAGATGTTTATGTTATACATGTCGTCACATAGCAAAATGTGGCCATAAGATTATTGGCAGCTTCTTTTAAAGGGAAAGCTTTAGAATGGTACCGGTCTCTGACCCCAAATACCATATCTACATGGGATCAGCTCCGAGATCTTTTCTTTAAAATATTTGAAGAGAAAGGTGATAAATCTTCTTTGTTAAAGTAGCTAATTACCATTTAAAGGGCACCACAAGAAGCCATGACTGACTTCAATTCAAGATTTCAAAAGACTTGGGAAAGAATCCCTGCTATAGTTAGACCATTACCAGGTATGGCTATAGTATTTAATCTTAAGGCTTTGAATTTAGATATATCTATTATGGTTCAGTCACTTGGAGGACACACTTTGCCTAAGGCTTATGACTACGCGGTCAGAGCTGAGAATAATTTGATAGATGGTGTAAAGTTACCCCCAAGGCCTCCCATGACCATGTTCCCAAAAATTTCCTTACCATTACTTCAAGAAGCCCCTAAATCTATAACCCCACCTATGTCTATGTACACATATCCTCAACCATCTGCTAAAGAAATTATCCCCACTCAGTCATCTGAGCTGGATGATATCAAGAATATCCTAAGGACATTTTCTAATGAGCTGATCAATATAAAAAGACAGCAAAATACTTTTCCTAGGCCTCCATATCAAGGCTATCAAGGAAATAGATTTTCATCTCAGCTAAACCAATATCAGGGTCCTCCAAGACAAACTAACCATCATCTAGCAAACCAATTGGTTGTAGTTCCCACACCCTCACATACTATTCCTCCAAATTCAAATAGGGAAATTATTCTAGGGCAAAATAACTATGTGGATAAAACTAATGACTGGTGTTTTCCTTGCAATAATGGTCATACACCTAGAGATTGTCCTATGGGTAATATACAACAAAAAGTGGTAGAGCAAAGAAGAATGGATGGTCAGTTTGCAAGTTCCAGTGACAATGAATCCTACCAGTCTTTTGGTATATAGAATTCAGTTCTAATGGCTCAAATGCAAGGGATGTCCTTGCAATAAGAGTAATAAATAGCCCCAAAATATGCTTTGTTCTCATGGGTTGAAGATGAATAATCAATATTATTGAATGAAGCTTCTATTTCCAAGAAACTAGTGGTGCAATCAAATTATTGTACTAGATCAAAGAGAAGAATGCTGGAACAACCAGAAGTTGTAAACAATGAAGTTATGGAGAATCCTTCATTTCAATGTCATTAACACGTAGCTGTTAGACAAGAAATGCTTCAGCCAGTACAGAATCAAGAAGTTCTTGAACAAGTTGAAAGAAAGACAAGATATCTTAATCTTCCAAGAATTCAAACTTTTGGACCAATGAATGTGGTGGATCAACTAAAGATGATCCCATCACAAGTATCAATTTGGGACATGTTAGCTATTTCTGAACAAAGGACACTATTACAAGAAGCTCTTCAAAATCAAGCAATGCCCAAATATACTGAAGGACCTACTGATAAAAGAAAGCTCAAAGACACAATTCATCTACAGACAATAGCCTTAGTGAACAATGAATCAGAGGTAAGCAAATCCAAACTGGATTCCTTCCATTTTACTAAGATAGGTGACTGGACTAAGCATAACCAGAAAAAATAAAATAAATAGTTGTTAGCTATGATGCATAGTGACCCATATGAAAGTTATAACTCTATTGGTTTGGGCACTTATGTTATTTTTTATGAGGACTATGAAATTACAAATGTTTTAAGGAAAGAGACACCAATTACTCAATGATCCAAAAAAGATTCAGAAATTTGGACTTTAAATTTTGATGGGGCTAGAAGTAAAGATGGTGTTGGAGTAGGAATTTGTCTTACTGCTCCATCTGGTGAAAAAAATTTAAGGGCTATGCATTTTCAATTTGCTTGTACTAATAATGATGTTGAGTATGAATCTTTAGTACATGGGCTCCTACTAGCTAAGAAAAAGGGAATAAAGAATCTAATAGTAAAAAGAGATTCATAATTAGTAGTAAAGCAAATTAGAGAAAAGGCAATAACAAAGAATGTCATAATGAAATCCTATAAGCATAGAATTTGGGACTTAATAGAAGATTTTGAAGATTTTAATATTGAAGTAGTTCCTAGAATTCAAAATTTTGAAGCTGATAGGATGGCACAGATTGGTTCATAGTTTGAACCAGTAATTGGCCTATTAGTTAACGATGAGTTAGTAAATGTTATAGTAAGGCCAGTTATCCTTGATAATGATGAGAATTGGCAAGTATTTGAGAATGATTCTCAAGTACTCTCATTCTTGCAACAATCAAGGGAATTTGATGATCAATTGCAACCAAAGATTGAAGAGGCATATGAGGATCAAATTATACAATTAAAGAATAATAAACTTCCCAAAGGTTTAGTCACTTTAGAGAGCCTTTTAGATCTAGAAGATGTAAGCTTGGAAAAGAAAAGGTTCCAAGCAAACAAAGCAGATTATTCTGAAGTAGAAGTGAGTGAAGGGAAAAAATTAAAAGTTGGAAATTCTGCAACTCAAGAAGAAAAGGAAAGGCTAATTGAATTATGCAAAAAATATGATAGAGTCATAGCCTAGAGCTATGAAGACCTTCATGGATATAATAGAGACATCATTCAACACACAATAGAACTGACTGAAGGATCTAAGCCTATCAGACAAAAATAGAGGCCAGTAAATCCAAGAATTGAGCCTCTTATGATAGATGAGTTGCAGAAACTTTTAGATTCTAAAATAAATTTTCCAATCAAACACTCAGCCTGGGTATCAAATCTAGTACCAGTTAGGAAAAAAATTGGTGATATAAGAATTTATGTAGATTTCAGAGATCTAAACAAAGCATCTTTGAAGGATCACTATCCCTTGCCCTCCATGGAACAAATTCTACAAACTGTGAATGGATTAGAGATATTTTCTTTGCTAGATGGTTTCTCTAGATACAATCAGATTTGGTTGGATAAAGAAGATCAATACAAGATTGCTTTTACTACCAAGTGGGGAACATTTGCATATGCTAAGATGCCATTTGGCCTATCAAATGTTGGAGCCAATTTTCAGAGAGCTATGGATGTATTTTGGGAACTGATAAATAAAATCATCTTGATTTATCGTGATGATCTTACTATTTTTTCAAAGAATGCTGCTGATCATTTTAATCATTTAGAAACTGTGTTTAAAAAATGTTAAGAATTTGGAATATTATTGAATCTTAAGAAATGTATCTTTGTGGTCCCTCAAGGCAAATTATTGGGACATATAATATCTAAAGAAGGAGTTTCCATAGACCCAAAAAGAGTGGCAGATATAATGAACTCACCTCTTCGAGTCAATAAGAAAGCAATTCAATCTTTCTTGGGAAAGATTAATTTCATTAGTCGGTTCATATCTGACTTTGTAGGCTTAGTAAGACCAGTGACACTTTTGCTAAAAAAAGACCTAATTTTCAAGTGGACTACAGAAGGAAGGCAATCCTTTGAAGAGGTCAAGAAAGCTATTTCAACATCTCCAATACTTAGAAATATAGATTTTTTCTAAGCCTTTTGTAATCTATGTATATGGAGGAGAGCTCAGTATTGCTATTGTTCTAACACAAAAGGATGATAAGCAAGAGGGAGAACATCTAATAGCATTTTTCTTGAGGACACTTAGGGAATATGAAACCAGATATAACTTTGTGGAAAAACAAGCATATGTTATGGTAAAAGATCTCAAAAATTTCAAGCATATAGTATCAAGAAGTAAAATTCTGATACTTGTAGCACATCCAAGTGTTAGAGAATACATCATGGAGGGTGAAATTACTAAAAAAAGAGCAAACTGGATAACTAAGATCCTAGAATATGATGTAGAAGTCAAACCCACTAAATTAGTCAGAGTTAGGGGTTTGTGTCAATATATGACTCAAGAGCTTGAAAAGATGATACCTGAAGAGATAAATTCGGGAACAAAAAAAGAAATTGTATTGAGAATACAAGAAGTTGATCATGAATCATGGGTCATAAGCAGGATTCATTTTATGAAAAATAGGATTTACCCAAGAGAACTCCCTCAAAATAAGAAAAGATACTATAGGATGCAAGGAGTTCATTTTGTTTTAATTGAACAGGTTTTTTTCAAAATAAATTCTGATGGCAAATTGTTTAAATGTGTAGAAAAAGATGAGGCTAAGAAAATACTACATGAAATGCATCATGGAGCATCTAGTGGGCATTTTTCTGCAAAGACCATAGCCATAAAGATAAGTGAAGCAGGTTATTTCTAGCCTACTTTATTTACAGATTGTTATTAGCTGCTTAAAAAATGTAAATCTTGTCAATATTATGTGGGGATGAGAAGGAATGCAGCAATGCCTCCTAGCCCTATAATTGTGGATGATCCTTTTGCTCAATGGGGTCTTGAATTCATTGGAATGATCAATCTAGTATATAGTATGGGTCACAAATGGATCTTAACAACCACAAATTATTTCACCAGATGGACCGAGGAAGTGCCACTCAAGGAAGCAACAAAAAATGTGATCCTATATTTTCTAGGGAGTATCACTACTCATTTTGGAGCTCCTCGCACCATAATTTTATATTATGCTAAAGCATTTTTAGGGTCCAAAGTATCAGACTTTGCATTAAAGCATGGAATATATCTGAAAACTTCTTCTAATTACTACCCTCAGGGTAATGGTTTGGCAGAATCAACTAATAAGAACCTAATTAGACTCATCAAAAGAATAGGGGCTAATCATCAAGGAATGGCATAAAGTGCTTAATTTAGCACTATGGGCTAATAGAATTATGCCTAAATAGGGGATCAAAATGTCCTCATATGAATTAATATATGGGAAACCTATTGTAACTCCCCTAAGCTTGGAGATTCCTGCTCTCCAGCTGATCAAACATATTGAAATTGAGGAAAATGGCCCCATGCAAGTTAGACTCGCAAAACTTCTAGAAGTTCAAGAAAAGAGGGATGCAACACATGATTCATTGATAAAGCATCATAAAATAATTAAAGAATATTTCGATAAAAGGACTTCAAATCCCCATTTCGAAATAGGCTCAATTATTTTGAAATGGGATGCAAGAGTTGCCAAACCAGGTCAACACACTAAGTTTGAAGCATTATGGACTGGCCCTTATGAAATTCAGGCATGTAAACAGCAAACTTCACTTGAGCTAGAAAGGATGGAAGGTGAACCTGAAGAGATTCCTGTAAATGGAATCTATTTTAAACATTTTAGTTAAAACTGTATTTTTTTTATCAATTTCAGATCATGCGGGAGTTGTGGTTTATTTTTTAGCAGGCTCAAAAGTCCTTGGGGTTGCCAATAACTGTACAGTAAAAAATACTCTATGTTTCATTCTGAGTTTCAATTGTGCACTACAAAGTTTTGTTCTCACATAATTAGGTTTGAGACAGTGAAGTTTTGAAAACAGAGCGTGGGCTCTATTTTCCTTTTGATTCATTTTTCTCTAAGTGTTGAAATAAAGCGAATACTGCCAAGTGTCATCATCTAAGGCACCTTTCATATTTTCTATGAGCTAGTCAAAACATGCCATGTATCTCATAGAGATTCAACGGATGTCGCCAAGTATCAACATCCACATTTTCATATCGGCACCCACATTTCATTTCTTTTCAACAAAAGGTTTAACAAGCTAAGTATCAGGATCAAGTGAAAAACACCAAGTGACAGTCACTAAAGGTCTCAATGTTGCTTTTCTAAAAAGCAACAAAAAATTCCATGTACCCCATCAAAAGAGAGCGGAAGCCACCACATGTCACAATCTGAATTATCTTCATTTTGCTTCATTGATATAGCAAAGACTGTGGTGGGTCCCAAGTTTTGTTTCTTAAGTAAGCGGAAGTCGCCAGGTGTCTTTGTCTGTGTAAATATGAAATGAGACAAAATTATTTCTATGGTATGAATAGAGTAAAGTAGAGACCACCACGTGTTATCTTCCACATGTTTCTAAAAGGGTAGCTACAAGTAGCCGAGATCACCGTGTAACCCTAGATAAGTAAAGCGGAGATTGCCATGTGTCCCTTAATAGAAGCAACAGAGATTGACACCTGTCCCTGTGTCCCTTTTAAAGTTACTCATGTAGGAAATGTTGTAGGTCTTATTTTCTTTTAAGCTATTGAAGTTTTGAGGAATCACATAGTGACAAGTGTCAAAGGTGAAATATTCTTGAGCAAAGACACAAAAGAGTATAAGTTATGTGAAAAGTGTCGTGTGTCTTCAATATGTGTTGCAGAACACGCCAAGTGTTATTTTCCAATGTCTCCTAAGTAATAGAAAGATTTTCAAAGAATCGGCTAAGTGTTATCTAGCATTTAAGAGAAGGGAGCATCCTGCAATCTGTTTCATCCAATGAACTGCCAGAAGATGAAGTGTTTCAGAATCTATAAGATACCTTCTATTAGACACTTCCATTTCAGTTAGATTTTAGTTGGGTTGTTAGATTGGGAACAAGTAGACAATCCAGAGTGAATCCAAGGCTATAAATAATGGTGCAGAGATCACCATAAAGGAATGACCAGAGAGAATTTTGGAGAGAGATTTACTGTAAAGAGCTTAGACTTTCTAGAGCTGTGACTAAGTAATATCATTTGCTTTTGTTCTATCTTCTTAAGTTGTAAGGTTTATGTAATTGTTCGTGTTTTTGTGCCTCTTATGTGATAGGAGAATTAATGAGAAGATAGAATCCTATGCCTTCGTTGATATTTTTTGTGTCATTTACAAAAGTAGTCTAGGCTGTACACTTTCTAGAGCTGTGATTAGGAATGTCATTTACTTTTGTCTCATTTTCTTGAGTTGAAAAGTTTATATAATTGTGCATGTTTCAGTGCCTCTTATGTGACTGTAAGATTCAAATAAGAAGATTGAAGCCTATGCCTTTGTTGACATTTTTTGTATCACTACAAAAGTAGTATATGCTGTGAGCCTCTGTTTCTATTGTTTCCATCTTTTACATCGATCATGCACTTGTTTTCTCTTAAATGTAAATGAATCTTACATATAGTCTCATTGTGCTCAGGATTAAGGTTGAATTACATTAAGGCGCATCGCCATAGATTAGATTTTCTTTCTTGCATTTGTGTTTCTGATTAAAATTTGAATCCCTTTTCCCAGTATACACTCTATATAAAGAAGAACCAACTTCTCTAAAATTTGGAGGTTTTTTAAAGTCACAATTCCCACATCTTGAAACTTCCCATTGTTGATGTTTATTACAAAGTGCAATTTTAAATCATCAATAGTATATATGCATTTTATTAAGATAAACTATTTTATATTCTTTAATATTATTATTGTGGTATGTTTTCAGCTTCGATTACATCATTAATTATTTTATGGAATCATTCCATTGTTATGCAACATCATGCTCTTATTCTACATTATACAATAATTTTCATATACTCTTACCAACATATGCCACCCTCCACTAGATATCACTTTCACTATATCACATGATGCAATAATTGGGCATTATTTTTCCTTCATAAGTGATGGTTTTATTTCCAAATCATCATATCCCTGACTTTAGCAAGACTATTACCAAAATAGATAATGATGTCATGTGTTTTGACCATAATTTTTTTGGCAAATGGTCCCATAATCTCTCTCCTTAAAGTTATGGAGAATGTGTTTAAGAAAAGATAAAACCTTTCAATGTATGTTATTTTATGCATGATAACTATGGAAAGCTTATCCTCTTTTTACTATTTTTTAGCATTGAGGACATTGAAGGAGGAGATTACATGCATATTAATGTTTCACCGTGATAGGTTATTCTTGTAATGTGTGTGGCATGATTGAACTAATCTATATATACACTATCTAGAACAGTTTTCAAGACATCCATAATATGAAAGTGTCATGTTTTCTATTGGTTAAATTTTATGGGTTCATATTGAATCTAATTCTCACAAAATATGTTTAGGTTATTCTTGATATAATTCCAATCATGAGTTTGGCCATGGGGGAGTGATCATGCTACATGTGCTAGAGTTACCACAAAATATTTTTTCTTCAGGATCTAAACCCACCTGTTGGGTGGTGTGAAGTTTTTTTGACTTTTATAACCACATTATTGGGTTAAAAAACCTATATACTTCCAATCATGTCACTGGAAGATCCTTAAGTTAGAGTTGGTTTGCAGCTTCACTCTCTAACACTCAATGGGTGCTATATAGGGATTTCAACATGGTGAAATCTAATGAAGATAAGAAAGATCATCTCCCCATAAATTGGTGTAGGGGAGTGAGAAGCATGGTTTTATATGTGAAATAAAATTATTCTATTTGATTCAAATCAGCACAATAGATGATATTTGACTTTTTCTTGTTTACTTGGTCCATCCTTAGAGAAGGACATGACAAATTGGTTAAAATGTTGGATCGAGCTTTACACAGAGAAATATTTTTTATCCTTTTTCTAGCTCTAACTCTCACCATTTTTTTGGTTGAAAATAGCATTCTCTTAAACCACAAGACTATTGAATTTTAAAATAAATTGAACTCACCTAAAATAAATGATTAAGTCTCAGTTTTGTATCAACACTAGTCATCTTAAGCACAAGAGAAATCTGGGCCATATCAAGCTGATCTAAATCCATGAACTTAGACCCTCATGTTTCATTATCTCAAAATATTAGTTGGATGATTCCATTAAATACACTACCACCTTTGTACATATATACAATAAGTAAAAAACTATTTTTAGAAAATGGATTCATGAATCATCATATAGTGAATTCCATAGGATTTCACAGGGACTTGATCATTTTCCAATCAATGTCAACTTCCAGAATTGATTTTTTCAATGAAGACAAACTCAAAATTAATAAAGATTATAAGGCCCAAGGAGCATAGTTTTGAGCTTAAGTGCATTGGTGTAGAGTGGGGTATATAGTTAAAAAAATAATTATTTTCTGTTATTCACTACAAATGAGATTCATACATAACTAAATCTATTCAAGATGTTAATTCTAAGTTTACCAGAATCCTCTACATTTTCAAGCCTTTATACATCAATATTGAGGGGTATTTGTTGATCAACTTTCTTCCCTAGCCTATCAATATAACCTTGTAATGTCTTCATGTTATCCCATGTAATTTTTTTGAAAAATAGATACTTTCTTATGATTGACCTCTTGCTATGAATGATCTTAAGGAAGTGTCTATGTAGATGGATTCTAATAGAACACCCAAAATTAATGATTTCCCTTCTAACTTATATTAGATCCTATGGGACACTGTTGGTTAAATGTCCATAAATTTTGTTTTGATAATATTTTTTCCAAATATCTATGAATCCTCATTAATTACAAAAATATAAAATTCTTCCTAAAGGCTGAATATCTTGAGCTTAATATGAATTAGATATTAATAATCCTTCTAAATGTTTCTTTTAAAATCATTACTAAAGATCTTATCCATAAGTTGGGGCATCCCCTTCCCCTTGTTGTTAATTTGATCAAATAGGGTTAAACAAATAAATGTATATTCTAGATAATGTTATTGCATTTTGTGAATAATGCTTAAAGATTTTGGTTTAGGCTACACTTTATCCATACTATTAACATGTTGTTTTAGGATGATGGAGCTTGCATTAACAACAAATAAGTACAACCTCAAATGTTTGGGATTTTAAAAATAGTAAGGCAAGGCTTCTCTTTAGATCTATAACTATATGTGTTCGATGTGGGTGGATTCAACTACCTTTAGCCAACTACTTATCAAGAGGATTGGTGAAAGGTATATGTCTCCCACACTATGACTAGTAACTCATAGTGGGTATTTTTTGGATGATTCTTTTCTTACCATTTTGGAAGGAAGAAGCTTCAGTTTAAAATGTTTTGTGGTCCATTTATTTATTTTTATTGAATTGGTATCCTCTATCTAGTGAATAAATAAACAATGATACATGAAATCCCTTTCCTCCTAACCTCCTTCTTTAAAAATATATCAATGTTAGCATATCTTGTCAAGTGTGTAATTTAAGATAATGGGAATTCATTTTTCAATAAGGGTCACTTCTTTAAAGTTTTGTTAGTATTTTATTCACAGGATTGAGAATTTATAGCTTACTAGATCATGAAGCTTATTCCTCTAGCAGGTAAGTTTTAATTTTTATAAAAAGTGTTTGTTGCTACCCAAATTTAGTATTCTTTTTATTGGTTCCTTCTAATGTTTTATATGTTAAGCTGTAGAATTTTTTAAGGGAGTTCCTTTATAATAATTTAGAAGGCCAAAGGGGTTTATATAGGGTTTCTTCAGATATTTTTTGTATGCCTAAAGAAGTTGGTGGCCTTGGGCTCCTTGACATCAGACCTCAATGATATGCTCTAGATGTGAAATTTACAATCACAAGCATAAAAAGGAATGAAAATTGGAAGGTTTTTTTCAAGCATTACATTACTCAAGGAACATCTCTTGGCCAAAAGGCACGCAAGTGTCTTGATTTCAATAATATTATTCTTTCTCTAGTGCTAGTTCAGATTGGTGGCACCTTTGAGGTCAAAATCCTATGGAAATACTAGTAGTTTCTCAAACCTAGCCTCATGTAGGGTGGGGATGGCTTTAGAACTAGTATTTCTATTAATTATTTATAAAAAAATATTTTAAGGTCTGATGTAGGGGCTCAATAAACATCTCATACGTTGTTAAAACTACATATGATTTATTATAGTTTCCCTTTCACATCTTTTAATGTTGGTCTTAAGATCTTCTATAAGATCAGTACCACAACTAAAGCTATAACTATAAGATCAAACTTCATTAATGTGTATAAAAAATATGTTGAAATCGTGGAACTATTTTCAATAATAGATGTTGCAAAACCATGGATGTATAATATAAGAAGAAAGCATGAGAAGCACAGGATAAAGTATGTGCCTATATTTAAATATTATTACATGTTTGGCCATGATATTACTATATACCTTATTCAAACTCAATATTTTATGAAACCTTCTATTTGACGGAGTTAGTATTAAATAACCTATTTTTTTAAAAAATGAGATAGATATAGTCCCTTGGGTTGTAGTGTAACAGTTAAATCAAATGAATTGGTATAGTGGCAACCTAGGTCCCAATCCCACTTTTGATTAAGCAACCCAGAATAGGAGACATATATTAAGAGATTGGCATAATGGAGGTATGGGGATTGAGACCCCTACATGTGCTCTAAATCTGTTGTAGGCCAGCCAACCTCATAATTATTATGTATCAAAAACATTGAAATAGATATAAGCACTATAATAAAATTGATTATTAATAATAAGATAACTAAAGTTTATTCTCTTGCTTGACATATTGACTCTTAAGTCTATAACCAAAAAAAAATGATGACAAAGATGAAGATCAACCTATCACACAAATGGATGGAATGCATAAGTGGGATCTATTATTTCCTATTATTCCACTTTCACATGTTTGGACGACATGATTTGGACCTAACCAATGTTCGGGATCAAAAGGGGAGTGAAGACCTGCAAAATACAACTATATACTTTATAGAAACTTATATCATTCAATGAAGCATGGACAAGATGTTACGAAAAGATGTTACCGAAGGCATACAAACAAACCGAAACATTATCTCGGAAAAAAATCCCCTGACATATGGCATGATGCTACCGGAAGTATACTTTATACAAACGGACGTACAAGATGTTGTAAAAAGTATACCAACAAACCCAAACACCATTTCGTGACGACATCATATTGCATACGACACCATTATTGAGCATTATCGGTGGAGCTTCTCGACCTCACATGACACATTGGAAATTGTTTTATTGACCGTCAAATAAAAAATGTATTAAACATCAAAACTATTAGAAAACTTTAATTTTCAATTCATGAAATGCAGGCGGCCGGAACAAATACAGAAACCCATTCAAAAAACGCCAACCCCCCAACGCGTTATAGACAATGTAAGGCATCAGGGTCGTGCATACCACGAACTTTGCGCTTTTGAACTTTTCAAAACTTGAATGGAAAGTAAACACGGTCTGTTTAGAAACTACTCAAAGATTGAATGGATGCGCCGTGTATATATCGCTTTCGTGGGGAACAAGAAAGACTTGTTTTTTTTTTTTTTAGTCATGCGCTAACGAACGTTTCGTAGGAAAACGAAATTCTCTGCGGAGTGTAATTATATATTCAGGCAGAGCGCAAAGATTTTGAAGGAGGCAAAGCAAACTTTCAAATTTGCAGGAGATAGCTACGGTTTTTACAAAACATTGTCTTTTTAATAAAATCCCTACTTGTAGTGTTTTTTTCCGGTAAAACATAAGAAAGAATCAGGATGCAGAGTTTCAACTGCAAGGGTGTGAGCGTTAGAGTAAATGCCCTAATAAAAACCCTTTTCCCAACGATTCATCAACTTTGTGTACTTGATATGCAACTCCCCAAAGACCAGCAAAATCCTATCTTCGATCCGTTTTACAACACCCTTATAAAAGGCGCTGAGTTGTTGAAAAAATCTGAGAATATCAGTCCTTTTAATCCCTTTTTTAATTATAGGTATGTTTCACAAATCCTCAAGCTAGAAAAGGAAATCCATGACTTCATGGGGTTGATGCCCACCCACATGTTGCTAGATGCCAAAAGACTTATGGCCGACATCAATCATCTTTACCTGGCACCGAGATCACAGCCTGCAGATATAAGTAGTATGCTGAACGAGTATATCTTCAAACAAGCGTCTATGCTTACTAACGACCCCTTCCAGAATACCAAAATGCTTCAACAAATGGTTTTGGATGATATTTCTGACTCCTATAATTATAGTACTCCTGGGAAATCTCAGTTTTACGTGGGGTTGGAGAAATCTATTGGCAATTTGAAGGAGCTTTTGTTCCACAAGGAGGTGTCAGTTGTCGGCGTGCACTGCATGGGTGGTGGGGGAAAAACAACACTCGCATTGGCTCTCTCCAATGATCCTCAAATTAAAGGTTTTTCTCTTATTTTATGCCTTTATCAGAAAGCCTCTCACTCTGGATTTTCGGAGTTTCCTATTGAATGTCATGATTTTGGGTAGTTTATAAGATAGTTTTCAATTGGATATGTATGTCTTATCAAAATTCAAACGGTATCTACTTGTCTATTTAAATTTCAAAATTCAAATGGAACCTTTAAAACGACAAAGAAAATTTAAAATACGTGATTGCCCTCCATTTCAGATTTCATGATTTCAATTGTCAGGCATGTCTCTTGTTTGCTCTCTAAAGTTGTGTATCATAGGAACAAAAATTTCGAAAAGAAAAAGAAATTGCAGTGATATGCAGAGTCCAGTTTTGACGCCCATATAATTTACGAAGATTTAAAAAGTTTTGTAATCGTTAAATCATTAGTAAGCTCTAATATTAGTAAGGACAAAAATATTTGACGTAGATTTAATTTTGTTTTAAATAATATAAATTATTTATAATTTATTGTACAAATTTAAATATTTATATTATATTGGTGAATTATAATAATTTTGCATATATATTACAAAAACCCGTTTCTCATGTGGTACTTCTACCAATGTTGTTTGTCATCATATTTTCTCTTTGATTTTCTTCTTGCTACTTCTGGGTTGGCGTGATGCTATAGTTTTGAGTTATGCACTTCTATCCCTAAACTTCTATCCCTACATATCAGGGAATTTTCTATCTAAAACACACTTGTTATTTTGCGAATATCAGGGTATTTTGGAAACGTTCTTTTCGTCACTGTTTCACAGTGCCCAAATCTCAAAGGAATTTTAGAGATGGTGTGGGAGAAGATTGTTGGGAGGAAGAGACCTGAGTTTCAGAATGTAGAAGATGCACGTATACAGCTGCAACAGCAACTTCTGAGGAAATCTAAGCCAACTCTTGTGATATTGGATGATGTCTGGTCCAGAGCAAATTTGGAGAAATTACTATTTGAAGGACCAGGATACAAGACTCTTATCACAACCAGAGATAGTGCCATTATCCCCAGAAACCTCTCTGCTCGATTGTATCAATTGCCATTACTGGGCGAGGAGGATGCTCTGTCACTTTTCTGTTTCTGGGCATTTGGAGAGACATCAATTCCAAGTACTGAAGATGCAAATCTTGTCATGGAGGTATAGCCCTTTCGGAAATATTTAATGTTTTGTGACTTAGATGAGTTAAGTAAAATTGCCGTATGCCATGAAAACAAAAGCTGTGAATGAACCAAATGCTTCTTCTAATGCAATACCAAAAACAACAGAGAGAAGAAAAGTACAAACTTTTAATGGTTCTTTCTGGTAAAGCTCACAATTGCTGGATGTTCTAGGACTTAATAATGTAATGATAAATAAATCTGTTGTTGAAACGAGTAATGGGTCAAATGTTATATGTAATTCCGTTGTTCTTTAGATTCTGTATGGTCTCTCTTACATGAATAAAAATATCCATATGATATTGACAGGTGATAGGAGAATGTAAAGGATTGCCACTTGCTCTAATGGTGATTGGAAGCTCCTTGCATGGAGAACCTAATGTGGCATGGGAGAGTGCAAAGAACAAGCTCTCCAAGGGGAACTGTATATCAGATTATCACAAAGAAGGATTACTTAGATGCTTGAAGACCAGTGTGGATTTTTTGGATGATTTGGCTAGAGAATGCTTCTTAGACTTGGGGGCATTTCCTGAGGACAGGAAAATTTGTGCTGATGCTCTGCTGCACATTTGGGTTTATGTTCGGAAGCTGGAGTGGCAGGACGCATTTATCATCTTATTGGAACTCGGTAGCAGAAATCTGTTGAATTTAACCACTAATGCACGGTAGTTGCCTTTCCTTCTTTATAATAAATGTATTTCTTATTTTACTTTTTAACAATGAGCTGACACGATGGCTGCACTTATCAGAAGCCCATCAACAATCTCATATGGAAATGCCTCCGACCTGTACTTTTCTCAGCATGATGTAATGCGAGATTTGGCCTTGTATTTGGGATGCCAAGACAGTGTACTCCGTAGAAAGAGGTTACTAATGCCGAAGGAGGAGCAGAGCTTGCCAGAGAAATGGGATTTGCTTAATGATAGATCATTTAATGCTCAAATTGTTTCCATTCACACAGGTCGGTTATTTAAAAAAATAAATAAATAAATCCAACGAACACATCATCATTTTTTTAATTTATATTAACCATTCGTTTTATTATAATACAAAGATTGACTAGAAAATTATTTGCAATATGAAACATAGCATTTCACTTGCATGTAATATATCTTAATATGATATATGTAAATTATTTATTTTTACTGATCTAAGATGTCTGTAATATAACTAGCAATTCGTCTAGTAGAAAACTCAGCAGGCTATATGAACTCCTCAAATTTTAGTATTATTGTGTGTTTTTCACGTGCAGAGCATAAAAGATACAATACATTCTATACAATAAATTGACATGAAAAACTAATATTCGTCGGTTATACAAAATGGCGTAATTGGTTTCCACGTGTATTTTATTCCTGCAGGTGCTATGGTTGAGAACGAGTGGTATGAGATTAATTTTCCTTTTACAGAGGCTCTAGTGTTACTTTTTTCTGGGAGCGAATACTTTCTTCCTCCATTTCTAAAATCAATGAAAAAACTGAAAGTTCTCATTATATTTAATTGTGGTTCTAAGAGGGCTACAATGAAAGGTCTAGATTTCTTATCTTCGCTCACCCAACTCAAGAGTGTTCGCTTGGAGAGGTTGATTGCACTCCCTATTAAGAAACATAGCAGAGAACTAGAAGGCTTAGAGAAACTATCTTTAAGCTTATGCGAAGGGTTTGGAAATCTTTTTACAATCAACAATAATAAGCTACAAGAATTCCATCTGGATCATTCCAGCGACATGGAGGAGTTGCCCCCTGCTATCTGTCATATGCCCTTTGCTCTGTCATGGTCTATTTCCAACTGCCATCTAGTTCAGAAATTACCATATGATCTTGGAACTCTATGTTCTGTAAGAATGTTAAGGTTATCTGCACTACCGGGCCTCAAAGGGCTTCCTGCATCAATTGGAAAACTTGGGCAATTGGAATATCTAGACATTTCTGTATGTGAGGGCTTGAAAGAACTTCCAGAGGAAATAGGACAACTCAAAAAATTAAGAAAATTTGACATGAGAGAGTGTTCTCGTCTAAGGAGGTTGCCTCGAAGTGTTTGTGGACTAAGCTCTCTGAAACATGTCATCTGCGATGATAAGATTGGGAACCAGTGGTTGCGAGCTAAGGCCTTGTCTATCACGGATCTTAGAGTTCAAATTGCGGAAGCACAATTCAGTTTAGATTGGCTTGATGATTAAATTCTTTTCTTGACTCTACACAAAGCGGAAGTTCCAAGCAACTGAACATGCTGGTAAAATAAATAATACATTATCTATGATTTTGTAAAAAAATAAATAATGCATTCTCCTCTTTTATTTTGTAATGGCAAGTAATATATTTGAGTAATATATACGAATTGGGTATTTATGTTAATTCTTTATCCTCGCTTCAATTTGAAACAACAATATTGTTTTTCACTGAGAATTAGCCAACTTTTCAGAATTTTGTTTTAAAAGAGGTGGGCTAGGATTTCTGAAGTTCACTTTATTTTTTTCCATAGAGCACTAGACCTTTATCTGACTAACAAAGATTTGTTTTGATCGTTTGAAGAAATAACGTTTACTCTGGGGTGACTAATGAGTGCTTTGCGTATGGAAGGGCTTGTTTCTATGAATAATGGAATTCGTTGTCTATAAATTTGTTGGATTTGATTGGTCGGACATTTGCGCTCCTTGAATAAGATAATTATGCGTTTAATAGATTCGTGATGTACACATTGTTCGTTGAGAGACATGTAATTACTTCTAACTAGTTTTTATATAAAGTAATTATCTTTACGCGTTTTTACTTTCTAAAACATTCTGGCCCATTTCGTTATGGAAGCTCTCATATGTATGCAGGCCCCTCCGGTTCAAAAAAGAGGTCGTTAAAAAGGCTTTTCTTCTTAATATCGAGATTATATTTACTAAATGTTGACCAAAATTTGTACAATCCAATTGGTATTTTCAAGAATATACATTGAAAAAATGATCGTCGAATACATCTTTGCTGTTGTAACACACATTTATATTATTTAGTTTAATAAAACTTCCTTATGTCGATAGTGGTGTACTACATGTTGCCTTTTGTATTCAATGGTTGATCAAGAGATGTTGATGTACTAGCAAAAATTTATGTTGGTACGTTGAATATTATTATTTGTATTTGAATCTTAATATGTGTGTAAGGGTGCGGATATTTATTAGATGTATTTTCAACTCAAAATAATAATTGTATTAATTATGTATTAGATTTATATAAAACACGTAATTTATATACGAGGTCGTAATTTATAAGAGCAAGTTTGATATCATGTTGAGAGCATGTGAGAATCGCATTCTTGTGCAAGGAAGCCTTACATTACATTATTTTAATATATCATGAGATTCAAAGAATGTGTATTACTTTTGCTTTTTAGTATTTGGTTCTATTCTTTTATTATTATCATAGAGAAATGTTGATTTGTTACCTCTCTTTCATTACTTCTCTCTCAAAAAAAAGGGCAAGGTACTCATTTTGTTGAGGTGGTTGCTTTGTTTTGCATGCTTAATTTTTTAATAGATTTTGTCTAATTCATGAATATGAAAAAAATATTGATTTATTTTGTACTTTTATTTTTGGAAAAGTTAATGCTAGTTTTGATTGATTAAGAAAATATTGAAGGTAGCAAGTTCAATTTGGACAAAAACTAATTTTGCTTAGTATAACATCTTACACTTTTCTATGCAAACAAAGCACAACTTGGTTTCAATCTATGAGAGCACGTTTAACATGGAATTGACTAAGTGTAGCACCCTGAATCTAAAATACTAACTTCTATATATATATATATATATATATATATATATATATATATATATATATATATATATATATATATATATATATATATCATTGGATCTAACAACTAAGAGAGAGGACTACCATCTATGTTCGCTTTCCATTGGAAACAATGGTTATACAATACATACGAGCAATAAGTGATTAGTGTACTTGAGGTAGAGCTATCAAAAAGTATTTTTCTTATGGATTTAACCCCATCCAATGGGTGGTGTGGACCCTTCTTGAGTTTTATGGCCAAATTATTGGATTCAAAAAAATATATTATTACAATGATGTAATCAAGGAGACTTACTTTAGAATTGTTTTACAGCTTTACTTCCTAACATTGATTGTGAGTTATTCATTGATTTAAACATGGTGAAATCCAATGAAGACGAGGGAGATCATCTTCTAATAATTAGTGTGTATAGGAGTGAGAAGTGCAGCTTTACATGTGTAATAATATTGGTCTATTTGATCAAAATCACAACAAAAGAGTAAATTTGACTTCGTCTTTGTTCACTTGGTCCAACCTCAGAGAAGGACATGACATATTAGTTAAAATGTTGGATCAGGATTTACTCACATAGCAAGATTTTTTATCCTTTCCTAGCTCCAACTCTCACTATTGTTTTTTGGTTAATAATACCATTCTTTTGAACCAAAAGCCTATTGAATTTTAAAGTGAATCTAACTTCCCTATAAAAATGACTAAGTCTCAGTTTTAACTCAACACTACTCATCTTAAGCATGAGATAATTTTGGGCCATATAAAAATGATCTAAAAATTGATACCTAGGCCCCTGGGTTTAATTTTCTTGATCTATTGGTTGAATGATGCCATTACATAGACTGTCAACGTTGTATGCATATATGATAGGTAAAGAACTATACTTAGACAACGAGTTCATGAATCATAATACAATGAATTACATAAGATTTTCATAGGGATTTGATTATTTTCCACTTAAATTCAACTTTCAATCTCAATCTATTTGATGAAGACACAAAATTAAAATTAATAAATATTACAAGGACCATGGAACATAGTATAGAGATTAAATGGATTAGTGTAGAGCAGGGTATAGAGTCACAAAATAATTATTTTCCCTTATTCAATCCAAATGAGATGAATAAAAAAATTAAATTCATTCCAGATTATAATTATCAGCTTACCAAACTCTTGGTCCTCTTGTAATCCTTTATGCATCATTATAAGGGGGTATTTATCTCTCAACCTTCCTCTCTAGCCTATCAATCTATAATCTTGAAATGTCATCAAGATATCCCGTGTAATTTTTATGAGCCACGTATAGTTGCCTATGATAGAATTCTTTTAATGAATGATCTTAAGTAAGTTGTTACGTAGATGGATTGTAATACAGCTCCCAACATTATTGATTTTCCTTGTGACATAAATTAGGTCTTATGAAACATTGTTTTTGGGATCTCCACAATGTTTATTCTGATGCTATTTTATATAAATCTATAGGAACCCTCATTAATTAAAATAGTTTATACTTCATCCCAAAGACTAGACATCTTATGCCTAGTTTTAATTGGATACCAATAATCCTTCTAAATATGTCATTTATAGTCATTGTTAAAGACATTATCCCCAGGTTGGGGCATCCTCTTCTCCTCATTATTATAAGTGATCAAATAGAGCTCATCCAACACATGCATATTCTTGATAATGTTATTTCATTTTTGGAATATATGATCCAATATTTTCGTTTTGGCTATCACCTTATCCATACTATTAACATGTTTTTTAGAGATGGTGGAGCTTGTATTATAAACAAATAAGTATAATATCACAAGTTTGGTATTTTCATATCGATGAGGCAAGGTTGCTCTTTGGATCCATCATAATATTTTTTGGATGTGAAGGGATTCAACTACCGTTTGGCCAACTACTTATCAAGGTGCTTGGTGAAAGGTATCTCTCTCCCCCACTATGATCAATAGCTCATAATGGGCATTTTTTAGATGATTATTTTCTTGTCATTTTCAAAGAAAGAAGCTTTTGTTAAAAATGTAATCAGGTGTCTTGATATATATATATATATATATATATATATATATATATATATATATATATATATATATATATATATATATATATATATATATATATATATATATGAAACAAGGTCCTTTATCGAGTAGATAAATATCCAATAACACATAAAGTTTGTTTCCTACAAACCTCCCTATTTGGATATATATATCAAATATAAAGGATCTTATCAATTGTGAAATTTAAGAAAATGGGAATTTACTTTACCTTTAACACCTCTCCCATCAAGCTTTAGCCCTATTTTTTTTAAAGGGTTGAAAAAGTATAGCCTACTGGATCACCAATCCTCTTTATCTAGTAGGGAAATTTCATTTTTTTATAAGTGTTTATTTTTACCCAAGTTTAGTACTATTCTTGTTTGGCTCCTTCTAATGTTTTATTTGTTAAGTGGGAGAAATGTCTATGGGATTTACATTAGGCTAATTAATAAGGCCAGGGGGTTTATAGAGGGTTCCTTGGGAATTTTTTTTAGGCATAAAGGCAATGGTGGCCTTTGTATAAACATAATATTTTAAAACTTTTATCAACTAATTACAGTTTTTATCTTCCAGAAACCCATTGAGTCTCAATCTCTCTAAGTGCATGTATTAAGGGTTATAGTAGGAAAGGGCTGGACAAACCATTGGTGCTTCATAGGATTATTTTTCCTTTTTCCACTTGCTATATAAATACTTATCTCCTAAAAACTATTCCCTTAAGCTCCTTATTCTCTCTTGCACACTCTTCCAGTCATTTATTAGCTTTCATAACATTTTCCTAACCTAAAACCCTTTTGATAGTTTACATTACTAGGCCAACTAGGTTGACCTTATACTCTTATTTGTGAAACTCATTTAGGGTCTAGGTTGACTCTTGGTTGACCTATCTTGTGGCATAGTGAGTTTTTTTCAATATCATTCGTAGGTCGATTGGGTCGACCTTGTTGGCTGAATCTTTTAGAAGGGTATAGGGTTAAAACCACCTATATATACAAGATCATTTATCCATAATTGAGACAAGGGAAGAATATGTAATACTTATTTCCCATCTGCTTATCCACCATTATACTTGAGGAAAAAGCTTAGGGTTTCACACATTCTTTAGAGATACAAATCTTGTCTTAGGTAGAAGTCTTTTGAATGGTTTGATAGGTTTTGTATCCTATAGTTGATTTATCCTTGTCATCCTTAGCTACCACAATAACCTATTGTAAATCACCTTATCCAAGGGAGTTATTGAGGCTTGATGGGTTCATCTTCAAACGTAAGTATTCCTAACTTTGTTCCTACTATGTAACAGTAGATAGATATGCATTTATACTTTTCTTCCATGCATTAGGATTCTGTATACATTGATGTGAGTATAAATCTCCTATGTATATTTAATTTTGTTATTTATTACCCCCACTTTGTGCCTCAAGATTTGGTGAGCACTAGATTAGATTTATTTTCTTTAATTTTTATTAGTATAATAAATATTAAAACATAGGGTTTAGTTATGGTTATTACATGATTTTGCTTGGCTAGAGAATTTGGAACCCTCCCTTGCATTATCTTTTTCATAATAGATTCCCTAATTGGGTCTAGAAAATCCACATATTTATCATGTTCCCAATTATCTAAAGTATCCTCAATTGGAAGTGTAAGTATGATTTATCATTTATGAATTAGGATTAATTTATAGATGTGATGCATTTATGATTGAATACATTCCGGTGAACCTGATGTGAATCTATTCCATGTAGGTTTTATTTCACATTTTTCGTTTACTATCATTTTATTTATTATTTTTCTATATTTGTGATACTAGGCTAATAGGGTCAGTGTAATATCTAACTTCTATGCACAAGTTTAACACATAGTCACATAAAAAAATGAATCTATTCTTTATATCTAGGTCTTCATTAGATACAGGTTAATAGATCGAGTAGGTCAACATAGTACTCTTTTTCACTTATAGATAGGCAACTTAGACGAACATGTTGACATAGTGCTCTTATAGATTTCTAAAAAAACATACTAGGTTGACTAGGCTGGGATAGTATTCTAGAAAACATTCAAAAAATATTATAGGTCAACTAGGATGATATAGTCAACTTCATAGGCTTCAAAAAATAGGGAACTACATAACTAGGTTGACCCAGTCGATATAGTTGGCAAAATTTGAAAGTAAGATTCAAGGAACTTCAATAGTAACCTCACATTCCTCTCCATCCTCCAATGGACCAAGGTTCCTTTCTCTCTTTCTCTTTCATTTTAGTTATTCCTTATAGTTCTATTTTACATAGTTTCCAATCTTTATAACTACTGTTATATAAAAAACTAGGTTGACCTCATCAACCTACTTCTATATTCTATATTTTGTGTTAAAAGATACATCGATCCTACTGACATAGTTCTTAAAGACTCTTGATTTAATAGTGCAGTAGTTAAACTATTGACTCTATTCTATAATGTTTGTATACATTATTGCGTAAATTGACACTGTATTATGTTTCAAATTGGAAATAAACATCTATATGCTAGTAATTACTTTACACATTCACTTTCAATTATTTGCATGCTTATAATAGATCAAATATTCTAATTAGATAGTTTTTTAATATACCATTTAGTTTCACTATTGTTATCTTCCTTGCACACACTACTAAATCACATAATTTCCAAATGCATTTAAACATTTGTCTATACAAGGTCTACCTATTTGTATTTCATCACCAAGGGAGAAGATGACTTGCTTTTCTACCCAAGTATAAATACATGGTTAATATTATATATTGGCAAAGTCCCTGACAACCTTATCACTATGAGATTGTGTAGTGTAGGGGTAGGACCCAATACTAAGCCAACACCATTATGAATGTAGATTCCTTTCAGCCTAAACATCCTAAAACCATCCATAGATTGCTTTCTAGTTATCCACTTTAAGTTAACTTCTATATCACACTTAAAATAATACTTTATAATAATCTAAAAACATTTAAGATGACCACTTAGTTAGCATTTACTTTTAATTTAATTTCTTGATATTTGTTCATTGAATGTTGTATTGTAAAAAATTGCATTGGATAATGTTACTATAAGGTTTTGTGTTGTGTACCTTAATTGGATCACCCTCATTGATCTAATTTATTAGGTGCTTACATTCATTTATTAATTTTAAGTATATTTCAAAAAAATTCAATATTTTCACTACATTATCATTCTATTCGACATAGTATCTTATAGACTGTCTATTTTCCTTTCCTACATTATTGAGTAGACCTGGTTGACCTAGTATTTATTTTTGCCTCTCAAGATATAGTAATAAGGTGACCCTATCAAGTTTGTATCCTTATCAAACTATTTTTCATCTTAGGTTACAGTAGTAGGTCAACTCTATCAACTTTTTATCCTTATCAAACTATTTTTCATCTTAGTTTACAATATTAGGTCAACTCTATCAACTTTTTATCCTTATTCACTTAGTTTTTAGATTTTGTTTCTAGTGTTAGGTTGACCCAGTTAAGTCTATTATCTTATCTACCCCTTTATATTTAATTACTTTTACATAACATTTTTTTTTTCTAATCCCTCTCCCTCATCATGAAATTCATATTTGAAGACAACACTGAGTTGAATTCAATCGATATGATGAGTCTTACCAACCCTAATAGGTTATCTTATAATTATCTTGTGTCTCCTATTCTGGATGAAAGTGATGTTAGTATAACCACTTTCACAATAAAATATGGGGCACATCCTCATTATTATTCACTTTGTGATCATCTCTTCTCACTTGAATATCAACCCAAATTAGAATATACCCCTGAAATGTTCTTCTTCCTCTTTCAATTTTCTCAACATCAAGGTCAATATTCATCTACCATTTACCAACTCATGATAAGTGGTCAAATTGAAGATCCTCACTCACCTTCTCCCACATTCTCAAATGTATTATAGGATACTAGATTATTTTTTCTCACCCTCTTCCCTCTATTTTGATCCCTTCTCATACAATGTCTTCTTCTTCTTTGATTTCCTCTACCTCCATTCCTAGTAGCTCTACTAACATGATAGGTTTTACATATAATGGGCCTATTCCAAAACCCACTCTTCTCAAACTTTCCACTAGTGCATCATTTTATATGCATGGTAACCATGCCTCTAGTTTTGATTCTTCTCATCCATTTACTAGTCCATATTTGACCACACAAGCTAATTATATCACTAGCACCTCACTTACCAGCATCTCTTCTCAAGATCCTATTAACACCCATAGCAGTACCCAAGCCAATACTACCAATTTCAATGCCTCAAACAATGCTAAGAATACAACCCAAACCCATCAACTCCTATTACAAACACTTAATCAAGTGAATGCTTTTCATTTTACCAAATCAAATGAAATAATTTAAATGGAAAATCACCTTATCCATCTTCAAACCCATCCTCACCATATGCCATAGGGTATGCATAATCAAAATGTTCCCCCACTTCATCTTAAGTATTCCCTGTATAATATTATCCCTCAACCTCCTCTTATCAACAAGACAATCAAGCATATTCAAAATGATCCTCTTACATCTCAAATTTCTAATATAAATATAGGAGGTATCACCCATACCATTTCTTCAAATGGGGAAATTGATCCTACACTTCATCTAAAAACATTTAGAAATCTATATAAAGACTAGGTTAAATTAAATACATTTGCTGCTACCAAGTTATTAACCAAAACTCTCATAGGTGATGCTTTAGATTGGCACAACCAAATTAAACTCATTATATTACTAGTTTGGAAGATTTAGTAAATGTTGTAGTCCAAGAGTTTCAAACTAGTGATCTCCCTAAGAATACATTGGCCCATTTTATCAATTGTATGTAGCTTAAGATATAAAGTGAACAAGATTTAATTAAATTATTGAAGAAATTTTCTAATAAATATGAACATACTATGGTGGATGACAACCTCTTCCATCTCTTTGATAATGCTCTTTCCCCCAAGTTACAATATCAGGTCTAGACTCTCTCTCTACATACATTAGAGGAGGCTACTAACCAAGCTAAATGTCAAGATTTCCTTATGCATCAATTGAAGCCATCCCAACCTTCTATGATTACTTGTATATAAATTAAGAATAAGAAAAATAATGCTACCAATGATGGTGTCACTGACTCTTATGATACCATTCATACTAATCAAGCTATATTTCCTAACCAATCTCTAGAACAAGCTTCCCCTCATAACCGCATGAGAAACCATCATTTCTCTTCAACTAATAACATAAATGTTCACAAACCTTTATCCTCAGCTAAATTACTACAACATCTACCAAGGCCTCTCCCAAGATAACTTGATCCCACTCATTTTATGAAATCTTGGTATGATCCCAATAAATTTTATTCATTTCATGCTAATTTGGGTCATTCTCATAAGACTTATAGGAAGCTTCATAATTTGGATATGGATTTCCTTCTTGGTATCCATTTCGACCATGATTTAATCATTCATAAATTCCAACAAGACTATGACATTACTTTAAAATCCCATGAGACAAATACTAAATATCAAGCTTTGAATCAAGCTAATGCTCATTTGGCCATCTATAAATATCCTCTTCCAAATCACTAAGACAACCAAGATAAGCCCACCCATTTTACCAAAAATGTTGATAGTCTTCCTGACTCAACTCCTAATGATAATGTGGTTGCTATGAGTAACAAGTGAAGGGTGGTTGATTTCATTGATCCTCAACCCATCTACACACCTCCATTACCTTATACATTTCATGTTATCTAAGATTATTATGTAACTCACTTAAATGAATTGGGTCAACATGGCCTTATACCTTTTAATGAACCAATTCCAACACCTCCCTTGGATAAAACTTCCCATTCTATTTCTACCATCCCTCCATCTTCTTTACCTAACACTAATGATACTCAAGATCTTATCAAGACTTGTTTTAATCCTTCTCCATTCACACTTGCATCAACTACTCCATCTTCTCAACATAATCTACAAACTTGTCCTCTAATTAAACCTCCTACTTATTACCGACATAAATTGACATGTACTTTGCATCCTCCTCCTAAATAACTCTTTCACAACTATACACCTCTTTCTAACAATATTATTATGGGTTATGATGAGTGGGATCTTATCATAGAATTCACTAATATCCCATCTCAAATCTCATTTATTGAACTTATGTGAACCTCTATGCATCAGCTTAACCATCTTATACAAATTTTATTTGAAATTAACATCCTTCATCCTCCCCCAGAAGGATGCAAAGCCACCTTATTTGGATCAAAAGATAGCATTCTCTAAGAATGTTAAGAGATGTCTATATATGATGATGGGCCAACACAAATAAGTGAGTCCCACTTGGTGGCCAAGCCAAGGGAACTTGTCAAACATGAAGAAGGGCTAAAAAAACTCTTTTTTTCAAACATGGTTCAAAAAAAACACGTTTTCTTGAACCACCACATGTACATTTGACATATGGTTAAAAAAAAAGTCTTTTATTTGAACCATGTTCAAAAAAAGGGGCTCCATTTGAACCCCCTACAAGTAAAAAACCTTCTCACCACTTAAGACTTCATATAATGTATATTTCTCTTTTGATATAACCTAATTCATTTGAAGTTAATTCATTGGAATCAAATTCATTCTAAGAGTGCAGAAAACTATTAAAAATATTTGGTCGATGTAAGTCAAGGTTACATCTAAGAAAGATCAAGGAGATTCTACATATTAATATTGTTATTAAACTTAGGTTTAATCTTATTATTAAATCTTTGGTTTGATCTACATATTAAATGTGTTGAAATTGGTTCAGGTTCAATATATAAACAACTCCTTTGTCCCTGTACGATGGATGCCCATACCCTATTCCATAACACCCATTTGGCTCCAATAGTACAATAGTTTGGTTTCCATGGAATATGAATTTATATGCAGATGGTTAAAATGTAGGTAGACTTTACATATAATCCTTTTTTTATTGATTTAATTCACTTAACAGAAACACAGTAGAGATTTCTTATTAAGGTCACAAGACATAGCACATGTATCCTAAAATCACTTTTTGAGCCTACAATCCTCTTCCCCACAATTCATTTGAATAAGCCAAACTTTGAGTCTACCTCTATGTATCCTATAACCCTCTTTCCTAAAGGAATTAATCTAAATAAGCTTTGAGAGTCATTATTTGTGTTGATTAAGACATATTATCAAACCTTCTCATCACATCTATTGACCTTGGGATGTCTTTCTTACATAAAATCATAATAGATTCAGTTTCAATTTATAAATTCCAAAATGTATTTTAGTTAGTTGTTTTATTACTCTAGTCATCTCTTCCCCTAATAAACATTACCTGGTGATGTTGGCATGATATTTATTTTTCAAATTGAATAAAACTAGTGGTGGTAATATTTATTTGGTCAATCTATTACTGGTACTTTTTTTGACAACTTTGTGGCTTTTTTATAGTCTGAAAAAATTATCATAATTTTATTATTTTGGGTATATTCCCAATTAGGTTCTTATCCACTAAGGGTTTTCTAAATATAATTGTATATATGTATGGAAAAAATCCATAATTTTACATAGGAAATACTTCAGACATGTAACTTCATTATATTATTTATTGCAATCTATAAAAAAATAATTTGCATACATTTTATGCCCACCCAAACAAATATCGTTTCCTCTCTTTCTACCTTAGGAATTCAAAAATACACCTAATGCATACATAGATGCAATATCTAAAATATCTAAGCATCTATATGCCTAAATGTTAATTACAATACATGCATATATAGATGTATATGTAAGAATTATATGTTTATAAATACCACTCTATGGCCTAAGGTACTAGCTAATGCATCACTTCCCATGTACCATAGCTGTGGTAGGTACCCTAACTATTAGAAGCAACATACTATAATCTTCGAGAATCCATCCATGTCTATACCATCACAATGGCTACCTACTCTAGAAACATATTTTTCATTTCCAATATTTACCCATTTAACTCCTTCAATTGAAAGAGAAATATAGCTATACATGGATACCTTTAAGGAACACATGACAATTATTATAAGGCTTTGATTTTAGGATTTGTCATCACAATACATTTAAACATAAAAAATGATATGTATCTTACATGTATAATAGCTAAGACTGAATATGTATAAATTTTGTGTAACACACTACAAATTTTCAAAAATACAATGGAAATAATAAACTATCTATCGAAGTTGTTGCCAGAATCTAGATAATGTGAATGCAATGGAGATGTGATCACATGAGATGAAGCAAGTGCACACCACATAGATGTTAAAGCAATTTGAAATTATACAAGAAGATAAATTGCGCAACACAAACTAGGAGAAAACTCAATAACTGATTAACATGAGATGGCCAAAGTGAAGAATACATATAAGAGAGCACGTAAGTAACTTCTCCACAAAAGGTGGTCAAGGCACCCCAAGAATAGACTGTAACTCCTCCATGAAATGTGGTGACAAGGTGGTAAGAATAGAGAAGTAACTCCCATAAAGGATTTACTTATGACATTCTTATGACACCTATGACACATCTATGAGACACATCTCCACATAAGCTAGCCTATCCCACTAATGTAAGAAAACTCCAAGTATGCACAAATATAATTTCCCTAATTAAAGAATAGGGAAAAATAAAAACCTACACTAATACCCCCATAAGTGCAGCTTAGGTGGGCAGTGTGGAAATATAAAATGGGTCCCAGCAAGTAGGCCTGATGAGGTACCCATGTACAAATGCAATCTCCCATAAGATACAGAAAAGGAGAAAACCCATAGGAAAAAAATCCCCCCAAAAGAGAGACATAAAATAAATGAAGAGGCTAGAAGGCCCCCCTGAAGATGATGCTACTACAGATGTAGACCGCACCACAAGAAGAGCTCGTAGATGAATGAACTTGCTCTTAGTGAAAGGTTTGGTGAAGATGTCTTCTCCAAAGACTGGCAAAAGATTAAGTCAATGACCTAACTATGAATAAGCTCCTGAATGAAATGCATGTGAATCTCTATGTGCTTGGTTTGCCGATGCTGAACTGGATTCCTATAAATCTGAATGGTACTCTGATTGTCACAATAAATTTTGGTGGGTTGCCTAATAGGAATGCCAAACTTAGATAAGTATCCCTTGAAGCCAAATAGCCTCATTAGCTACATTAATAGGTCCCCTATACTCTACCTCTGTGGATGATATAGAAATAGCATTTTGCTTCTTGCTAGACCAATTGATAGGACCAGAACCTAGAGAGAAACTACAACCAGAAATAGACTTGTAAGTCTGTGAATCACCAACTCAGTCTGAATCTATATATCCAACCAAGTCAACCTCTATTCCAAATCTATAATGAATCCCGTATCTCTATGAACCCTATATGTAATGTAAGATCCTCTTAGCTACTTTCCAATGTAGCTCATGAGGTTCCTGCATAAATCTAGAGACAAGTCCCACTGTATATGATATGTCAGCCCTGGTGTGAGTCAAGTAGATGAGACTACCAACAAGTTGTAGATATTGAGTGGCATCAACCAATGGTGAAGAACAGTCAGCCTCAAGATTGACTCCTGATAGAAAGGGAGTCAAAGATGGCTTGTAATCAGCCATGTGAAATTGAGCCAATAAGTCAAGAGCATACTTAGGCTGTGTAAGAGAAATCCCTAAATCTGACTGTGAGATCTCAATGCCAAGGAAGTAGTGCAACAAACCCAAGTCTATCATGTCAAATATATCATGGAGAGATGCCTTCACCACTGAAATAGCTGATGAATAACTCCCAGTGATCAAAAGGTCATCGACATATAGAACCAAAATCAGGAGCGAATCATCCTACCACAAAAAGTAGACATTGGGGTCAGAATGGCACCTAGTGAAACCCGATGTGAGAAGGAAGGAATCCATCTTGGCATACCAAGCCTGAGGGGCCTATTTAAGGCCATAGATAGATTTCCTAAGTCTGCATACTAAGGAAGAATCCTGAAAAAATCTTGGTGGCTGCTCCATGTAGATCCCTCCCTCTAGGTCTCTGTGAAGAAAGACACTCTTCACATCCATCTGGTGCACATCCCAACCATGTGTTGTGGCAATATCCAAGGTGAGTCAGATAGAAGTCATCTTTGCAATGGGTGCAAAGGTCTCTATGTAGTCAATGCCTGCCACCTGTGAGAAATCCTTGGTGACCAGTCGCACCTTGCACTTATCAACTGACCCATCTGCTGTAAACTTGGTCTGATATATCCACCTACATCAAACCATATTTCTTCCCTTAGGAAGTGAAGTCAAATCCCAAGTGTGATTTTTTATTAAGGAAGAATATTCTTCCTCCATAGCACTATCCCACTCAGGTACCCTGGATGCCTCTCAAAAAGTCTATGGATCTGAAACTAAACCAATTAAGGCATGTGGATCTCTCTGAAAGTCCCCCCTAGTACATTTATCATCTACGAGATCTCCTACCCAAGTGTTAGCACTTTGAAGTGTCTGTCTAGCCCAAAGTGTCTCGAAAGTGGGTGAGTCAGGTGCTAACTCCTCATCCTTTGACTAACTAGAGGTGGATGACTCTACATCACTGTCCCCACTATTTAAAAGAAGAAGAACATGTCTCTAGCTTGAGAACCTACTATGGCTGATTTGAATCTGATGAGGAATTATCATGAAGAACTAGATTTGATGAGAGAGAAGAAGTGTTAAGTGTTGAGTCTCTAGCACTCTCCTAAAAATGGACACTTCTCTCAATGAACAACTCATGAGTGGTCAGATCTAGAAGTTGATACCCCTTAATACCATCCAGATATCTTATAAAGATGCAAGGCTTAGACTGACATTCCATAGCTTTGCATTTATTCTTCAGTATGTGGGCCATGGCTAGGGATTTGAAAATCCTAAGGTGCTCAACATCAAGTTTCCTTTTATGCCAAGCTTTAAAGGGTGTTATCCCTTTCAAAGATTTATGAGGAACCCTGTTTTGAATGTAACAAGCATAATTAATGGCTTTGGCCCAGTACTGTGGTGCTAAGGATTTGAAGTGAATCATATAGCTACCCATCTCTTTCAAGAACCTATTTTTGTGTTCTGCAACCCCATTCTATGAAGGACTGTAAGTGATTGTGCGCTATAAATCAATCCCCTCTGTGGTGCAAAACTACTCAAACCTATTACTGACATACTCCCCTCCATTATCAGTTCGAAGAACCTTGATAGATTTATCACTCTATTTTTCAACAAGAGCCTTGAAGTATAGAAAATTTTCAAACACTTCAGACTTTTGTTTGAGAAAATATATCCAAGTGTACCTAGAGAAATCATTAATGAAAGTGAGGATGTACTTGGCCCTTGTGAAAGATTATTTGGGAAAGGGTCCCGATACTTCACTGTGCACTAAATCCAAAGGTTGTGAAGCCCTCCAAGCTTTTCCTTTGTCAAATTTTGCTTTGAGATGCTTCCCAAAGGAGCACCCCTCAGAAATTCTTTTTGATAATTGGACACGAGGCAAGCCAATGACCATGACATGTTTGCAAAGTTGCTCAAAGTAGCGGTAGTTAAGGTGGCCAAACCGCTCATGCCATAATTTGCTAACTCCATTTGAATGAGTTAGCAATGTTGTTGGAGAAGAGTTAGGTGAAAAATGTGAGAAGGTGTATAACCTTGTTTGGTGATCTGCCCTACCCACTGCCACTATAGTATCACTTTGCAATTCCCTGATAACCACTGAATCTAGTGAAAACTCAACTCTCGTGCCCTGACCAATGTGAGTGATTTGGTACATTGATAGGAGATTGGTTGAAAGAGAAGGACCACTTATAACATTATTCAATGTTCTTCCTTCCATTTCAATTGACCCTCTCCTTTCAATAGAAACTGATGTGTCATCACCCAAACTAATTGAAGTCATGCTACAAGGCTCTAAAGATGAAAACTCAACTAGGGAAGAGCCCATGTGGTGAGAAGCACCCGATTCAATAACTCATGAAGATGTAGAATCTAATATAGCTATAAGGGCCTTTCCCTTTTCTTTCTCCTTACCCTTGCCTTTTACCTTAGTAGAATCTTGGGTAGATGAATTCTGCTTGATGGACTCTTGAACACCTATGTTGTGCTTTTCTAGAAGATGAGTTAGGTGATCTATTTATTTCTTCATGCATTTGTGTTCATCATGCCCTATTTTTTTAAAATAGGCACACTTAACCTTCTCCTTCTTAGGTTTAGCATTGGAGGAGGAAGACTCAGTGTTATTTTTGGTAGGATTGTTGTTTTCTTTCTTCTTCTCCTTTGTTGAAGTCTTATCCTTACCATTTCCAGCTATCAAAGCTTGGGGTTGAGTAGACTTCATTGTGCCCATTTGAATTAAATTATCTTACTCCCTAGTCAAGTTGGCAATGAATGAATCTAAAGAAGGCATTTGTTCCATGTAGTGCCAAGGGCACTTTTTATGGCATGGAAAGAGGAGACAAAGACTGAATAGATTGGACCTAAATTTGTGAGAATAGAAAGGATGAGTTGATCATCTTCCTTCTCTATCCTGCATTCTTTCAATTGAAATCTAAGGGCCTTAATCATAGTGAAGAAGTCTTGTAGGGTGTCAAAGTTGCTAGGACTTAGACTTATGAGTTCATTTTCAAGCTCATTACCTCTCATCTCATCAAGCTTCCCAAATAAGGTTTCTAGGGTGTCCCATATGTCTTTGGGAGTCTTGGAGGTTTGTAAATGGAAGAGAAGTTCTAGAGACATAGACAAGCTCAGCAATCCATAGGCTTTATCACTATGGTTGTACCACTTGACCCTTTTAGCATCAAAGTTGGGTTCTACTTCAGTACCCATGGTGATCCTATACAACCCTTTGCTTCTAAGAATGATTGACATTTTAACATTCAATTCATGATATTTGAAGGGTGTTAAGAGTTTAAGTTGAAAATAATCTATTTTAAGCTGAATTTAGGTGAATTTTTGTTGATTGCAAGTTGTAAAATTATGTAGAAAGGAGAATGAAAGCAAAGATTGCAAGTTATGAAAATCAATCACACCCCCCCCCCCAAAATATTGAGCCCCCCATAAATATGCAAGTGCATGCTCAAAGGAAATCAAGCTCAGCTGAGAATGCATTTTAGAGCAATCAGTGCAACACTTTAAGCAGACAAGAGGTCAGACTCAGCCGAAAATGCGTCTTGAGAGACCCAAATTTTAGGCACTTTTTAAAGTAGTGCATTTTTGACAAATAAAAAGCTTAAACTATGGATAATTGAATTACAAACACTTTTGAAAAATATGGCACCCAAATTCAAGCTACCATTTGAAATATATTAAAGATTCAATTTCCCATAAACTAGTGTTTTTGCAAAAAAATAACACTAAAACATTAAAAAAAGTCTTATTTTGAGAGAGAAAGTGGCCTTCCAACCACTCGTTAGATTTGGAATAGAGTGAGGAATCCAAATGAGGTATTTTTGAGGGGGAATTGGCCTCCTGACAACTCGGGCCTCAGCCTTCGTCTTCATAGGTCAAAGATACAAGTTTTAAATTTAAACCCCCAAACTTTCAAATTGTCTAAAATACTTCATATTAAGTCAAATTGACTGAATTTTTTTTTGACAAGTCAATTTTAACTAAAAAAATAAATTGAAAGATAGAATTAAGTGGATGGCCAAGTATTTAATGGCCCACATGGGATGCCAAACAAGGAAGGGGCGTGATTTAAAAAAAAGGGTAGGCTAGCATAATTCTCTCACCAAAAAAAGGCACAGTTTTGATTTTTCTGGGCCAAAAAAGATATTGACTCTGTAGACCTAATAGATCTCAATGCACATAAGGGAAGAGACAAAGTTAATGTAGGAAAAAAAATGCGAAGCTACTGGAAAAGGATGCCAAGCTGCTGGAAAAGGACACCAGGCTGATAGAAATATACGCCAAGCTGCTGGAAAAGGATGCCAAGCTACTGGAAATGGATGCCAAGCTGCTAGAAATGGATGCCAAGCTACTGATATTTCCACAAATTGCTTTGTTGTAGCCACAACATATCTATACAAGATGTCTTGGCAAATTTTAACTTAGATATCTAAAGGGAGATCTGAATGAAACTCAATAGAAGTAATTTTTTTAACAAATTTTCATATGGATTTGCATGAGTTTTCAAGAAACTTTACCAAAAACCTCAAATACAATGGAGTTAAATAAAAAACTACTAAGAAATCAAAGTAAGAATTTCAGAACAAATTAATAGCATAACCAGTCACACGATTACTGGGGTGGCTCTGATACCATATCGGAGTTGTTGCCAGAATCTGGATAATGCAAATGCAATGGAGATGTGATCACATGAGATGAAGCAAGTACACAACACATAGATGCTAAAGTAATTTAAAATTATACAAGAAGATAAATTGCACAAGATAAAATAGGAGAAAACCCAATATCTAATAAACATGAGAAGGCCAAAGTAAAGAATACATATAAGAGAGCATGTAAGTAACTCCTCCACAAAATGTGGTCAAGGTACCCCAAGAATTGACTGTAACTCCTCCATGAAAGGTGGTGACAAGGTGCTAATAATAGAGAAGTAACTCCCATAAAGGAGTTACTTATGGCATTGTTATGACACCTATGACACATCTATGACACACATCTCCACATAAGCTAACCTATCCCACTAATGCAGAAAAACTCCAAGTATGCACAAATATAATTTCCATAATTAAATAATAGGGAAAAATAAAAACCTACACTAATACTATCAAAGTATACAAGTTCCTTTCTATGGCCTTAGGTACTAGGTAATGCATCACTTCCAACTTATCATAGTTGTGTTAGTTGACCTAATTGGTAAAAGAAGCATATTAGAAACCTTGGAGGATCCATCCATGGATATACTATCATAGTGGTTCCCTGCTCAATAACTAAAATACTCATTATTGATATTTACCCATTCAACTCTCTGAATTGAAAGAGGAAAACATCTATACATGGTTACTTTTATGGAACACATCTTGATTTTTGCAAGGCTTTGATCATAAAAATTGTCATCGTAATAATAATTATGATCAAAGTCCATGGGGATTCTATTGAAGGTAATTATTCTAGTGAAAATAATAATAAATCACTAATTCTTTTAAATTAATTATCCAAAAACCAATTGAAAAAAGTAATGTATAGAAAATTGACTGCCTTTTTCCATACTAGCCTATTCCTTTCCATGTTTTGGATGAATATATAAACCATCTATAATATTTGTATTGATAATATGCTAATCAGTTAATTTCAAATATTATACTAATAATTTTCAAGTCTATAACATATGTGCCATACATACATCACCATTGTAAATTTTACAATTTATTGACATTATATGCAGTTCTCCAGTAATTCCCTCACTATTCATATATAAGACTAATTCAAAAAATTTAATGCCACAATCCTAATGATGAGACATTTGAGAATGAAGAAATAAATTTCATAAACAGCCATTAAGCACCAAATTAGATCAATGAGGCTCAAAAAAACTTAGTGAAAAGATAAACTCCTGTAAATAAGAAGAAAGTAAACACTAAAACAATGTAAACATAAAAGTTTTCTATTAACCCTAATGGTATAGAAAAATTATAGACATAAATAGACATATCAGGGGAATATCACTCAAGAAAATAAAGACTCGGTAAGAACCAAAGATTTAGATCACCACTATTGCACATTTTTGTCAAATCTCAAGATAGAAGAAGAATCATTGACATCATCATCCACATCCAATGATTTATAATCATTGGTGGTAATTGTTTTCCTAGGGACTGAACCTCTAAATTATGTATTATATATAATTTGGAAAATCCTTTTAATCAATTCTAGTAACCCATTTCCATTCTAAATATTTAATTAAGAATATTAAAATTGTTGGGCTTTCCAATCTAGTGTAGTGTATAAAACCAAATATCTATCATAGGTAATGAGACCTTAGAGCTTCGCCATTCAAATTTGGTAGGTTCATGTTATAAGCTCTAAACATACCATCTCAATAATTTTATTAAAATTGAAAGTGTGTTAGAGATGTTCTTGGTTTCTTTACCTCAGCTACTTCTAGCTTTTGCTACATAGATATAGGTTTAAAAATATATTTACATCTTGATTGTAGATTGTGTTTATGATTTGATTTACAAGGAAGTCATGCATTGTGCTTATGATTTTATTTCTTTGTTTCCATTTAGTATTTCTTCTATTCTTGAAAATATGTACATATTTCATTGTATGGCCATCCCATTTAATTTGAAACACTCAAATATCAATAATGGAATCCACCCTGATTTAGAGTCCCTCATTAATATAATTTTTTTTAACTCATGTACATGTGTTTAATGTTTTATGAATTTAAGACTAATTTTATTCATTAAAAGTATACATGTACTTGCTAACCTCTTTGATTTCATATTTAATTATTATTTTTAGGTAAATGGTTTAGATTTTTATTTTTCCAAAACATGTAATTAATTCAATTTTTATTTGTATGCAAAAAAACACAAATGGGAGATTTGTTTAGCATAAATAATATAGAAATAGATAAATTGGAAAAAATATTGAGAGATCCTGGTATTCAAACATCGTATAGGATTTATTGGGAAAATATTTTGATAGACTTTCAAAAGATTCAATAAATTCTAAAAACACACAACCTTTTCAATCCATAAAATGTTGATCAATTGAATCAAAAATTAAAAGATGACATTTTGGGAATAGTGGGATTAAAAGAATTATGGAATCTTTTATCAAAACATATAATTAAAAGTTGTTATTTTCTAGATTATAATGGACAATCTAGGGTACAATGGTACACAGTATCCAAATGTAAATATGATCTTATGGCACCCTTGATATACCCTAGGTTTGTCACTACACATGGTCAATATCCAATCAATGGCCAAATTCTTCTATACTTTTCACAATAGTTATTCATTGAGATTCATTTAAACCTTAGTTTAAATTATTATGATATCCCTACATATTGTGGATAAGGGAAGGGAAAAGTGAAAGATCATGATTCTTATCAACATGAGGGAGTACCTCCACCTAACACCTATGAAATTATAGGAGATATATATCAAGTTTTTTACCTAGTTTAGACCATGTAGAAACACACTTGATTGTTGCAGGGCAAGGGAAAGTAATAGAGGGTGTGATAAACATTTATCTCAACACACATGTAATTTCACATGATTATTTTGGTTCTAATTGGTTGTAATGACTAGATATGAGTATCAGATAAACAAAGGATTCTTATGTGAGGGACGAAGAAGTATCATCTAGTGACATTGATTGTATTATTTATATGAGCCACATGCATAGAATTGTATGGATTCTTTCCAATGATTTACTATGTGCTTATCAGGTCATAGGAGCTGATCATGGTATCCCTCTTTATTCTATTAATAAATATGTGGAAGACATTATCTATAGTATTGATATTGGATTTGAGACATTAGACTTAGTCTTTGATGGTGTGATCATTATACCACATGATACTCATGGTGCACATGATCAGGTTACAAGAGAATTATTAGCATTCTCTATTCCTAAGTAGAGTTTTATATCCCCTATACATAGTGTTGAGTAGAATATAACTGGTGTTGATGTTTATTAATATTTTATGGTATACATTAAATTATTAATTGTGTTAATTTTAAATTATCTATATATTTTTTTATTCAAAAAAATTTCCTAAATTATATTATAAATCTAATTGGACTACATGTTGACATGTAAATGTATATAGCCTTCTACCTCTTTCCCTCCTATTTGAATCCACATATAACCAATGTTACTACCCTTTTTCATGTATTAAACACCTATACAATTAGAATATTGATGTCTTTATTACCCTCAAGGATACATTGCATTACTTATACATGTGGGGAATATTTTATCAATGGGTTTTCTTGGACATGACTTCAATTTACACAAGGTTGAGGGGGATATGAGAGAGATAGTTTCTATTTCTCATGCTATTGATCCTATTATTTTTTACACTACTGAGGCTAATGTTATGCATGTTAATTAACCTACTTTTCAAGTAGTAGATGATGTAGATCCTCAAGGTCATATTCATACTAGATCGTTAGAGATATATAAAAATTCAAATAAATTTAACATACATATTTACTTGGTTATAAAAATTTAATATGATATATTCTAATATGTATATATTTTTTGTATATAGGGATCTCATAGGTATGGCTCAACACAAAGTGTGTGTCATATTTGTAGGCATCTTGATTTGGATGCGACGTGTATAGAGGTACAATGTTATGATATTTATTTAATGATTAATTCAATTGAATTTTAATTTGTGTATAGATTAAATCATTAAATAATTATTACGTTAATAATATATGGAGTTTTAACTAAGATATTTTTGTCTTTTAAATGTAGGATCAACAACATGATGTTAGTGAGAGATCATAGACTCATGCTAACAGTGTTGATGATGGTAGTATTCTATTTATAGTTTTATATTCATGTATATATTTTTTTCATGCATATTTACATCTACAGTTTTATATTCAAATTAATACTTTTATGTGACAAACACTCAGTGACATGATTATTTATATACTTGTTATTTTGCATTATTTAAAATTAGTATCATACTTTGTGTAGGTGCACAAAAGTCATGGACTTAAAGAACCCATCATTTATCAATAAGTATTCATTATTAGGATGGATCTCTAATTGACCTATTACATTTATGTGCTCATATTTTTTGACTAGTCATGATCCACTTCACCTCAATTAATGCCCTTCTATTGAGTTTCATTTTATGATTTATTTAAAATAGAGTATTGTTTATGTAAAATATTATCTTTGGTTTCTTATTTGGTAAGTAATAATTGTTTCTTCCATTCTCTCAAAAATGATTCTAGTGTCTATTAAATATCCATCATCCTATTGTACTTAAATATTGCAATGGAAAGGACAATCTAATGTTTGGATTTATTTATTTAATTTTAGAAACTTTATATTATAGTGAAAACTATAAACATATGGATTCCTACTATAGAGAAATGGAAGACATGTGGAAATCATGTGTTGCTTCCAAATCCTCTTGAAGAATATATGACTTTGATGTATTTTCTTATTTTATTACAAACCTTTGTATGTTCCTACTACAATTTTTACTACTATTAGTTTCTCAGATGTAAAATTTTTACAATAAGTACCAACACTTACTATGTTATGTATAATATAGAAAATAAAATAGAGCCAAAACCATACAATAGGGAGGGGTATGCAAATTTTCATAAGATCCTTACTATAGCTGGAAAAAAAAGTGATTTGCTACAAGTATCAAAATAATCCTATAAAGGTATGGTGAAAATATCATGAATTTGATCAGTGTACATTAATAATACCTAAATCTTATTCAATTTGCATATCTAACTTTTTTATCTTCCTTGTCCTAAGGATAAGTAACATTTTCTATTATATATAGTTTTTGACATTAAGTTCATGTATAACAAATTCACTAAATATTCTTTTACAAATAAATGTTGGATTAAGATGCCTAAAATAATTTAAATGCAATGTGTTCATCCAACTCTTATTCTTAACTATAGTTTGGAATTACTTTAAATTTTCATAATATTTAACTTAAATTCTTGCCTGTAGCCACATATTTAAGTTTTCATGATATTCAATAAGGAACATATCCAATTTAAAAATAACCTCCTCCATATTGTGCAATTTCCATCTAATAATGAAAAATTTCACTAACCATCACCTCACGTTATGAAATTTAATTATTTCCATGACAATAATTTTGAAATACTCTAAGTTTATAGAGGTTTGAATTTGAAATATTTTCTTGGGGAGATCAGATATTTCATTTTTTGAGTTTGGCAAAGGAGTAAGAGTCTCTTCTCAATCTTCCTCCAATTCTTATTTTGATTCTCTTTACAAGTCACAAAGATTCTAACTATTGCATATATTTGGCATTTAATTTTGTTTAGTATATCACCTTAAATCTTATTCTAGTTGTACACCCCTCAACTAATGATATTTCCCTCCTCTATGTGGTATATATCTACAAACAATAGTTGCACATGTGATGGCAAAGACTAGGAGGATATATGTCACATTATGAGAGGATTTAACATCACCTATTAAAATATTTATCCAACTTTAATTTTCAAATAAAAATAACAATTTTTCTCATATACAACTATCAAACTTTCCCATCTCTACAGAGTAAAACTTTTCATAGAAGTAGTACAATTAACTTAGATATAAACATGTTAAGAAATATAAAGTGATTGGAAATATATTTCTTCCACCAAATAGAGTGATTTTTTATCATTATAAATGTATTAATAAAGACATGAGAATGAATAAAGACATTGGCAATATTATTTTTTATTTCTATGCATTATTTGATATAGAATTTAATATTAATGTCTTATCATATAATTTTTTTAAGACTATGTTCTTCAGTGCTGGAGCTTAATTAAACACATTTGTAAACATAATTTTTAAATAGTATATGTCATTTTTTTTTCAATAAACCTATAATCTTTATATTAGATGAATATGGCTAGTATTGACATCCATTTTAACTGACACAAATGACCATGTTCTAGGTTTTTTATAAAATTTTCATAGTTTATTCCCACTAATTTTTGATATGTGGAATCTAAGTATGTCAATATAGTTAGTTGGGGATATTTATGAGTAACATCGTCTAATTTAACATAGATTAGATGTGGTCATGCACCCTACCTTTAAAAGGTTTAAACCTTTTCATAGCTAAATAATTTCACAACTTGATTTCCCAAAAATGAAAATGTCATTAATTATGTTAGAACCTCTAAGGTTTCATTTTTCGTTCAACTTCAAGTTATCACTAAGATAATATCATCAATATGTTTCATTTAGTTCCTAATATCTATTGTTCAATCTATTTCATATTTTATAATTCATCTGATCTAATTAACTTTAATTTATCATTCATTTACCTCATTATTTAGTTTGGATCCAAAATTAATTAAGATTCAATTATTTTTCAATCCATTTATTAATTAGACCTGAAGGCAAATCCTTTTATTAAGGCCTTTTATGATGATGTTTTCATAACTTCCTTAATAATTCTATTAAGGCTTATTTAATTCTTATTCAATTAATGTATGCTTACTCAAATATATATAATATTGACTTAATGTTGGATTTATATAATAAAAAACACAAAATGGTACTTTATTTGGACATAATTTATAAAGGCATAAACCCATGTTCCATCTACTTACATGTCTCATAGTTTTTATCTTGATCTAATAAATATTCCATATTGAATCAAATCAAAATAATATTAATTGTATAATACAATAGGGTGACACATGAAATCACTTTAGCTTTATTTATCCATTTGAAGATAAATCCCTCCAATTTATTTTAGTTAAATTTATGATTACAAAGCAATGCAAAATTCACAATAGAAAGGAACCAATTATGTAGTTACATAAGGAAAGTGCCATTTTTTTTAAATCATTCCATGATAGACTCAATTATTTAAAATTTCCATCATTTTATAGATAGGCAACCTACTTAAGATGACATACATTATTTGGAGATTATAATAAGTTTAGAAGGTAAGATCACCACAAGAATTATCAATTTATGGCCTTATAGACTCTTAAATATTATGAATATAGGTTTATCAATTATGTACAATTCTAAAAAATAATCATCAATGCATATTTTTACATAAATATTAATTCAAGAATCAATGTTAAATATATTAAATAAAATTTTAATTCCACTGTCAATACATTCAAAAAAATTCATGCATACTAATTAACTTAGGTACAAAAAATAGTTCATTCTTAAGTAATCTTGATCTTCATCCAAATCAAAAAGAAAACCAACTACTCTAATAATTCCAAGAAGGAAATTATTTATGCCAATTGAAACCATTCTTAAAAGGTATAATAGCTACCCTTTCTTATCAATCAAAGGGGTACATATATAAATTGGTGAAATATCCAAATATATAAGATATTCATACATACTTGATTTACATTCTATCTTATCAATTGGTCAAAGACTTTGTAAATGAATACTAGACTAACCACTCTATTATTTCAATGAATAGAAGAACATGGGAATCAAAGACGTCTTAAAATAGGTGGAGTACAGAAGGTTGGCCATCTTTAAGTTAGTATTGGTTTCTAAGTCACGACAACTTATATGATTAGTGTTAAATCATGTTCTTTCTACCTGGACATATCATTAGAATAATGGAATTAATTAAACCTCTAAAAAACATCAATATTTCCTAACATTATTATGTTAATATTTTTAAAGATAAGAAAAAAGACAAATTGTGAAAAAAAGACACATCAATAATAATATAAAATTTATTATAGTTTGTTTTTAGTACACAGTTATGATTATTAGTGTTCATCACCAAATTTTATATACATTGGTTTTAGTTCCTAGGTATTTGTATAAGGTCTATTTATAATGGCAATTAATCTATCAATAATCCCCATAGTTATGAGTTGAAGAAGTGATAAACCTAGGATCAAATTACTAACTAAATGTTTAGGATGAGGCCTTGTATTGGATTTGGAGCATGTATTTCATGTGGAATGAATATACAATAGAAACAAAAACAAGTGGTAAGACATTTGAATTTCACATATCATATGTTTATGATGTTTCCATAATATAAAGGAATACAATATTCCATGTGTTATGTTCACAAATATTAAATCACATGTACAATGAATGGATTGACTACATAGGGAAATAAAATTATCCATTTAGGATGAATTTTATATATTTTATGCTTATATTATACCATAATTGTCAACCAAATGAAATGGTGGATGTCTCTGAAGAATTAAATAAATATTTTTAAAGGGAATTTTTTCTCTATGAATTTTTGGAATGGAACCTCTTTATGATGAAATATAAAAAGTAGGATGATTGTGAAAGTGTGTGCAAATATTATTTTTATTAAAACACATATTTTGAAATATTCCTATGAGATGATCCACCTACTGAAATGTGCTCAAAGGTATTTCAATTTATTTTTCCCAACCTACACGAGATAATCAACCATGAATAA